>OY728152.1:1173423356-1174048356 GCA_963277665.1 Viscum album | reverse complement strand
GGTTTATTAATGGAATCATCTTTATGATTTATGATATTCATAATATTTTTGATATGTTATTATAATTTTATAAAACTCTAATGATTATAATATGTTGATACCTCCCATTTTTACCATTACATATAATATGACATTAACACTTCATATTTTATCTTTTTCCAAGGTTATTATGGAAAATATTATGTATTAGATACCTAATACAGTTGATAAATTTGATGAAAATACATATAGATGTTATTCCCACTTATAATCAATATAGTATTGGGTATATGTTTCCAGTGGTACTGGAGATAAATGAGTGTAGAATAGATCATTATATTATGTAATGAATATTAATATATATATATATATATATATTTATATTTATATATGTATGTAATTATTATTTATGATATGTCTGGGTATATACATGTTCTCTCTAAAATATATTTTGTGTATATAGATTTTATCAAATAGTAAACCCCCAAAATGGACAAAAATATCTGATTTAACCCCAGAATATATATACTTCAAAACTATTTCAAAAGTTTTGGTTGGAGTGAGTAACTATAGAGGGGTTGAATTGAGTTCCCAATAAAAACATCTATTAAAATTAAAATCCCATAAACAAAATAAACATACAAGTTAATCAAAATAATAAATCGATGTGAGGTCTATCCTTTTACAAGCTTTTATTGTCAGTGATTATGTTTTAGTTAAAAATATAAGAGAATTACCATATCATTTGAAATCAATTTTCAGAGACAAAAAAATATATAAAAACTTGATAAGAATAAATAAAATCATAATAATTTCGTTAATATATTAATTATAATCTATATTTTGGTAATAAAATAAATAAATAACTTAGTGGAATTAACCAGATGTTCAGTTCCAAGATAAGACTAAATCCATTCTTCTTAGAAACATCATTCTTCAATGAATATTATAATAACAATTAGACACATCCACAAACAAGATCAGGTAATCAAATAATTAAAATAAGTCTTATATAATAAATATCATATCCCACTTTTTTTAAATTGGATTTAAAATAGTACAAGAAAAAAATTACCTCTTCGAAAAACATAGTGGGTAACCATATATAAAGAGAAATATAGTATTATTAGTATTCCATTTTTTAAATGAAATAGATTCTATGTGTTTTAAAAAAAAGTAAAAAACAAAATCTTTTATGTTAAGAAAGATAAATAAAAATAAATGAAGAGGGTAGTGATGTTCAATCTGGTATATTTCTAATTTTTAAAGTCAACATATTAGCTTTGGTGAGGATTTAGAGTTTCCTTCTAGAATGTTGGAGAAAACTAATGATTTCTTGAATTTTATGGAATATTCCACTTGATCTCTTTCAATGACTAAACTGATAGATATGGTTCTTAGAATAGATATAGTAACAATATTTATAGGATATCCAAAATACTAAAAAGGATATTACTATTTAAATAATGCATGGAAAATTTATTGAATAATATAAATAGATGTTAGTAAATTCACATCCAATTACTCATAACGCTATTATATCATTATGTTGGCACTAACTCAGCATCTTTCTGTATATAACTATGTTGTTACATCAACCTAGTGTTCACTCAGTGTCCATCTATAACTCTGATTCTAATGGTGACTGTTCATAATGCTAGCTCTTTGGAGGTAGATCCTCTAGTGGTAACATGCATGGAAGTGACTCCACTATTGGGGAAAATGTTGGAGGTGACTCTTCTGAAGGTAGCTCATCATTAGCATTGAATCTTAAATGATTATAACTCACCTCAATGGTAGATCATAGATGGTAGTGAATAGCATAAAAAATTAGTTGAATCATCATAAACATATTCATATTATATATAGAAAAATCATACATCATGTAAATAATTAATACTAAAAGGGTCATGATTTGTGATTATTAAAAAAGGAAGTGCAAAACACTCTTCCCACAGGATGCTACAAATATTATACCCTTTTTGAAAATAAAAAATCATGATATATTAAATTTCATGTATTAAATAAGCAAGAATAGATAATCTGATAATTATTTAAGATAGGAATGACTTCATTTCATTTATTACGATATATGTATGATATGATAAAATATAATATCAATGAAAATTTTGATCTTATATAATAATAATAGTAGTAAAAATTTAATATTAATAGAATATATATATAAAAGAAAAAACATAAATAAAATATATAATTATGATTTCATATAATTTGTAGATTTTCAATTTTCCCCACAAGTAAAAACTAAATTCACATTATCTCCACCATTGATATTATCAAAATTCTAATAACAATAAAACAAAGAGTAATTGAAAATGGGAAGACCAATAAGATATTTCATTAAATATTAATAAAAAATTATTGTGTACATCAATTAAACGAGAATGAGTACATTATGAATACCCCTATCAATGACTAAATATAATTATAGTGACTATTAGATGTAAATTGGGGACTTTATAGTGTATGTGTACATATTCCTTTCGACATACCTTTCCCCATGACTATTCCTTGAGAGACATAAGTAGTAATTGTGAATGTCGGAACATATGTTGTGATTAAAGGAATTTTTTTTGTAGGATTTACTGGTTCATGAACAAGAACAAGACTTAATAGAATAATGGATTTAACTAGTGCTAAACTCAAAGGATGATATAGTAGAGTTATAAGACCCTATGACGTTGTAATCACTATAGGTATGTATTGAACATGAAATTTAGAAGTGGTTGATGGAACATTGGTCACTAGAATTTCCTCCTTTGAAATAATAGGTGCACTATTATCTTATTTAAAGTGATTCATGATGTCTAGGAAATCAATATTAAAATTAACACCATTATCCCTAACACAAAAATATTTCAATTTTATATTCCAAAAATATCTGCATCACTGGTATGATACCATTAAGTTGACTCACCGATTCTACAAAATCAATTTTTAATAGAGGCAATTTCATGTTATCATCTAAAAAATGGAATTTATTATTCAAATAATGAATAGTATAATTTCATTAAAAATAATACTTTACGTCATTCTTGAGGGTGTCCTTATATAACATGGGATCAATGGAGTACTCCTTTATCATATCATAGATGTACTCTCTATGATGATGACGTTAACTTATTTTATCTTCATGTGTAGACAAATCACCCAATAGAGAAAATATTTATTCCCCGATTATCTATCAGTGTTTCTATCCATCAATTAGTATATAATTAAGATGTGCTGCATTAGATCTAAAGGTAGCAGAGGACATGCATTCCTATTTTCGACAGATAGAATTCCACCTCTCTGTGAAAGAATATTTCATTCCCTCTACTAAGGATTTCTTACATTCAATGTCTTTTTAAAATTTTATATTTTACACTTCTAGTTATACAATGTTTAAAAAATTAATATAGATATAATAATCACAACCATATATCTAGTACTATCTTCATTTATTTTTGAAACTATATATGGATGAGAGATTATGACCTTTGTAAGATTAAAAATCAAATATCATCTCAAGGATTATAAATTAGAAGTCAAACGTTTTTGAAAATATTCTGAATAATCTATTCTCACAGTATATGGAGGAATTATAATTAGAGATGGTGTCTCAAGACTATTTTAAAATGTAATAATAGCCTCATATTTTTAATCAGTCTCCATTGGTGTAAAATTTTATAACTCACATGCTTGATCTCTTTGATCCAGAAATGATAATTATCCTTTAACAGGATAGTCAGTTATTTCTCCATCTTAATCACATTATTCAATTCCATGTCTAGCATAACCATGACAAATTTACAATTCATAAAATGAACTATCATCAAGTCTAGTTTTGGGAAGAATAAAAGATTCACTTTGAATTTGAGAATATTATCTAAATTAATGTATAGAATTGGTTGGATCAATATGAGATGTATGTGCGAAATCTACTAGATACATGTAATAAAGTATCTCTCACTGATCAATGTTATTTAGAGACTTATACCCCTCATATTTATCTTTCTTATTATTTATAAAAATAGGTATTATAAAATGCATTTTATAATGATTCGATATATCATTTTCACTGAAATAACATGATACCATTGGTGATGAAGGGTGGGACTTGTACCCATTATGATCATGATAATATCCATTATTACTATCTCCATTAAAAGAAATATATCCATGATCATCTATATGATCATCATATCCACCATCATGATCATCTCCACATTCAGTGTCACCATTTTCTCCACCACAATCAACATCATTCATTCATTATTTTTTCATATGATTTTTCATGATCTGAATCATCATATACTTTTTTAGATGAATAAAAATAACTTATATTCCAATTTTCCAAATGTTAAACATGGTATCTTGATGATTTAGATGAATATATCTTGAATTTGTTAGCTCTTGATAATTCATTTTCATCATAATCATTTTTATAAAAAATGATTCACTATTTGTTAGATAACCATGATGAATTATTGTTTAGAGGGAAAATCCATTCTGGATAGTTTCATATTTCTATATCACTCCCCAATTAAATTGAGAAATTTTCGTCTTCTTCTTAAAAATATTTCAGAACACTATCCCTATCATTATAATCATCATATCAGTCAACTAAATCATTGGGATCTAGACTAGTATCCACAATGTATGTAGTTCTGTTTTCATGATTAATATGTTTGAAAACATAAAAACAATTAATGATAAATTACCCAAAACGACTTCCATGGATTCCTACTTACATTTAACCCGTTTCATTTTACTGGAAAAATATAATCCACCATAATTATCATCAGCTTATTTAACTTTTAGGCCTAATAAATTTGAATATAATAATTCTAATATCATTTTATGGTATATCAAACAGTTAAACCATATACCTTTCATTCACAGTTCATTAATATGGATTATTAGAATTCCAAAATTATTTATGGTTTCATAATTCTTAAAACTAACAATAATTCATCATCCTTATATATCACATTACTGAAAAATATTTTTATATGAAAAAATATATTCTATAAAAATGTGACTACAAAATTAAACTGAACATCATGTTCTGCATCTATATGTATTTTTAGTGTACTGTCAATAAGAATTCATACATTAAAATCCAAACATACCCCTATAATCAGGTACTCTTAGCCAAATTTCCAATTCCTATAAATAGAATTTATTATCTTCTCTATTAATGATAATTTTTATTTATTCATCTTTATTTCCAAAAAAAATTCATCATTCAGATAGACATCAATGACCATCCTTTGATAATACAAATGGATATTCAGTATGAAAAATATCATCCACTTCTTATATTAAATAAATTTTTAGAAGTTCATATTTCCTAAATTAATTTGTTATGTATCTATTTCATTTTTACCTCAAAATATCATTTCACCAAATGTGTGTTTCGTGAAATAATATCCAATCTAATTATAAACACTTTTTGTTTCATGGATTAACTCACCAATTATACATTGAAGTTTACTAATCACAACACTTGAGATATTCTAATTAGTTTAAGGCTTAGGATGATTGAGAGTGGATGGAATGTTAATTATTCTAAGAAGAATATATGGTTCCATGAGTTCATGTTTTTCAAGGTGAAGGGAGGGTATTAGAGATATTAATGTTATATCATTTATGTATTCAAAAAAATAATATAAAACAATGAAAATGTTAATTGAAATTGAAATAGTAATGGTAACTTAAACAATGGAAACAAAAATTAAACGTTAGTCATTCACAATGATGTAACATAAACATTGTCTTATCAACACTGAATTACAAATTATGACTAATAAATGGTGACATATAAATTATTACACATCAACAATGACTCATCAACAATGACTCATAAATGATGGATCATCAATTGAGATTATAGATATCCTCACTTTTAAGACTTTAACAATTCATAACTTCTGAAAAATACCTAAAACATTATAAAATAGTTGTCCAATGACCATGAAAGTCTAGTTCCTTTGGAAACATGGAAGCAGAAACACTGGTATGTTTATGAGTTACATCACATCCCTCTAGTTTGTTCCAGACTATACCCCTATTTAGACACATAAATAATACACATCAATATAATATGTTGGAAGGAACATTAAAAGGATTGATCTCAAATTAAAAATATTGGTAAACAATGGAGATATGTTAGAATAAGTGTATTCAAGAATGATCATGAATCTAAAAGATCATACCCTTAATATCAAATATCTAAAGCATGAATAATATCGATGATCAAGGAATTTCATATTACATGAATCATAAGTAAATAAATAAACTTGTAAATGAATGGATAACATATAAATAAAACATGAAATTGTGGCAACCACAAAAGTAGATATAATGATTTCTATATAAGAAAAGTAATCACATCAAATATGATCATAGTTGGAAAAGACAATTACATAATTGTGTTCAATCCTTGTTCGAGTCCTGTATTACTAAATTGAGTTCAATACACATTTAATCAATGTAATACTGAATCGAGTAGACTTCCCATTCTAGTAATTACTATTACATGATATTTAAATCATTACCCAAAGCATTTGAGGGGGACATATGTCCCACCCATAAAAATATTAAATCTTGCATATATGACCCAAAATACCATTAAAATCATAACATAACCAATGAAATTAAAATTTTATCATAATCATGTAATCATAAAATAACCTATTGATGATTATTCTTGTTTCATAATAATTTCAGCAAAATATGTACTTATCAATGATGGGGGTTTTAAAAGAATATATAACATGAACGAATTTTTTTTTCCATATAAATAATTCTATAATAAACCTATTTTTCGTGGGAAATAATATAAATTAAATCATTTAATTATTTCCATAGAATCAAAAGAGTAATACCAAAAAATTTCATATAACATGTGAAATAATTTTGAAAGATATTTTATAATAATATCTTGAATAAAATATCCTTATTCATTGCCAATTGTTTTTTAAAATAGAAATTATTTTGAACAAAAATTTCCTTGAAAATAAAATTTAATAATTATTCCATAATATTGAATTCATTTTGAAGGCTTTTTTCAATGAATCTTATAATGAATCCAAAAAACCCTTTTTCAATTATATTTTCTGAAAATATAAATATATCTCTTAATAACCTTTTTAAACATAACCAATAAAAAATAAATATGGTATAATGGATAGGTAAAATATATTTTAAATAATAAGACTAATAGAATACATTAATGAGAAATATATACTCCACAAAAGGTATATGAGTGGTTAACATGGCATATATCTCATAGACAAAACATGTGAGATGAAATTCCATTACATTATTCCTTAACAATAATTTTAGTAATTCCTAACTAACTTATAATAAATATAAATTTATTATAAATATATCAAAAAACTATATTATTACTTATAATACAATATATGGGCTTATTATTTCATTATAATAATTTCATGATAAAAATTCACAATTTTCATTTCATATCATGGAAAATCCACTTTGTTTTTTCGCATGTGTCTTAATTTAATTTATCAATTTTTGATATATTTTTATCATGATTTACATAATTTAAACAGTAATTTATATAAAAATATTTATTCAGAATATGTGTATCATAATCATCACTGAAATATATAATTTTGTAACTAAATAAACTATTCATGGATACAGTAGGTCGAACGTTCTCATGAATGTTATTTCTGATTAATTTTTGTGTTGAAAAACGAAGAAAAAAATAAACATATGTATATATATATATAATTATTAAATTATCTTTATTATATCATATAAATAATATATATTCATAAATTCAACAATAATACATTATATGTTGTGTATGAATGAATCACTTCTCTTTGAGGTGGCAGTAGTCTACACTTAATCGAAAGAAATTATCCTATTAAAAATGGGAAGTATAAAGATATGATTGGTAAAAGAAATATAGAATAATAGAGATATTATAAAAATAACATATAACATATATAAAAAAATTTTAAATAATATTTTATATAATATTATGTGGTAAAAAATGAAAAATCATCTTTTAGGGAGGTAGTAGTTTTCCAGACAGAAAAATATTATGTTCATTTCCAATCAGATTAATGTTTTGGTAAGTGTAGGTCAACAAAATATCATAGAAACATCATATTATATTGAGGATATTGGGGTTGTAATAAAATCATGGAATAAAAATATTTTAGAGTGTGGAAAAATAAAATAACATAAAAATGTTTGATGGAGGGTGTTACCTCATAATTTGGTAACTCATTTTGATTTACACAAACGGGAATTCATAGAAGTATTTATAACTATGGGAGGCATAATATGGTAATTAATTGATGTTGGGGAGTTATTTTGGATGACTTTTGTTTTTTCCAATGTTTTATGAGAGGTGTATGGATATAGGAGGAGAGGAGGCCATTTATAATAGATGAAGGGTGACATTCTTGTATTATTTTAGAAAAGGGAACCCAAACACGTTTTTTACTAAAAATGGATGATTTAATGGTCTATAGTATCATTAAGGGATTATATGGTCCAAATGGCCATTAAATTTCTTTTTTACAAGTGTATAGGTTGTTTTGGGGCCATAATGTTATGTTTTAGTTCCTTGTAAAAAATAATTTATCCATAATCATCTTAATTAATTTAAATTAATTTGTCTCGTAGTTTTCATCAATATATATCTTGTCCCTATTAGAAATCATAAATTATACTGATTCAAAATATAGAATACATTTTTCCAAATTCCAAATACATATATGGTAGATGTTATTTTAAATATAATAATAAATATTGAATGACAATATGGGTTTTTAAAGTAAAAAATTTAACATGTTTTATATATTTTTGTAGTCAATTTTAAAATGAAATTGATTATAATAATCTAAATTGAATTTATTGATAAAAATATAATCTAAATAATATTCAAAACACACATAAAATTTAATTTATCAACATAAATAAAATAGATGAACATGAAATTTTTTGTTATATTTTAGTATCGTCAAATATTCAATAAAAACATAATAAAAATAGTAAAAATAAACCCTAAACAAAATTTTTATGATTACCGTTAAAATGGAAGTTATTTTGGACATATTAAATTAATGTAAGTGTGAAAATTTTGTTTTAAATTTGGTCTTCCAAAGAAAGGCATTAAAAGAACATTAATAAAAATATAGTATTATATGTGTAAAATTAGGATTGTTTTTATATTATGCCTAATAAATATATTGGACTAATATAAGAATTATTTGATCGAATATATGAAATATATATTATATTAATTTATCTCACTAATAGTCATTAATTTAATATTTTGTCCTCAAATAGCTTTGTGAGCCTTGAAATAATTTCTTAATAAATATTCTCTTTATATTCAATTGATTCCTTGAAACAAATAAATTCATTTTAAATTTATATAAAATATATTTTTTCATAAGTTAGTTAGTAATATTCATAAATTCAACCATATTAGGTTGTTTATGTCTTAATATATTATATTTTTTTAATATTGTTGTTTGGAAAAATAAATTGATGCCAGTAATGTACTCCATTTTAGTTCCATGTGAATGGATTGTGCGACATAGTTCATTTGAAAATGAGAATGAAAATTAATTCAATCAAGAAATGGTCCACAAAAACATAGGGTGTTATTTTATAAACTAATTTAAATGTACAAATCCCTTTAAATCCATCATTCTAGTACAAACAAATGAGGGTAATTTTAATTCATCATATCCTCAAGATCCCATATTGCTTCCTATAACTGCTAATTTCTCGAGATAACATTGACCAAATGAGTGTTCTTGGTTCATAAAACATTATCTGTAAAATCTATAATTTCAATGGTTTACTCCTTGTAGGAATGCTCATCCTAAAATGGTATCACCTATTAGTTCAAAACATATGAAGGGTCAGGTATATACTTCCTCGGGAGAGATATATAGAACATATCATGTACATGAGAGTGATTTGGGGGATGTTCCATTAGATATAACATCATCCCGATACGATAAAAAATTTCAACTGAACTAATATTCCCAGGGCATAGTTTCCCTTTGTTCCTAAATCTCATAACTATCTTATAGGGTTATATGTGTTGATATAGTTTTCCACCAACTCTTAATTCTATATCATGACATCAGCTATCAATATCACTTTTTTCAGGACTTTTGAGCATCCCTAATATGATGCTGAATGGATCGAACCGTTTTGACCATTTCGTCAGTTATCTTGGCTCTCCATAGATTTTATTATCCATATTTATCCCAGAACATTTGGGATCTACATTACTTCCTATAGAAGGTTTCATATAGTTCTATTTAGCTGCTTGATTGAAAAATATTACTATAAGAAAACTGAACAAGTGGTAGGTGTTTATTAAAATCATCATTAAAATAAAGATAACAAGATTTCAAAATATCCACTTGGGTTTCATTTATTAATTCAGAGACACCATCTATTTGAGGATGATATGTAGTGCTGAAAATCCATTCTATATCAAATGATTCCAGATGAATTTTCTAAAAACATTAGTTAAAACTCAGATCCTAACCAGATAAAATAGAATATGGTACTACATGAAACCATAACACTTAATTAATATATATCCTCAAAAGATTATCCAGATAGAATTATTCTTTGATAGTGGTGGAGTGTGATGAGTTAATAAGGTGAATGACTACCACCCATATATTATTAAACCCTTTAGTGGTTTTGGGTAATCAAATGAAAAAAAATCCATAGTGATGTTCTACCATTTCCATTCTGGTATGGATAATGGATGCAATATAACTTTGTAAATTTTTCTTCAATCCTTAAATATCTATCCTATAAATAACTGAGATACAAAATATATGATATCCCTCTTCATTGTATCGAACAAAAAATATTCTTTCAATTCACAAAGCATCATTGTATGTATTGGATTACTAGAAAATGATGAACTATAATCATCATCTAATATATCCTTCCTCAAATGTAGTATGGATGGAACAAATACATGGTTCTGGGACCTCATAATTCTATCATGATCAAGGTTAAACTCAAAAAAATTTAATACTTTCTTTGGTATCTCTACATCATCCTTTTTTACCACTTTAATCATCATATAAATATATGGTTAAAAATTTATTTCGGAAAGATAATATATTTTCCACATACATAAATATTTCTATATAAATCATTTTCAAAAATAGAAATATTATATCTTTTTTTCCTTTTCATTTATAATATATCATGTTCCTTCTATGTTAAAGAATCAACCACATTGTTTTTATTCCCAAGTTGGTAATGTAATGAGCGGCCATAGGGCATTATCTGCTACAACCATCTTCTATGGTGCATGTTCATATACACCTATGAAAATATATATTTCAATAACTATTGATCATTACATATAATAGATGACTTAATAAATATAATTCCATTGTATATTTAATGCCAAAATTACAACTGCAATGTCCAGACCAGGAGTTGTGTAATTTTTCTCATGAATCGTCAACTTATATTAGGCATAAGGGATATCCATGATATTTTTTATAATTAAACATTCCAATATCATCATGGATGCATCACAATATATTAAAAAAATTATGTACTATAGGGTAATGTGATAACAGGTTCACTAACTAACCTATTCCTAATTTCCACGAAATTTTCCCCACATTCATCTGTCAAGGGGAACATGACATGCATCTTAGTAATCATAGATATATGATTATATTATCTCGATAAATTATCTAAAAACAATAATTAATAATTCAAAAAATAAATATATGGATATCATTGAGCAGGGTTAGTTTATTACATCATTCAATATCAATCAATATTGATGGTTCTACTAGTATACAATCACTTTTGATTATGTAACCCATTAATAAAATATTTTGTATCAAAAATTAAAACATTTTAATTTTATCATATAATTTCTCCCTCCAAAAATTATTTACTACAATTATAATGTGTTATACATGGAAGTAATTGATATTTTAATATATTTTAATAACATCAATAATTTATACTACAAAATGATTGACATTATCTATGAAGACTATCTTCCTTAAATCCATGAAGATAACAACAACATTTCTATATCCAAAAGGAATCACTATATATTCATATTGTATGTACCATGTATTGTATTTCTTCATGGTTATTATATCCTTCATGACCCCCAATTGATGATATCTACAATGACGGTCAATCATAGAAGTTTATTGATCTCAGTGTAGTTGATCAAACAAGTAATCTATAGGGGGATAAGAATAGTTGTACTTGATTTTGATCATATTCAACATCTTATAAACAATAAATAACCTTTTTAATCAATATTTTTTTCCCAATTGGATTATAACGAACCATACTTTACATACATTGTTAATACTTCAAAATTTATGCATACTTATTACAACATATAACAAAACCACGAAAGGACTGTATAGGTATAGTGTCTTTAGAAACTGGGAAACATAAACAACTGGTTCATAAAGCATCTACTTTGCCTCCCATTTATTTCATCATATCTAGAGTCCCTTTTTGGCATATTCTACTTAATAACCTTCTTCCTGACCTGGGGAAATAAAACATACAAAAGGGTGAGCTCAAATGCTCAGTAAGGGTAAACAAAAAAAATATCAATCACATTGTATACATAAGCACATATCTTTTGGAAATCTTAACCTGCAAAAGAGATCAAAATTTCATAACATGGGATAAATCATGGCTGTGAAATGTAATCAAAATAATCATAACTTAAAACATGAAACTTTGTGTCATACACACATTATCATAGAGAATCATTTTTTTTTAGTCAAGACTCATTGGCAAGACTATCTTAGTGGACAAAGTCCCTTTCTGAACCGAGTCACCCTCGTTTCAGTCTTGTTTCACTGAACCGATATAACCTACTGTTCCTCCCATGTCTATCTCATGACATATAAAATCTTTACCCAATTCATTGGAGGGAGATATAGGTCCCACCCGTCTCATAATTATAACATTCTTATGTGTGCCACAAAATCATAAATCATACATCATTGCATAACCCATGTAGTTAAAATGTGATTCTTAAACAACATGACATCATAAAACAATTCATATAAGATAAAGGAATTCATAAAAATATTTCCATCACAAAAAAATCAAATCCATGTAATAATAGGGATATAAACAGAACCTTATATTATATTAGATGGAAAATAATTTTGATAAAACACTTGAACTCCATTTTTGAGGAAAATATCTTTTCTACTTAAAAAACACTTTTCCTTTATTAATATGTCATACAATTCTAAAATAAGAGAAATTGATTAAAAATAAACATGAAAACTTGTAAAGAAATCTTCTTTGAAATAATTTTTTAAAAATCCATTCATTCCATATAAGTTAAAAAAACATTCTTCTCGTACTTTTGTCGAAAAAGTCAAAAAGTACCTCATATGAAAAACGACAAAAGATTCCTTTCATATCTTTTACTAAAAAATAACTAAAGGGTAAAATTGGATATAAACTATTGTAAGAGGATATAAATATTACATGTTGAGGAATCATGGATGTGGATGATAAAATACACCCCAGTAAATACCAAAGTATAAACAATCTCGGATAAAAATGAGATTGTGATATTTCCCTTACCTTAGGTCCGTTTTTCTTCGTAAGTGTCCGAACCTCCTGTATTATGATTTAAATAATGTTATTGACTTATTAAAGAATCATAATTATTTTTATGATATCATATATGGTCATATTATTAGCTTCATAGTAATAATATTTCATTGATACTTGTTATTCGGGTGTTTATAACTTTTTTTCTTATGCGTGTTTTGTCGAATAAATTCTTATTCTTATCTTTAGGTTATAGATACATCATTTCCAGAATTGTATTAGTGTAATATATATCATATTCCTTCATTCAATTCATTTATATAATCATTATTAAATGAAGATCATGTAGAACGAGTCGCATCACATTGTGGAGACGGTATTCCGTACGTACGCACGAGTGATGATATCGTTCCTATGATCGTGGAATTGTATTGGAGTGTATGTATACTATTTCAGAATCAGTATAACATTATAATTGTCATATATAGTCATTATATACACCATTATTCCCATTCAAGTAAGGTGGTGGTGGAAAATAGATTACACCACAGCGTGGAGACAATATTTTGTACGTACGCACGCGCGGTGATTTCTTTTTCCATAGGATGGATAGATGGTGAAATAGGGTTGTTTCATAAATATAATAACATATCAGTATATGTGTGATACTGATGTTATTACTTCATATTGAAACAACTAAAGAAGAAGAAGTGGAAGAAGAAATAAAGATGAAAGAATTGGTAACAGACATTAACTCTTCTTTGAAGTGCTTCTTTGAGACCTCCTTTTAGGGCACTAAAATGGGTCTTTTAAGAAGACCAGAACCTCTAGGATGTCTCTAGGGATGTTTATAGGAGTAATTGGAAGGGTTGGGCCGAGAATGAAGGCTCAAAGTGGTGTGAGGACGAGGGAGAGGAGGTGCCCTTCTATAAGGGAGGAGAGGGTCACCTTTTGGAAAACTAAAAATATTATTTTATTATAAAGTCTAGTTCGGTTTTAAATAGCTCCAAATTGATATATTTAGAAGCTAAGGTGGGGCTGGGTCGAAATCCTCTCATATAATAGAATTTAAACAAGTTTAGGTTCCTATATTAACCTTATCATTTAGATTTAACGTTAAGATAAATAAGTTTACTTTTACCGTGTCTTCTTCTGTTCTTATACTATAAGGTTAATAATCTTAATATAAGAAGAAAAAAGAACCCCAATTTGTTTATTATTAATATATATAACCTTAGCTAAGTCATTGGGACGAACCTTATATTTTTAGGAATAAAATAAAAATTACTAATATAATATTTGTTTTAAAAACTATTTTATGTCAATTTTGAAACTATTTAGTAATTGATTTTTTTGAAAATCATAACAGAAATATTAGTTCGAAACAAGTTATTTAAATCAATACTACCAGGTCATAGTAACCTATAAAACTAGTGGAATTCATAAAAAGTATCAAATTACATTTATTTTGGTGTTTATAACATCAATTATGTCAATATTTCATTAATAAAATAATTACTGCATCATCATTGTGTCATAAATAAATTAAATTATTTAATGTCTAAAAATTTCAAATAAACTATCATTATGTAGGAAATCTTTTTAGATGTTTAATGAATATTTATAGTCTAATTTATCTTATGTATAACCTTATATTAAAAATTATTTACTTATTAAACTTTGATTTTAACTATTTTAACCCTTCTTTAAATAAATTAATAATAAATGTCCTAATCTAATCCAAGAGGGCCTAAATGGTCATATTTTATTCCTAAGTTTGATTTTGGTCGAATTACACTTATCCAATAGAATTAGTACATGTGTTAGGGAAATAATATTATTATCTTTACCCTTAATTACCTTATTTACTTTTTATCGTGGTTAAAAAAAAGTAAAAAGTTACTATTCACCAAAAATTACTTTCATCTAATTGAACCACATTTTAGTCCTTGATATAAACCGTGTCTCTCGGATTTTCGAAATTCCACTCACAGAAGCAGTAAAATTATGTTTTATGAAAAATTCAGTTTTTTAACTACAACATAGTGGTTTCACTATTCATCAAAAATTTAAAGTTTTTATAAAAATACCAAAATTTCACCCTAGGCGAATTTCAATATTCTGAATCCAAAAATGAAGTCCATTTTGAAAAACAAAATTTATAAAATTTCAAAAAGTGGTTATTACTATTCATAACGGCTAGTTTTAGTAATATTTTAATAGCATATCGTTGTTTAGTGAAACTTGGTATTGCGTACGACGCAAGCTATCGAGGAAGGTCGCGATTTCGTGTAAAGAAAGCCAAGAAAGTATTGTGTAGAAAAATATTCTTTTGATGATTTATATAGCATAAAAGTCTCGGGTGTTACATTCTACCCCCCTTAAAATGAATTTCTCCCTCGAAATTCGTCACATTGTAACAAACACATGAGGATACCTATCCCTCATCATATCCTCAAGCTCCCATGTAGCTTCTTCTAATTGGTGGTTCCTCCATAAAACTTTCACCAATCCAGTGGTCTTGTTTCGTAGTACTTTTTCGCTATGATCCAGAATCTCTATCGGTTGTTCTTCATAAGAAAGATCTTGCTCCAGCGGTATTGCTTCTGAGCTGAGTACTTGTGAAAGATCAGGTATGTACTTTCTCAGGAGAGATACATGGAACACATCGTGAACTTGAGAGAGATTCGGTGGAAGCGCCAATCGGTAAGCTACCTTCCCAACACGATCCAGTATTTCGAAATGACCGATATATCTAGGGCTCAACTTCCCCTTCTTTCCAAATCTCATGACCCTCTTCTAGGGAGATATTCATAAGAACACTGTATCACCCACTTCAAACTCTAGGTCTTTCCTTCGGTTTCCGGAATAACTTTTCTGTCGACTCTGATCTTTTCTTATGTGTTGTTGAATAGATCTGACCTTTTCTGCCATTTCATCAACGAGATCAGGTCCTAATATCTTTCTTTCCCCAATTTCATCCCAGCAAGTTAGATTCCTGCATTTCTTTCCATAGAGAGTTTCATAAGGAGCCATCTGAATACTAGAGTGAAAGCTATTATTATAAGAAAATTCCACTAAAGGTAGGTGTTGATCCCAACCACCTTTGAAATCCATAGAGCAAGCTCTCAACATATCTTCTAGGGTTTGAATTGTTCTCTCAGACTGATCGTCTGTCTGAGGATGATAAGCAGTGCTGAAACTCAACTCTGTATCCAGAGTATGCTGAAGACTTCCCCAGAACTTCGAGGTAAATCTCGGATCCCGATTAGATATAATAGAAAGTGGTAATCCATGCAATCTTACCACTTCCTTTACATATATCCTGGCAAGCAGATCCAGAGAGAAATCCTCTCTAATAGCAATGAAGTGTGCAGACTTTGTAAAACGATCAACTATGACCCAGATAGCATTATTGCCTTTGGATGTTTTAGGAAGTCATGTGACAAAGTCCATAGTGATGTTTTCCCATTTCCATTCGGGTATGGGTAATGGTTGTAACATCCCCTTAGACTTCTATCTCTCAGCTTTAACTTGTTGACAAACCATGCATCGAGAGACAAATTCAGCAACATCTCTTTTCATGCCATCCCACCAGAAGTACTCTTTCAGATCCATATACATCTTTGTGCTTCCAGGATGAATAGAGAATGAATAACTATGAGCCTCATCCAGAAGCTCCTTTTTTAATTCGGGGATGGGAGGAACACAATCTCGATTCCTGTACTTTATTATCCCATCACAATCAAGGTTGAATTCAGGAATGTTTCTCACCTTCTTTTGTAACTCGTCATCTTCTTTCTGTGCCTCTTTAATCTTCACATGTATAGATGGTTGGACATTAATTTGAGAAAGATAAGATTTTCCCCTTCCATTATAATTCCAAGATCCATCCTTTGTAAATCCATAAATATTGGATCTTTTGTGATCCTCATCATGGATAAACTAGCATGGTCTTGTCGACGTAATGCATCTGCCACCTTGTTTGCATTCCCAGGGTGGTAATGGATTGAGCAGCCGTAATCCTTAATCAGATCCAACCATCTTCTTTGACACATATTCAGCTCCTTTTGTGTGAAAATATACTTAAAACTTTTATGATCAGTATAAATATCACACCTTTCACCATAAAGGTAATTCCTCAAAATCTTTAATGCAAAGATTACCGCAGCTAACTCCAAATCATGTGTTGGGTAATTTTGCCCATGGATTTTTAACTGTCGTGAGGCATAAGCTATCACCATATCATTTTGCATAAGAACACACCCCAATCACTTCTTGGATTCATCACTGTAGATCACAAACCTTTCTCCACTATAGGGCTGTGTCAGCACAAGTGCACTGAATAACCTTCTTTTCAACTACTTGAAATTATCTTTACATTCCTCCGTCCAAACAAACTTAACTCCTTTCCGAGTCAAATTGGTGAGTGGATTAGATAATCGTGAAAAAACTTTCACAACAAGTTGATAATATCCATCCAAACCAAGAAAACTTCGGATCTCAGTTACTGTTGTTGGTCTCGACCATCTTTCAATAACCTCTGTTTTTGTTGGATCCACAAATATCCCCTCTTTTGAGATTATGTGACCCAAAAATGAATCTTTTTGATGCCAAAATTCACACTTGGTAAATTTGGCATAAATATTCTCTTTTCTCAGGGTCTTGAATATAATTATCAAGTGATCTTCATGATCTTCCTTGCTCTTTGAATAGAAAAGAATATCGTCTATAAAGACTACCACAAATTGATCAAGATAGTCTCTAATGAATCTATTCATTAGATCCATGATGATATAAGGGGAATTAGTAAGACCAAATGGCATCACTATAAATTCATAGTGTCCATACCTTGTACGGAAAGCCATCTTTGGTATATCCTCCCTTTTGACCATTAATTGATGATACCCTGAACGAAGATCAATCTTGGAAAAGTATTGAGCTCCACGTAGTTGGTCAAATAAGTCATCAATGTGTGGGAGAGGAAATTTGTTCTTGATAGTGATCTTGTTATGTTCTCGATAATCAATGCAGAGTCCCATTGATCCATCTTTCTTCTTAACAAATAGAACAGGTGCTACCCAAGGTGACGTACTAGGGCGTATTAATCCCTTATCACAATTCTCTTGGAGTTTCTTCTTCAATTCCTGCAACTCAATTGGGGTTATTCTATAAGGTGTCTTTGAAATAGGCAAAGAACCCGGTACGAGTTCTATTGAAAACTCAACTTCACGATTTGGTTGAAGACCCGGTAATTCCTCCGGAAAGACATCATAAAACTCCCGTACAATGGGAATATTCTTAATCGTGATTTTATCACCAACCATTTGAGATAAATAACCTTCATTTAGTGGAATAAATACCCATAAAATGGAAGAAATTTCCACTGGAAGGTTATGTCCATCCTTGCATCGATATATGATCATAGTTTGATCTGGAATATGAAATGTGACTTCCCTTCTTTGGAAATTGATATGAGCTCCATGTAGAGAAAGCCAATCCATGCAAAGAATCACATAAAATTCCACTATAGGAAGGACCACAAGATTTGCAGGAATCACTTTCCCACAAACTTCGATCGGAGAATAATTATAAACTTTTGATGCGACGGTTTGCCATTAGGTGTTGTCACAGATAACTCAACATCTAATTGTTGAGGTAATACGGTGATACCCTTAGAAAATTCATCAGAAATAAATGAGTGGGTGGATCCAGGATCAAATAAAACATTTGCTATTTTGGAGTGGATGGTAAGTGTACCTTTCACCACATCGTTATCATACTCCACATCGCTGATAGAAATTGCAAGTGACTTTCCTTTGTCTTTAGCCTTAAGAGTTTGTTGACGTCGACCATCGTCATCAACCCTTGGATTAGGGCATTTATTGGCATAATGACCCATCTCCTTGCACTTGAAACATTTAAGTGTAGTAGGTTCATTCTGTGTATCCCTTCCTTTGTTTTCATCATTAGACATCTTCTTCCCATCATCGCGGCATTCAAATGCCTGATGACCTTCTTTCCACATTTGAATCATTTACTTGTCCCTTTAATACAACTCCCTCCATGTTTCTTTCCACACATTGAGCATAAGGGAAAGCTCATCTTCTTTTCAGTGGGCTCTTTAAATTTTACTTTGAATTCCATTTTCATCTTCTTATCAAACCCATACGACTGATGGGTTACTCTAATTTCCATCTCAACTTTGAGAGCACATCGAACGTTTTCCTCATAACTATTGAATTCACTTATGGATAAGGCCCTTCAAGGACTTGGTTTTAAGCCACTAAAGAATCGATCGATCTTACTCTCAGGTTGGATAATAATACCAGAATCATACCTTGCAAGTCTTGTAAAATTTGCTTCATAAGTACCAACAGATTCATCATCCTTTTGCTTCAGTTCAAGAAACTCTTTCTCCATATTTGTTCGTAGAATACTAGGGAAGTACTTATTGAAAAATAAGTTCTTGAACTCATCCCATTCCATGGACTCAATTTCATCTCTTTGCCTCGTATTCTTAATAAGATTCCACCATTGATTAGCATCTCCTTCCAAACGATACACTTCTAGGATGAATTTATCATGTTCAGAACATTGAAGAACTGAAAATATATTTTCAGTACTACTAATCCATTGTTCAGAAACTAATGGATCAGTAGACCCGCTGAAAGAAGGTGGATGCTGCCTCATGAAGGATTCCACAGAATGTTGCTCCTTCCTTTGCTCGTTTAGAAGTCCTGCATGATTCATAGCTTGAGATAGTTGTGTGAGCATGGCTACATGATTTTGAATTCCAGCTCCCATAACGTTTGGTTGCTCAGGGGGACAATCATTGCATTGACCGTCGCATTCCGCATTAACATGATTCCTTCGGGTTCCATCCATTGACTAAAACCAAGAAGAATAGTGTGAGTAACACTAATTATAATAGGAAAACCACATACTCAAGAATAAAATTTCACACTAAAGGTCTTATCCTAGGTTATTCATGGCCATTTCTAAAACACTAATATTGTGTTCTATACTTATACTTATCCTTAGGGTTCTTACTAAGGCTTTCACATCCTAGTTTCCAAAGGTTGACCATACCTTTCCTCTGATACCAACTATAACGACCGATACATTACATACATTGTTAATACTTCAAAATTGAAGCATACTTATTATAACATATAACAAAACCACGAAAGGACCGTATAGGTATAGTGTTTTTAGAAATTGGGAAACATAAACAACTGGTTTATAAAGCATCTACTTTTCCTCCCATTTATTTCATCATATCTAGAGTCCCTTTTTGGCATATTCTTCTTAATAACCTTCTTCCTGACCTGGGGAAATAAAACATACAAAAGGGTGAGCTCAAATGCTCAGTAAGGGTAAACAAAAGAAATATCAATCACATTGTATACATAAGCACATAAATTTTGGAAATCTTAACCAGCAAAAAAGATCATAATTTCATAACATGGGATAAATCATGGCAGTGAAATGTAATCACAATAATCATAACTTAAAACATGAAACTTTGTGGCATACACACATAATCATAGAGAATCATTTCTTGTTAGTCAAGACTCATTGGAATGAATATCTTAGTGGACAAAGTCCCTTTCTGAACAGAGTGACCCTCGTTTCAGTCTTGTTTCACAGAACCGGTATACCCTACCGTTCCATCCATGTCTATCTCATGAGATATAAAATCATTACCCAATGCATTGGAGGGAGATATAGGTCCCACCCATCTCATAATGATACCATTCTTATGTGTTCCAAAAAATCATAAATCATATATCATTGCATAACCCATGTTGTAAAAATGTGATTCTTAAACAACATGACATCATAAAACGATTCATATAAGATAAAGGAATTCATAAAAATATTTACGTCACAACATAATCAAATCCATGTAATAATAGGGATATAAATAGAACCTTATATTATATTAGATGGAAAATAATTTTGATAAAACACTTGAACTCCATTTTTGAGGAAAATATCCTTTCTACTTCAAAAACACTTTTCCTTTCTTAACATGTCATACAATTATAAACTAAGAGAAATTGATTAAAAATAAACATGAAAACATGTAAAGGAGGCTTCTTGGAAATAATGTTTTAAAAATCCATTAATTCCATATATGTTAAAAAAACATTCTTCTCGTACTTTTGTCGAAAAAGTCAAAAAGTACCTCGTATGAAAAATGACAAAAGATTCCTTTCATATCTTTTACTAAAAACTCATCAAAGGGTAAAATTGGATATAAACTATTGTAGAAGGATATAAATGTTAAATGTTGGGGAAACATGGATGTGGATGATAAAATACACCCCAGTAAATACCAAAGTATAACCAATCTCAGATAAAAATGAGATTGTGATATTTCCCTTACCTTAGATCTGTTTTGCTTCGTAATTGTCCGAAACTCTTGTATAATGATTTAAATAATGTTATTGACTTATTCCAGAATCATTCTTATTTTTATGATATCATATATGGTCATATTCTTAGCTTCTTAGTAGTACTATTTCATTGCTACTTGTTATTCGGGTGTTTATAACTTTTTGTTCTTATGTGTGTTTTGTCAAATAAATTCTTATTCTTATCTTTAGGTTATAGATACCACGTTTACAGAATGTTATTATTGTAATATATATCATATTAATTCCTTAAATTCATTTATATAATCATTATTAAATAAAGATCATGTAGAACGAGTCGCATCACATCGTGGAGACGGTATTCCGTACGTACGCACGAGTGATGATATCGTTCCTATGATCGTGGGATTGTATTGGAGTGTATGTATAATATTTCAGAATCAGTATAACTTTATAATAGTCATATATAGTCATTATATACACCATTATACCCATCCAAGTAAGGTGGTGGTGGAAAATAGATTACACCACGGCGTGGAGACAGTATTCCGTACGTACGCACGCGCGGTGATTTCTTTTTCCGTAGGATGGATAGATGGTGAAGAAGGGATTTTTAATAAATATAATAACATATCAGTATATGAGTTATAATTATGTTATTACTTCATAATTAAACAACTAATGAAGAAGAAGTGGACGAAGAAATAAAGATGAAAGAATCGGTAACAGACATTACCTCTTCTTTGAAGTGCTTTTTTGAGACCTCCTGTTAGGGCACTAAAATGGGTCTTTTATGAGGACCAGAACCTCTAGGATGTCTCTAGGGAAGTTTAGAGGAGGAATTGGAAAGTGTGGGCCGAGCTTGAAGTCTCAAAGTGGTGTGAGGAAGAGGGGGAGGAGGTGCCCTTCTATAAGGGAGGAGAGGGGCACCTTTGGGAAAACTAAAAATATTATTTTATTATAAAGTCATGTTCGGTTTTAAATAGCTCCAAATTGATATATTTCAAAGCTAAGGTGGGGATGGGTCTAAATCCTCTCATCAAATAGAATTTAGAAAAGTTTAGGTTCCTATTTTAACCTTATCATTTAGATTTAACATTAAGTTAATTAAGTTTACTTTTACCGTGTCTTCTTGTGTTATTATACTATAAGGTTAGTAAACATAAAATAAGCAGCCAAACGAACCCCAATTTGTTTATTATTAATATATATTACCTTATATAAGTCATTTGGCCGAATAATAGATTTTTAGGAATAAAATAACAATTACTTATATAATATTTGTTTTAAAAAATATTTTATGTCAATTTTGACACTATTTAGTAATTGATTTTTGTGAAAATTATAACAGAATTATTAGTTCTAAACAAGTTAATTAAATCAATACTAACATGTAATATTAACCTATAAAATTAGTGGAATTCATAAAAAGTCTCAAATTACATTTATTGTGGTGTTTATAACATCAATTATGTCAATATTTCATTAATAGAATAATTACTGCATCATCATTGTGTCATAAATAAAATATATTATTTAATGTCTAAATATTACAAATAAAATATCATTATTTAGGAAATCTTTTTAGATTTCTAATGAATATTTATAGTCGAATTTATCTTATGTATAACCTTATATTAAAATTTATTTACTTATTAAACTTTGATTTTAACTATTTTAACCCTTCTTTAAATAAATTAATAATAAATGTCCTAATCTAATCCAAGTGGGCCTAAATGGTCATATTTTATTCCTAAGTTTGTTTTTGGTCGAATTAAATTTATCCAATAGAATTAGGACATGTGTTAGGGTAATAATAATATCATCTTTACCATTAATTACCCTATTTACTTTTAACCGTTGTAAAAAAAAGTAAAAAGTTACTATTCACCAAAAATTATTTTCATCTCATTGAACCGCATTATAGTCCTTGATATTAATCGTGTCTCTCAGATTATCGAAATTCCACTCACAGAAGCGGTAAAATTAAGTTTTATGAAAAATTCTGTTTTTTATCTACCACTTAGTGGTTTCACTATTCATCAAAAATTGGAAGTTTTCAGAAAAATACCAAAATTTCACCATGGGCTAATATCAATATTTTGAATCCAAAAATGAAGTCCATTTTGAAAAATAAAATATATAAAATTTCAAAAAGTGGTTATTACTATTCATAACGGCTACTTTTAATAATATTTTAATAGCATATCGTTGTTTAGTGAAACTCGGTATTGCGTACGACGCAAGCTATCGAGGAAGGTCGTGATTTCGTGTAATGCAAGCCAAGTAAGTATTGTGTAGAAAAAGATTAATTTGATGATTTAGATAACATAAATGTCTCGGGTGTTACATGGATCACCCCCAAATAAGATACTTGGCTAAATGAATCCCTTATAAATAGTTTATTGTAGTTGCTTATTCAATTACTAAAACCTAAGGGCCATTCTATGTGGAGTAATTAAAATTGGTGTGAAACCAAGTATGGGTTTTGTTGGGAACTCAACTTAACGTTTTTGTTGAAGTCTAGGAAACACTTCCAGAACAACATCTAAATATCTTTAAACAATTGGCATGTCATCGATTTGGATTTCATCCCAAAAAAATTATGACCATGGAACACATTTTAATTGGAATTAATACCCATAATATTGATGTAATCTCCATAGGAATTTCATTCCTTCCAAGAAACTAACTGATGAACATAGGATTATTTGAAATATCAAACCTAACTTCAATTCATTTACAAATGATGTGGGATTTATGTAGATAATGAATGTACATTCTTATGATCACATCAATTTCAACAAAACAAATTTTGAAAATATTTTCTAGAAGCACATTTCCACAAATTTCATTATGATATGAATCATATACATATGTTTAAATATATTTTAAATTAGATAAATTCACCACTAATTACATATCTAATTGTATTGTTGCAATCATAACTATTTTAGATAATTATTTTGATATGAAAATTTGGGTAGATCCAGAATCAAATAATACATTAACAGTTCTATAGTAAATGTAAGTGTACCTTTCACCACATCATTATCACACCACTATTCATAATCATTTATTGAATGAAAATTCTAATTTTATATTGACATAAGTGGTTTCTAACATCAATCATCATCACCAGCCCTTGGGATTTTGAGATAACTAGAATAATGTCCATTCTAGATACACTTGGATCACTAAGGCAGGGGCATTTAAATATAGGAAGCATTCTATCCATTATCATTTTGAGTTAACTTGTTCCCATTATTTGGGAAATAATATGTTTAGTGACCTAAAATTTATCACATAAAAAATTTCTTGGACCACTTTGGAAAAATTCCTACATTCCCTTTACCATATTTATATTAGAATGTAAAAAAAATATTCTTTTCTGCATGGGTTTTAGATATTCATTTGACTAAATATACCATTTCATGTCAAAACAATGAGGTTGATACATTAATCCAACCAGAATTTAATCATTTATTACAATGTTCACAATCTATTCATAGATACTAACGACTATTATGAAAAACATTCTTATGAGATTTTTCCATATGAAACTGAAGAACCTATAAACATTAACTTAATGACGGATTATAATTCATGAATATTACATCACATGTCTTCTGAAATTAGTCACATTGTTACTATTAGATTCATTATCACATTGCTACGACTCAAAAAAATTATTTCTCCTTATAAGTATAAATAATCTAAGGTGTGTACATATTAAAAAAATAATAGAAAATGTATTGTTCCATGTATTCAATTCAATCTTTCAACTTAATATCCTATATTAGAGTACACCACTGGTATTCTTTTCCATCTATCCAGTAAACAACCATAATGAATATCATATACTCCGAAAATTGGAAAATGGTGAATATCATTTAATAGTACTAATGCATTTTTCGATAACAATTAGAGTAGAAAACCCTATAAAAGATGGTGGAATTTTCCTCATGAAAGAATAAAAATAATGTTTTCCCTACTTTTTTGATTAGGAACTAAACAATGATTCATATCTTGAGAAATTTGGGTTATAAAAGAAAAAATACTTTTCATTCCAACATCCATAGAATTCAGTTTCTCTGGAGGACAATATATGCATTATTAGTTGCAATCACTATTAATGTGGTTCTTTTGGTTACCACCCATATTCTAATACAAAAATCATTGGGTAATAAACAATGATCATAATTGAGAACCACATAATCATGAAATGTATCTTATAGGATGTATAAATTATCACACCTTCCTTAATCTATGACACCATGGGATTATCCATGGTTATTCATATATGATATCTATTTATGTATTTAATGATGTCTTATTAATAGTATTTGGATTCACAAGAGCATATCCCCTAGGAATTTCAAACGAGGTGTTTAAAATGGCCCATTATCAGGTACTTGATTAGGTTGATTCTGTCCCAAAACATCTTATAAATGTTTTTACCTCTGTATACATTTTTCCAATTCCACATCCACTAGGAGTATCTGTAAAATGTTTTATATCATGGAATCCGCTCACTCTATCCTTTAACAAAATTCTATCCTTTTGTTTTCTATGTCCTTATACATATACTTAGACATTATATTATGGTTCTCATTGATTTTTTCACATCATAGCATCCAAAGGATAACTAGAACTTCTCTCCAATACCAACTATAGACACCATCACTTTTCATAAATTATCATTACAGAATTTTTTTTAAATTCATAAAAAATGGTATAATAGATTCCCAAAGAACATTCTTGTCTAGTTCCATTGAAAAAATGGAAACATAAATAGTTGTACATATAAGTGATATATTTAATCTCCCACTAGGTTCTAATTGACAAGAAGCTTTTGTAAACTCATAAAAAAAAATTTATATTCATAATTAGGGGATGGAAACATAGAATGTTTTTCTCTCACATTATCAGTAAAGTTAAACTTGTGAAATAATTATGAATAAGGGTATGTAATCATGATCATGAAAATATAATATCGTACCATACATATAAATGATAAAAATACATGAATCATGTCATAAGGATTAGAAGTTTATAAGACATGAAGCATAAGGAAATAAATAACATAACCCCTAAAAGCATTATATAGGTATAAAACACGGAATTGTGGAAGACAAAAATGGATATATATTGATTTCCATAGTAGATATGGCATCGCTACCAGGGGAATATTAACGGTCAATGTCTATTATTAAACACAATTCACTCCCCATTCCATCCCTATATTACTGAATCGGTCTCACTCATCATTCCCTCCGTATTATGAAAAATTGTGTTCACTCCTCATTCTACCCATGTATATCTCATGAGATATAAATATTTATTAAATTCATTTGTGGGAGATATAGGTTTCCATCCACATCAAAATGAAATCATAAATATATGATAAAAAATATCATTAACATATATCATAACCCATGAAATGGCCTTGGTATCATAAACATGTATTCCTATCATAACATGTGGAGGAAGAAACCTTTTTCAAAATAATATCATCAAAGGTTTAACTCTTCAATGAATTAGGATTGATATGAATTTTACCATTGAAACAGAAACAGATTTCAAATTCATGATGCTATACAAACATTAACCATTTATATAAATAATATGTATGGAATCATTGATTCATTTACCTAGAAAACAAATAGTAATGTTAATGGAGGTCATCTAAGATGGTAAATAATTATCAATGATCATTGAGAATCATATATTTAGAAGAATATTGAAATTAATTGAATTTTTTTACCTTAAATCATTTTGAAAACTATTTTCGTAGAAAATAAACTATTAAACATATAGTGGATTATTTAAAAACTTTTGAACAAATTTTTTCTTTAAAATATATAATGAATCCTGAAAACCATTTCAAATCATTTTTCCCTGAAAATATATGAATGTACATAGAAATAATTTTCCATCATAATTACATAAAATCAAATAAAAATGAAGGGATAGGTAATTAACCAGTAATTAAATATCATTTATCACAAAATAAATTCATGTGATGTATATACACCACAAATAATAAAAATTTGGAGAACATGTCTTATATCTCATAAATATAAAAAGTTAGACGAAACATTGTTACCTTGTGTCATAACTCTAATCGTACTCATTAAAAAAAATTATTATAAATAAATATTTATTAGTAAACTATAAATGATGTTTTTTAAATATAATACCATATATGTATTTATTATGGATTTATATTACCTTTTTTTAACAATTCTATGTTATGGATTCACTATGGGTATTATCTCTTTGTTGTTCGCATCTGTCTTAAATTATTATATATTTTATCCTTATATTTATAGGATTATTTAAATAAAGTGACAAATTATTTAAAAATAATTTATATTCATTATATGTTTATTATAATAATAAACTTAATATAGTGGTATGAAACAGAAAACAAAATTCATGGAGTGGATATACCATAAATATGCGTGAACTATATATCCATTTAATTGTCGCATTGAATGAAAGAATGTAAAATACATATATGTATATATATATATTGTTAATGTATAATTTTTATATCATATTTTGAATATATATTCAATAAACTCGAGAAAATTCATTCCATGTAGTGTATAAATGAATCATATCGCTTTGAGGGGGTGGTAGTCCACACTGTCTCAAACGAAATTATCATATTCACACAAAAGTAAAAGTAAAAGAATTTGTAATGTAAATGAATCATAGAAGAATAAATACATAATAAATATTATATTAAAGAAATATAGAGAGAGTTTTTATCATAATTTCCACTATGATAGGATGTAAAGAAAAAGAAAAAAATTATTGTTTAGTGAGGAAGTTGTTCTACCTACATATAATCAATATGTTCATCACCCATTACATGGGTGTGAATATCGTTGTAGGTCCAAAAAATAGAATAAAAAAACACATTAAATTTTAAATATTATTTTCTTGATTTATAATAATATAATAATAGGATTTTATTGGGTGTAGAATGAATGTCAACATAGTATTTTGGGGGACGGTGATACCTATTATTCATGTGACTCATTTTGGTTTTCAGTAAATGGATTTTTATGAAAGATTAATGAAAAAGTGAGGATTCAAGGATGAAGTAAGAGATGTTGGGGAAATATGATTTTATAGATTTATTGATAATAATTTGATATAGATGTGTGGATAAATGGACGGATATTAGACCTTTTATACTGGAGGAGGAGGGGAACTCATGTAATATTTTTTTAAAGGTAATCTATAGCCACTTTTTTTTATTGATAGGTGGAAAATAATGAAACAAATTCACGAAAATGAGATATAGGGTTAAAATATGGTCATCCAATGGCCTTTGTAAAATTTCATATGATATTTTGGGCTTTATGGTAATGTTTTAGTCCCTTATTATGCATAATTTAACCTTAAACGTTGTTATTAATTGTAATTAATTTAATTAATCTTTTTGGTCAAAAACTAAGTGGAAATTATTATACATTATAAGTTATGATAAATTAAAAATATTAATCCATTTTAACACTTTCAAAAAACACAATTGAAATAAACTAATTTAAATATAATCTCATTTAGGGGTCTATAATGTGCATTTTAAATGTAAAAAAGTTCGAAAGTTTGATTACTATTTAAAATAAAATTCAAAATGAAAATGATTCTAATGAACTAAATTGGATATATTGATAAAAAACATAATATAAATAATAATTAAAACTAACTTCAAATGTAATATTACACTTTTATAAATTTATATGAAAAATTAGTGTGAGTAAAATTTTAGTATTTTTCGTTATTCATTAACAAATGTAACATCATATATATATATATATATATATATAAAATTCAACCTAATATAGTTTTTATTTTTATTTTTAAAAAATTATTTTATTTGGACATATATTATTTTTAAAATATCCAAAATTTAGATTTAAATTAGGTTGATCATTTAAATGAAGAAAATGTACCTTTTTAAAAATATCGACTTTTACATGTTAAAATAGGGTTGTTCTTATGTCCATAGAATCAGTTATATGAATATGATAATTATTAGGTTAAAAATATCATATAAATATTTAATTAATATTAATCACTAGTATTAATTAATATAATTTATTATTATAAAACAACTTTATGAACAAACAAATATATTTCAATAAAAACTTTCCATTTACATTAAATTGGTTCATTGTAACTATCAAATGAATTTTATATTTTTATAAAATATTGGTTTTAAAAATTTATTTAGTAAAATTCCTAAATTTGTACTTAATTACTAGTTTATGAATTATTACATCATATTTTAATAATATTGTTATCTGTTAAATCATGGTGTTTCATTTAATTTATTCCATTTCGGTTCCATGGAATGGAATATTTGAATTAATGAATGTAAAAATATCAATACAATTAATTAATTAAAAAAGGCCCTTAAAAACATTAGGCGATATGATGAATATTCAACAGTTAATCCTTAATTGGGCCTGATTAATTGTGACTCCTCAAAGGAGACTCATAAATAGTGACACATCAATAGTGACTAATCAACGAGGAATCATTAATAGTGACCCAAAAATGTTGACTCTACAACAATGACATAGAAACAAAAAACTATCATTAATAATAAATGTTTTATTTAGTATAATATTACATAACTCAAAGGCTCTATGATGATATCAATATGTTGATGTTCATTTCCAATAAATTGTAGTGATATATAATTTTTTTTTAAAAGAATCTCTCAAAATGGGGTGTATTGCATCCATCTGATATTTTCTAGAGAGATATTCAAGATTTTGAGAACCTTTATCACACTCGAGGTATCAAACTTTATATTTACATGTCTAAATCAGTATCCCAAGTTTATTAAGAAAATTTTTTATCTAAAAAAAATTTCAGAACAACTACATGTATCTAATTTTTCAGATTCAGTAGTGGACAATGTATGTTTTTTTTATACTACATAATCATACAATATAATTACTTAAAATAAGACAAGCTCCAAATGTGCTCATTAGATCTAAATTAAATCAAAAATATTTGGAATCTGTATACTTTATAATATCAAACACATGTCCTCTTGGATAGAAAAATAATAATTTAGTAGTATATTTATGAATTATAAAACTCAGTTTTGAAACTATTAATTGTGAATATATATGATATTCTTGAATGTGAGAACACATAGACATAGTAAACATAATATTTGGTAGTCTAGCAGTCAAGAAAAAAATATTTCCAATCATAGTTGTATAACTAGTTTGATCTATTATATTCCTAGTTTCATAAAGATCTATTTTATTAGACCTGCACATGGGAGTATCACTAATCTATTTGATTTTTTTGAAAAAACGTATTAAATTTTTTTGTATATATATTTTTTATTTCAAATAATTTCTTATTATTCTTAGAAATACATAAACCAATAGTGAATTTGTGTTCACTAGTTAAACTCATTTCAAATTCAGTTTTCATTATTTTTTAAACCTTTGTCCATAATGAGTCTTTTTTAGACCCAAAAATAATCTCATCTAAATATATTTGTGCTATTAAAACATATTTTGAATATTTTTTAAAATTAGGTGTATCATCTATAACTTCTGAAAAAAAAATTAACAATAAGACTAGATGTACACATATAATACCGAGTTCTACGATCCTTCTCAAAACTAGAAAATTTCATTTTCTAATTTTGAATCATGATTCAGAAAATTTGGATTATGAAATATATATGTTTTTTCAAAAAAAACATCTTTATATATATAAACCCATTTAAGATGAACATTTAACATCTATTGGATATAGTTTGACATTAAATTTTTCCACATTTAAATAATGTATCCTAATTGATTCATGTATGGTTATTGGTACTACATTTTCATCATAATAAATACATACTTATCGATTATAACATTGTGAAATTAATCATAACATAATTATCACTAATGTGACAGACTCATTACATTGTATCTAAACACCTAGTTGGGGACAGTAGTTATTGTTTCATTAGGTTTATCAACCAGTACCCTAAAATTCATTATATAAAATTTGTTATGTTCCTCTTAAAAATCTATTACCTAGAATATGTCATTTATTGAATCACTGATTATGTTTGGCTCTTTCTCTATCATGAATACTTGGGATTAATTTTTATTCAAAAGGGAAGAACATGTTTGTGCACATCTATCATGGTTTGATGTCACATAATTGAAAGGGTGGTATCTATCTGTCCTAACTAATCGTTGAAAATATTGGAAGATTTTTTCAAGATGTAATTCAGATTCTGTTTTAGGAATTTATTTGGTTGAAAATTATTATTTATTAATATAACAATCAGAAGGGTTAGATTTAATGTTCATAGTTGACAGATCATCCACAAGTTCTCTAGGATAATCATAGTCTTATTAGGGTCAGTTTCATCAAACGTAATGTGAACAGACTCATCCATTATTTTGGTTCTCTTTTTAGACACACAATATGTTTTTTTGAAAGGTTAATAACAAAAAAAATTCTTCAATCACTATTGAAATAACATTTTTCCAAATAATAAGTTGTATTTAGAATAAATTAATTTCAACAATAAATTATAAAGTAATTAACAACTTGTTTTCTCTTATTCCATAACTAGTGACGTTTTATTTATAAGAGATGTATAAATAAGATCTATTTATAGTTTATTATGATATATTAACAATTATCTACCCAATGTGTAAATGGATGTGATACTCATTTAACATATTATGGGATGTCATTTGTAGAGTTATATTTATTCATAAAACCACACCATTTTGTTTTGGATTCATATGAGTAAAAAGTTTAAGATTATAACCATTTTTAACATAATTGTTCAATGTAATGATTTTTAGATTTCATAACATGATAAACTTTAATGTACATAATATTATGTCCATTTATATTTTTTAAAGATTTGGCATTCATAGTAATTTAATAACATGCTTAAATTTTGTGATCTAAGATAAATACCTTGGGGTATTTAGAGAATTCATCTATAATAACATAAACATAATGTTTTCCAATTAAACTAGAAACAATATATGGTCCACAGTGGACCATATTAACTACCTATTATGGGTGAGAGGTACAAACATCATTATTTTATTTAAATGAAATCATATGTTGTTTCAATTTTTGGCATGGATTAAAAACCATATCTTTTCATATTTCAAATATTGGTAGATCATTATATAAACCTTTTATGGTTATCATTATTGGTGAATGAATATTGAAATTTCATAGTCTCATATTCCAAATACAAAATTCTATGGGAATTTAACTTAAGTATGAAATAATTTTAGATAATAAATAACATAAATAAACATAATAAATGATATCATTTCATAAGGAAGTGAAAATTAAAAAAAATCATCAAAAATGGTGTGTTTTATTTTTAAACATTACATAAAAAATGTCATAAAATAATTGATAAATTATAATACTATTATATTTAAATACATTTACATGTAAAAAAGTAGAAATTAATTTTAAATTAGAATTACTGATTTGGCCAAGGATAGTGACTTTTCCTTTTGAATTTTCAACCAATGTGACCTGAACACCCCAAATCATGAATAATTTTTAAAATTTAAATAATCATTGGTCATATTTCTAGAACACCCACTATCTATGTAAATTATTCATTTTATTGAGGTTTTTAAACAAGTATCCTACAAAAAAATATTTATACTAAAATTGATTGTAGAACACAAATGTATTTGAGTTGAGTTGTTTTAGTAATAAGTGATTATGGAACACATAATTCATAATGGGTTTCTTATAAATAGATTATATGCTTCTATAAATAAATAATTTATTATCTGATATTGAGTATGTATTGGCAGTATATAAATTTTTAGAATTGGAACTCGACATAAATATGGTTTTCATGATTTTTCTCTAACCTGGTTGATTTACTATGCCTATTATATATTTTTAATAAGTTTTCATTCATTAAATATTTTTTAATGTATTATTTAAAAATTTAATCCTTTCTAAATCCCTTTTTAAATGATCATTAAAATAAAATTAGTTCATTATTCTCTTTTAACAAATAAATTTTTGACTATTTTTAAATAATAAGATTAGTTTTAATATTCACTGTCAATGAAAGAAGTTTTTAAGTGATATATATTTATATTTAAATTAAACATTGGAATATTACATTATGTTATATTATTCATTCAAATCATTATTTTCAATTTCATCCTCAATATCATTATTATCATCATTTTCAGAATGACATGAAACATTTACCTGGGAAGTATAATGAATATTCACTACCTAAAATTTTCATGAAACCATGAATATATTTCCAATTTTAGAATTATCTAGATTATATTATAAACAAAAAGATCAATCATTGGATGCACTCATTATTTTCTTCCTGTATTTATTGATCCTTCTATCCCTATATTCAGATTTATTTCTATATTTCAATTTTGAATTGTCACCATTTTATGTTTTTTCTCTTACATTCATAGCATGATATTTAATTTCGAGTATCATCATTTGTAAAATATTATTTCAACTATCCATTCTAGATAATGTTGCCTATGAAATTTAATTTCAATAAGAACTTATTATTCATGTTTTTAGGTTGTACTCTTGAAGGATACATATTAACTATTTTGGTTCTTATTCGTCAAAATCCTTGTTAAAATTAAGATTTAATCCATACATCATCAGGGTTCATATCAATTGCATGATAAGATGATTACTAACATTACAATATTCTCTCATTCACATAGATATTCCTCTCCATATGTCTTGTATTAACTGAATAAATCCCATCACGTGATCATTTTCTTTAACATGTTTTACAAGTGGTTTCATGGTATTCAATATTGCATCGACCATGGGATATATTGCAAAAATAGATTCATCATATTTCATGTTAATAGTTTTATAGTTTATTCTATATGTATTTAATATCATTTCGTTTACATATTATGTTTTTAATGAGATAAATATAAGGTATCCGATATTTCAAAAGAATATTTTCATGTAGAAAATATATTAAATTTATATTCACCCATGCCACAAAACAAACTGGTCATAAAATAATTTTTTTAAATGGATTTAGTTTTTCAGAATCACTCTAGGTTCTCTAGATTTGTGTTATATATAATAATTATATTATATTATAGTCCATATGTCAAACACCATAATTTATAATTTTATTTTAATTTTTATTTTACATTGAGTATAATTTCTATCATTAGAATGATGAGTTTTATTACTAGCAGATCCGTCTTTAATATCATCCAAAATGAACTAAAATTTATAATTTATATAAATTCTAGACTACTAGAATATAACTAAAACCTATGTTGAAAAGATAATTCAAAAACCCACTAATACAAAATTTTGGTCGGAGTGAGTAACTAAAGATGGGGGTTAATTATGTCCCCAATATAATTATTTTTTAATATTAAAATCCCCTATATAAATTAAACTTACCAGACAATCAAAAAAATTGATCTGTATATGTTCTTTAATTTTAAAATATTTATCAAAAAGTTATTATGTTCAGTTAAAAAATATAGAATCATCACATATTTTGAAATCCACATACATAGAAAAAATATAAAAAATGCATATGATTACCTAACCATTTAATTATTTTGATTATATATTAGAAAAATTATATGATTTAGAAATAATAAAATAGAATAAAATAGTAGAATAAATAATTGGTGCAGTATAAAGAGGATTATTAATTCCCTCCACTTGGATATTACCAATTTCCAAAAATATAATATTTATATTAAAAAATCAAAATCCTAGATCTTCTAAACCAAAATTTTAGAATGCTATCATCTATAAATAGAAATTTCCATAGTAATATGTGAGATGTAAAACAATGCAGTTCCAAAAATGACCACATCCACAAACACAGTGGGTAATAATATGTTATAAAAAATGCATAATTAATTGTATTGTTTATTTTGGTTTCAGGAGACGTTATGCGTTTGAAAAAAAAATTAAGAAATAAATTCTCGAAGAGTAGAATGAGAAGTAAAATTAATATGAAGAGAGTAGAGATTCTTGGTCTGTAAGGTTAAGAAAATCTCATGTCCTCATATTAGCCTTGGTAAGGAGTTAGTGTTTCCTTCATAATGGTGGTAGAAAAATATAGGATCATATGAATTAGTAGGAATTCTCTAGGTGATCCATGTTTTTTCAGTTATCAATCACTATAATTTATTATATGATCTGTTCTTAGTTATTTTTATAATAAGTCAATCAGTAATCCTATACGGGTTCATATATTCAATGAAATGTTTTTTAGTAAACTTTTCAAATAGTTATCATTGGACCACACACACAAATAGATAGATAGACCTTGTCATAGATATAACATCAATTGTTAAAAGACATTATCAATCTTTTTATGGGATTTTATTGTGTCATCATGACTTGGTCAACATTTCCTTGAAAATACATCGTAATTGAGACATTCACATCCATGTCCTCATATAGAAATGGTAGCATGATGCTGGAAGTCTCTCCACATCTAGAGGTATCTCAGACTGCAGGTACCATAGATTAGCTATTAAACAGTTTTAAAAAGTGACTTAGAAACTACAAATTATATATATTTTTGGTAGCACATTGGTGGTAAATCCTCATGTGGTAATAATCTAAGTGGTTACTCCTTTTGTATTAACATCGCTTAAAGTATATCAACCTTAGTAGTGACACCTGGCTAGTTGTAAAATGCCTCATCAGTAACTCCTTGATGCTGGTGAATCACCTCAATAAATATTACATTTATCATAAAAGATATATTATCATATAAAATGTCGATATAAAATATGTAAATCATTAATATAAATATAATCTTGATTTTTATTTATAGAATTTATGAATTTCCAATAACTCTTATAATAAAAAGGTACCAAAAAAAGAAACCCATAAATTGATTTAAAAAATCATAATCTTATAATTTATATTAAATTTAATTATAATGACCTACCACCATACATACATCATTGATGATTTTTACAAGATCAATTCCACACACCCACCGTACCATGCCCAACCTCTGTACATGATCCATAGTTGGTGCCTCCTCCACTATCTCCCTCTTCTCTCTGTATCCCTCTCTTGGTCATGTGAAGCATGAGACCACATTTAAATAAATGATATTTCAAATGTAATAAATTAAAATCAAATAAGAAAAAATTAAATAAGAAGAAGAAAGGGGACCAGGTCCCGCCTTGGACCTCGTATTTGGAATATTCATTTCATAGGTGAAACCACAATTTCCAAACTCAATTGTGGAGATATAATTTCTATCATATATTACATTTATATGATATCAAAAAATATTAATACTTGAATAGACTAATATTTAAGTATTTATATATTTAAAAATCTATATAAATTGAAACTGCTAGGTTCTATACAATCACATTTCATTGTGTATACATACAATTTTGTTACCAAAATAGTTGTTTAAAAATACATATGAGAAATTTCATATGAGAAATTTCTATTTTTATCATGAAACATTTTATTGAATAACATCTTCATTTTTCATCATATTTTATCATCCCTTGGTGACATGAGGATATCAAAATCTCCTGGTAAAAGTTTTTCACCCTCGAGAGAAATGAATATAAATCTATATCTATGCTCCAACCCATAAACACATGCAACTAAAACTATCTTTATTTTCCTTTAACTAGCCTAAAATCATCCAAAAATATATCCCATCATGAATGGAATTATACTATTATAGATATTATTATCCCACTGTAATATTATCTTTATCATCTCATGAATACCTAAATAGTATCCTACATTTCCCATTAAACAATATTCGTCAAAATTAATGTATTGATATTCTAAAACACCACACACCTATGATCCCTATTGAAGAATTAATAAACCAATTATCATTACTAGATCACCAATAAAAACATCCACTATTATAAAAAATTTCCCTCATTATTTTTTAGATGAGACCCACATCTTATGGATCAATCCCTACGACATGAATTTCAAAATAAATTTCCAAAATGAAAAATGACACATGAAAACATAGTAAAATTATTATTTGAGCTATTATAATCTCCAAACACTAGTGAACATAATCATAACATAATTTATTTCTAACAAACTAGAAGTCCCAAGACACTCTATTTCAAAACTGAGGTATTCCATAGACAACCACACAAAAACGCTACACATAAGAGATGATCTAATGAAGCTGGAAACTAACCAATATCCCACCAATCCACCCAATGGTTACCATAAATAAGTATGTCTAGGTATCTAAACAAATCAGCTATCTCAATCATTATGTGAAACCAAAATCATTCTAGAACTGCACATTAGAAACTCCAGGCTTCCACATGCCTTATGATAGACAGATGGATGAAGAACTAAATGAAAAAAACAAGTAAGAAAAATCCCACCCACCAAATCCATTGGTGATGAAAATCACATGAGGACCTTAGATAAAATGATAGAATGTACATGGAGTGATCAACTATCTCCCATGAAATTCAAGAATAGGATATCATGAAAAGCACTACCTATGGGAATCCAAATTCCAAAACAAAAAACTCAAAGGAATTCCATCCCTCATTAATCCACCAATATTGAACTTAGAACTCATTACTAAACAACAATGTTCTCCACATGTTCCTTGACTAACATAATACAACCCAATTATCTAATAAAATCATTATAATATATGTAAATATCCTATCATCGGAATAAAATAAATAGTTTCTTTTTAAAATATCATAATTCCACCATTTATAAATATGTGAACCTAAATATTGCTCATTGGTGACACTTTTGAAAATTGGACCTCCATTGAAGGGAAAAACTCCACAGATAAGATCTTTTCATTTAAATCAAATGTTCCTAGAATGATTCATGATTAATCACATGTTGACCATAGTATAAGATTAAAAAAGGTATAATTATCTCTAAATCCATAAACATTGGTGAACTAGACTAGGTGAAATATCAATACTATAAAAAAAATCAACTCAAAACAACAGTCCTATGCCGTAAAAACATGGAATTTCTCTCGGTAATGGTGTTAATGACACACCAATACAATATACATATCTTGTACATAATTATTCTTAGACCACCTATCTACAAAAGACTAATATTATAAAATAAAAACGTATCTACTAACATATTTTAACCAACCAACCATGTTTTTCTTAACAAAAACCGCTATCATGATCAAAATGATGCCTCATGTGTGCCCCTGGTGCTAGTGGATATCCATCGTTGGTGATGTTATAATTGATTTGATTGGGATACTATAAAATCTCAATAGACTGTAATTATTGTAGAAAATAACTATTCCCATACATATGGTTAATCACCAAAGTATGCATAATAAATAAATTTCAACAATTACATGAAATTATAAATTCATTGTTTCATATAGAAAAACAGACTGAAATCATGAAAAATATAAAATATTTTCATTCCCACTAGGAAGAATACATACAAAAAATAATGAATAATAAAATTAATAAAATTGGCTCTACTTCTTACACCATGATAAAACATATACATGATCTCCATGAATCTCGAAATGAACTAGGCTGATTATTACATTTAACATTTTTAGTATAACATGATATGGAATAAATATTCCCATATATCATCCCTCATTAAATCAGTGATATAGAAAATAGTAGACATCATATATAAACACACAATATGGTTATTATACATTGTGTGAGAAATAAATATCAATTGTTTATTGCTAATTATGAAAATATTTTTTGGTATTCTGAAATGTGAATTCTCACATCAAATGTCCGGCCCATTTAGAAAACAAATAACAAATGTAATAGAGATAAAAATACCCATAAAAACAACATTTGTAAAATATTACAGAAATACCCAATAAAGGGTTTTATAGTAACACCTTAGGGAAATATATCTCCACCCTAGACAAAAAAAACTGAGATTTATAAAAAAATTGATCACTCTGCCACATAATATCAGACATCTGTGCCATTTTAACATAGTTGATCCATGATGAAAACATTAATACTACAATGACTCCTAAAAATATATCTGAAATATAGAAATCCACCAAATAACACCACAGTAATGGGATAATATAATCTAAAGGAATGATCCAAAATAGCAATGGATCACCAAATGTCATGTTTAAGAAAAATTAATATTAAGAAATTCATACAGAACAAACTGAGATCGAGCATGGACTATACATCTATACCATTATTTAGGATACATTAACATAGAGCATAGTATTTTACTATCTAATAGGGATAAATTTATAAAACATGGAGTGAAAGTAATCAAATTTTCCTAGATTATATTATTGTATAGATAAGGAAAGCTATATACATGCATAACACTCAACCTGAGTGGTTTAGTCATCTAGTTCATCCATTATATCCCTAATCCCATCATCCAATATCATGTAAATACATGATAAAGCCATATCATACTCTTTTAAAATGATGGATTTATTATAATTTATGATTTTCCTCTTCATAATTTGGTATAGATAATAAACTAGATCAAAAAGCACAATAAAGGAAAATAGAACATGGGTTTTTCCATCTCTAAAACACATCCACCAAATAACTTAACTGGAAGAACATAATTACACTAGGTCAATAATTAACACGACCTCTCTTGATCCCCTATAAATTAGAATCCATTATATAGTATACATGATCTCTCCAAACCCCTCCTAAGAATCAAACCAAAACTCACGGATCCCATTTTATCTAGGTCATATGCTAAATCGAAATAACACAATGGACTAATTTGATTCAACCGTGATCTCAATCCATGAAAAGGTAAATATTTATAGTTGGACTAGAGTACAACAAAATATAATGACACCCTAATAGGGGATCCACTACATTATCTAAATCCCATGACACTACTTGTGTGGAAACATAGACAATTGATTTTTTTTTCATATAACTAATCATATTTCAACATTGAAATAAATGTGGAATACTATTTAATTTAACAATAACAAGTTAATATAATAAAAAACTATGCCACTACATTATTCTCAACATACAAAAAATGTAACCACTCATCTTTTGATAAGTATCAAACCGAAAATGGTATTTTCAAGAGTAACTCGTACTAATATAAACATAACAATGACACTGACAATAACCACTATCCCGAAATGTCAAATGAAACTGTAGGATCCAACATATTTGATCATCGAGCATGGGATCCAAACCCTAATAGCTCAAAAATAGTGTATCAAATCCCAACAAATATGTAAAAACCTATATATTCTCCAAGGTACTATAAAATTTTACCTTTCATGATCAATCTATCGAAAAAATGTCATATTTATATAGAACATTCAGTCCATTTAAGCCAATTATCGTGAAATCCTAACTGAATCATGAAATATCACAACCAATCCCACAACTATATATTTAATAAATCAGAAAACAATTCCTCCTTCTGTAAGCTGTTAGTAAAAATTGAAAAATCTATGTATATTATAAATTCTATATTTATTCCACTAAAATGATCAAGGTGTAAAAATTATTTTAATAGACTCCTATTATGTTAATAGGGAGTATATTAAGAAAAACATGTAAAAAAATCTGATTCTCAAAATTGTAGAAGGTGTGTACTTCCGGTACATGGAATATAACCTCAATTTTACAACATAGTAGTGTCCCACTGGTCACTCAATATGTACATTCTCAATGTATGTAGTGTTTCATTAATTTAATAAGTATGTAACCCTGATTAGTTACCTTCTCATGCACCTCTATGCATTTTACCACGTAAAAAATAGTTTACAAATCATGATCCCTAGGCACACCATGTGAACCACATCTTGTGGTTGATATCCATATACCACACTCTGACTCATGTTATGTACCAAGAATAGACATGTTCTGTAAGCAGTGGAGGTCATCATGTTCCCCTAGACATAGGCTAACTTGACATGTTATAACACTTACTCTCGTGTATATGAATAATAGTTCCAATGATTTTTCTTCCCTAACCTGAAATACTACACATCATCTGATATTTAAACTACATTCCATGTATATTGGTTTTCCAAAAATTCAAACATCCAAATTCATGAAACCATTTATTTCAACTAGAATCTATATATCTACACCCTTAAGATCCCACAAATCCTAGGAAAATTCATTAAAATAATGAAACATAAAAATAAATTGTATTTAATAATAAATCTAAAAAAATTGTATACAATGGGGATGAAATCGTTAAATCATTGCATCAGATCCATTCAACACATCCATCAAGGATTTTTCTACCTATAGATGCTCATGTAGAGAAGGAAATCCTCACACATATCCCTTCAGTCACTTTATCCCTCTCTTAGTTTCAAGATGAATAAACTAATGAGTATTTTTGTTAGAAAAAATGGTAAAAGGTGAAATAAAATGGATAAAACAAAAACTACATGTAAAATGAGATCTGGGACCTGGATAAATGACTGTGATGGGATTAGTCCTCATTTATGAAAACCTACACACTGGACTCAACAGAAATGATGTAGTCTAGATCCAAATCTCCATTTTATTAGAAAATAAATAATAATGTTCAAAAAGATATATATTTATTTATATTGATATTAAACATTCCATGAAAATTTGAATGTCTTTATTCCCCATAAAAACATGGTGTGTAATAAAAACCATATTATGGGAGAAATATAATGGTCAGATAAATTATCTACGATTAAATAAATAGATGAATTTTTATTTTTTCATAAAAACACCTTGGAATAAAATGATTAGTTTTCACACAATTATCAAAACCCATGATGAAATGAGGAATCAAATTTCTTAAAACCATTTTGTTATTACATATGATGATTATTGTGAAGCATAAATACAAAAACAGATTTTCATATAGGTTGATGAACAATATTGATTCATTTAAAAACATATGTGTATTTATTCTAAAGTGATTTTCTTAGAATAATTATATTCCTATAATAGGAATGGGAATGTGTAACCATTTAGGTTTGGGGTAGTAGTATCTCAATCTTTGACATTTTTTTGTTAATGTGTTGGATGAGAAAAAAATGATAACTATGACATGAGATTTATGATGATTAAACATCTCAATGTGATTCTCAATTATAGATACATGTGATGAATGAATGTGGGGAGTTCCACAATAGATAATTGATGGTGTGTCCCTCATTATGAATAAGAACTTATCCAATAAGATACATGATGTTCCTAGTAATCTAGAAATGTGTAGTGGATGGTGATATGTGATATCAACTAGTTTACACTAAGGTAGTCACATATGTATGTTTAATTAGGTAAAGCATGATGGATGTCCCATGTATATTTGGGTTTTGTGTTAAGGAATAGATGAAAAAGAAACTCCTATGGTTTGGATAACCAATAAATTTTTGATTTTCTTATCAAATGTTGGTCACTTCATAGATATAATTAGACATGTTGATGGATGGTTTAAATTACCATTGGGTCATATTTGGAGGAAGATAATACTTTTTTCAATATTTGTATTGATTATAGAATTTTTATCATGTATGTGATGTTGGGAAGAATATGAATGATGACATCCTAATTGAGGAAGAATTCTATGATCCATGTTGTATTTATATTGGGGTCATCATGATGTACATGGTAAAACACAGTGGTGGTTCATTTTGGATTAGGATTTAATCATGAAATTGAAATATGATTTATTGTTGAATTATGTTTTCAATTCATGGATGTCCTCAAAATGACTCTAGGAGCCATGAATCATGAAAATGGGGTGTTTTAATATATTAGTTATTATAGTTTCCTACAGTTTAAGAGAGTGATACAGAGAGAAGCTGACCAATTACATTGTTTATAGTCAAGAATACTATTGTGGAAACTACATTGTGCCCACTATTGGAATGTGTAGGGTTAGTATTAATGATAATTTAGTGGTTATTGATATTAGTTTGTTTTTTTTAATTTTTTAATTCATGGACACATGATAACAGTCATGTAGTATAACTACAACTATTTTTTAAGAATCATAGTAGTAGAGATACCTTTTATATTTTGATATAGTGCATGGGGACTAATTTTCATAATATGAAAAAATTGAGGCATTTTATTATTGATAGTATGTAAAATATTTCATACTGTTAAAATTATTTATGAAAATTATTACTGACTCCTGATGTTTGGAATCATGGAGGAATTAGTTGACATGCTCAGTGTCGCATTGCATGGTTATGTGAGGTTTTGAGATGTTGATCTAGGTTAGGTATTATATTGTATAACCATAACTAATGGGATGACAGTGAATTGGAATAGGTTGGAATTTGTATGTTATGATACATTGTAATGAGTTTTGTGTATCATAAATATTCACGATGATTGACCGTGGTAGGAAGAGGTGAAATGTAGTTCAATGTTACTATCCTCTTGAGTTCCCAAAGTGAGGTTGAATGCACATGATGGTGTATTAAATTGAAGGTTACCATCATATCTAAAAATAAGTTAATATTATTCCTATTGGGGGTTATTATAATTTTGGAGTATGATCCATGATAGTATCCATTGATGACATTAGATACATTTAATGTTTGAGCTATTTTATGGTGGTGATTTATAAGATTCTGACCTATAATATAGGTAAATGTCCATTTTTTCTTTTTTGTATTCATTTCTAAATAACATTTATTGTGTGGATATTAAACAATTATGGACATATAAAGAGTGATTTGGGGGTTGAGAGTGATCTCAAATTTATTTGGTGGTGTCTGAAAGAGGTGTGTGTATTCATCTTCGATACATCAGAGCCACCAACTAGCCTATTTAGAGCCACATTCCAGGAGTTGGAATACTATTTTACCTTCCAGGGTCCTGGGATCAAATCACTAATTGTAAACCTAGAACTATCTCGTCACTAGAACACTAAGGAACTAATTTCAACATGGATGTTTTTATTTAAAAATAATTTGTTTGTTAATTTTTCCCTTTCACCATTTAACCCACCCACATGAGTCATAACATCCAAATTCCCTATTCGTATCATTCGATATCCTCTCCTCTATAAATTTAAGAAATAAATAAAATTAGTCAAAAATATTCCATTTAATCAAGCATTAGTTTTGATCATTGGAATTTAGGGTGTATGATCCTGCATTTTTCAAGGTATTTACTTCGTTTTCATTCGTTAGACCTCATTAGTTTGGTTTTACGGTTATTTAAACCATGGTGGGGGATAAATTTATTAGGGTGGAGAGAATTTTATATGGAAGACATCCTAATGTTTGTGAATGTGTGTTTCGTTGAATTTAAGGAGTTCTAGTATAATTTTATCAATAGAATATGTTATTTTTATATGGTTTCGAATTTTTTTGATGTGGTTTAATTTAATTCAGTGGAATTAATGTTGTGCACAATGTAGTAGATTCATTCACATCATGAACATGTTACACTATGTGATCATTTCACAATGAAAATGTCATTAAATATTTCAAAGGGTGAATATAGAAATACTGTTAAATTGGTTCACATTGTCAAATTATTTCAAATTTTGATGTGGTCAATTTAAGTTAATTTATCTTGGGGATATGTGTTTTTTAGAATATTTAATAAGTTGTTAAATTCAAATCATGAAAGGGTATCATGTTATGAATAACATGGGAGAAGTGACTTTAATCCATGTTTTGCATTATATTTTATATCATATAGAGTCTATCCAATCCTAATGAACCAGTTGGAAACATAGGTTGATTTGGAAATTATTCATTCCAATACAGAAGTCTCATACTAGTGGTTGATATATTATGGGTAATTTTCTTCATATTATACCTATATTAGAATTTTTCTTAATTATCGTAGTATGATATCATCATTACCATTCAACCATGTTTTTATCATATTGTTTTTATAATCCAGGATTTTGTAGTGATCAAAATAGAATTCCTTCAATGAAACAATTAACAGCTGAAATCATGTCGTTGATATCTACATAATGGATTGTGGTGTAAAATAAATCACATTAGGTCTATTTTTAATATTTAGGTATTCATAACATTATTAAAGTGTGATTATATAACTTTCTCATTAACAAATAGAATTACTTGTTATGATAATGACATGGTTGGAATATTGCAAATATCACATTTGATTCAGTTTATTTTGGGAACAATCATTATGATACCCCTTTTTTGAGCTTACCATTGAATAATAATGGATTTTTTATTACATTAAAACCTGAATTCAAATGAAATGAGTCCTTGGTTGGTTATTTATGATGAATCACAGTGAAAATTTGATTACAGAGACATTTAAATGAATAGTCATACTTTTATATGACACAATTGTGTACAATAACAAGTTAATGGTTAAATACATAACATGATGAACAAAATGTATTTGAAATGTAAATTAAATTTAATGAATTGATCTATCTATAATATGATGTATATTATTTTATTCATAAAATTATGAATTATTTTTTGATTCATGAAAAATTAATTATATTTTTTTATTTTACTAAACAAGATAAAATACATATATAAATTGATTGGAGGGTTATGTATAAATTCATATTGGGAATGTCACGGTAATGATATATTGAATATATAAAGGGATTATACCAGTTATACTAAAATTATTATATTAAGGTCTTAAACTAGATATTTTAAAATAATTATATATAAGGATAATCATGATTATATTGAAATGATTATATAAAAGGTCTTGAATTATTATGATGAAATGAATATATTAATTTATCTTCCTATTTATTTTTTAATTCATATCGGGCTTGGCGTAGTTGTGATAAAAATATTATATGGAGTAATTGGTCCAAATATGATGAAATGATTATAGAAATTTATCTTTCCAGTTATGTAATAAGGCCATGGAATAGGGGTTATAGTTTCTATCTTAATAATATGTGATCATTGTTATTCCAAAACGATGTGGAAGTAGCTTAACTCATATATTTTATGAATTGTTTATGTAATACTATTGTCCAACGATTTATTTAATGCACATAATATACAACTAGGTCTTCTTATACATTGCGGTGTAAAACTATTACAATTTACCAACACCATATTTGGCCCGATATTTCGTACCTGAGATGATTATAGTGATTATAGTTTTCAAAAGAGAATGAAACTTCAGTGTTGAATGTTCTGTTCTATATAGTTCGAAACAAGGATATGGGGACTGTAAATGGATTCATTTCAGTGGTATTTTGTGTTTATTTATGTTTGAATTTTATTTGGACATTAATAATATAATTATTTAATTTAGTTACATTAAAAAATGAAGTGACATGGTTCAATATTATTTGGTTTACTTGGTACATCATTATTCATCATGTTGAATAATGTATTATTCCCTCCATTTCATTAAAGATATTTTTTGTTTATTTTCACTAATTGTACAATATAATATGATGTATTATATTCCCAATATAATATCTATATCCCTAGTTATTGTCAGAATCCTATGGTGAATGGGGAGGTGTGTAATAGGTATAGTTACCCACCTAATTTGGAAACATGAGAGTGTACTATATATGTGGACATTAAATAGTTGTATATGATGAGGTCTCATTTTATTTTTCTATTGAATTTTTAATTGGGAATGGTATAAAGGATACTATGAAGTTTTAGAGATTGGTAATGATATTTTGTATTAGAGTAGATAGCCCAAGTGTGGGGAGAAATCTAGGTGACCAATAATGGGATGGTTGTTCATAATGTACCCTTGTTATGGTTGATATTAAGTCACCTTTGGTGAATCATATTTATTTATTTTTTATGTCTCACAATCATTAAACACATATATCAGTTTTGTGTTAGATGAGTATGAATGTTTTAGGATGGGAGGATATGAGTATATATTTAGATGAATTGATCACAATTGGTACAATTTATTTCAAGTGATATATTTTCCTATATGAATCATTCAATGATATCCCTATTATGTTTGAAATTTCAATTTTATAAATTGTTACGTCATTCCAATTTAAATGTTAATTTATTTGATACTCAGTTATCCAATGGTTATTTGTTCCAATCATTTTTTGAGGATGACATTTTTTTAATACAATGTTCGATGGGGTGATTTTTTCTTCTTACATTAAATTGACCTCCATCATATTTGAATTGAACATCATGAGGGAAGAAATCAGTATTCTGCCAATGCCCTGGTAGTAGAGTTTCCTATACACCATGTGTAAGTGATAAACATTATTCATTGAGTTATATTCCTAAGGGTTATATTATTCTTGGAATGGTCTAATTATTTCACTTTTTATACAATGTTTGTGATATTAAGGGAGTTATAGTTATGGAATCCATATATGTTCATTATTTAGGCATACCATCAAGAAGCTATGTACTAAACCATGTATGTCCAGATGATCTTCCATAACTTCTATAATAATTTATATGCGATGGTTAATCTTAAATAAAATATTCCTTGTGTACAATCCCATAGTTGGTGGGACATTGTTGAACAATATGGTAAAAAATATGGGGTATCCTAGAAGAAAGTTAAGATGATATTTCTATGACTCCATTGTCCTTACAAACTGATGCATGATAATTTTCATTAGTTAATTCCCCTAAAAATAGAGATAGTGTTATTGATCCACAATTATGGACATGTCATCTACATGTACACTTTGCTAAATCATTTTGGGAGGATGATGTTTCCATGGAGAGGCATCATCCAGATGAGTTTATCGAATTGATATGGTAAATGTTACCATTTTTTTCATTACTAGAATTTAAGATGTAATGAATCAATCTACCATAATGTAATTGAACCATACAGATTCCCTGAGTAAAATTTTGTTTATTTAATTTGTGAATACAAGGAACACTTAATGTAGAATGATGGTCCTCCATGATATTTATCACTAAGGAAATATAGGCAAGATGGGTCATGGTAGTGTAAATCCACCGTAAGAATGTGTTCATTAGATGTGATGTTATTGTTGAATGGTTTTCCACAAAAAAATAATAATACATGAAACCATCATTGGAGTTTCATGATTATGGGGGTATGGTATGTATTTAGAGCTTAAGTGGTGGAATACAACAACAAATTAGTGGAATGTGTTTTGGATAGGTAGAATATTCGAGGAAGGACTCATCTATCCCTTGGTATACTGGTATCTGGATTCCCACTCGACCTTTTTTTATATTTAGAGGATGGGGTACTCTAATATAAGAGTGGAAATTCATTACATATAGAGAATACTAGGGATGTTATATTATACTCCAATGAAGTGTATCATGCTAGATTAATTCTATGTAGTCTACTAAAGATTGTTTGGATGCAATACCTTATTCAATTTGAGGTAATCATAGTGAATAATCTACCCCTTCCTATATTTATTGATATATGAGAGTATAATTACTTAATTTGTAGGATTTTTTTAAAATTTCTTCAACATTATTATATAAATATTGGATTAATTATTATCCTGAAATAAACTATTATGATTGTATTCTGGTGATATCAAATGTTCTAATGAGGGTTCTCCTGAAATTGGTGGTTTTCATTTAAATTGGAAACATTTTGTGATATAAATTTCATGGTGAAATTTGATTCATTGAATGAATTATCATGTTATATATAAGGGCTGTAAAAACTAATATTCTATTAATGTAAACAATCTATCCATATAAGGAGATATAATGATCACCATGGTTAGTGTCATATTTATGATAGTCATGCTGGACCAATTCAATGATGATTGAAAATATAACGACTCATGAAACATGTTCATTCAATTGATACTTGTTAGATTAATCCATATAATTTTTATTCATTGGTAGACCATGTTTAGGATTACATTCATGATGAGTTTTAAAACAAACCAACTTAGTAGGAGATAGATTTCCTGATCATGTTTGTTATTGGTGACCAATCAGTATCCTTCCAACAATTTATGATGTACCCATAAATGGTTTGGGGGTTGAGGATTTTGTTTCAATATAAGAAGATAAGGATTTTATTTGTCCATGTATGTCATCCGGGGGTTCGATAGTTATTTTCACTAGTAATTTATTTGGACATTTTTCTATTATATGGACAATAAGATATTAAACTTGTTGAATGCATAGAACAAGAATCACCATCCTTAAATAGATGATCTCCTTGATCACCTGAGAGGTGCCTGTATTTTCTATAATATTGAATTCAGATCAGGGTGGCATCAGTTGAGATCAAAACCATCATAAAGACCTTATACTTTTTAGGAGGAGGTATGGCTAGTTTGAGTTATTTACGATGTAATTGGGTATAACGAATGCATCAACATTTCTCATAAACATGAAAAATTGAAAAATTCATTAATTTTTAGATCAGTTTTATTTGTTTTTAATCAGTGATATTTTTTTTAGTCATTTTTAGTGGATGATCATTCCCAACTTCTCAATATAGCCATGAGAACTATGAGATATCATCATATTTATTCGGGGATAACCAAATTTTGTTTTTGGATTAATAAACTAAATATCATGTGCATGTGATATCGAGGATATAGTATCATTTGGTATATATAAGTTTATGACTATGGTATATTGGGAGCGCCTGAAGAATCTATTGAATATTATGTTTTTTCTTGTTTTAGTAGGATATTGTCAATATTTTATACATTATTTGTCCCATTAGTAAGATCTAATTCTATATATCACCAAAATGGGGTAGATATTTATTGTCTAGATACATAAGAGAGATAATTTCAAGAGATAAAGGGAAGGATGACCTTAACACAGATCCTCACCATAACCGTGATGGGTAAAGAATATATCATGTACTATGATGCATATTGGTTTTGACTCATTTAAATTATGATACAGTAGAAACTAGTGATTTATTATGGATCAATATTTACAACATGACATTATAGGAATTATAATATGTGTGTTCTTGATTTATCATCAGTGGTACATGACTAAAGAATTATGACACATAATCATTTAGTCTATAGGTTTTTGTTATACAATTTCAACAATATCCTCACATGAATCCATTATACATACAACACGAACCTTTATTATAGGAGAAGGTTTGAATATCAATAGTATTTTGACTTTGAGTTGCCTTATTCAACACATAAAGGAATCATTGTTGTGGAATCCATAAGTTTGACGATGCATATAGAGGAATATTAATAGTCTTGTGGAGAGTGGTAGAAGATGGTTCACATTACATACATACATCTAAATTCTAATGAGTCCCACAAATATGTAGACATGACTTGGATGTTATTTATACACATTATTCTCGAACAGATATATAAAAAGAAGTTACATAAAATAGAAGGCTCAGTTACAGGTGATGGTTTATATAATGGGGTGTTTCCATAAATATAGTCTCCTGGATGTGAAAATGTTCCACTTTTCTATAAATGATTATTGTAGAGACCCGAAGCTTGACGTACATAGATATTACATTACTTTTTCAGAATACATAATACATAACAAAAATAGACACACAAGGATCGTAATAGTATAGTGTCTTTGGAAACATGGAATATAATCTTCTAATCGTGGTGAAAGATCTTCAATATCTCCCACAAGATCTTACCCTTTTTTTTCTTACCTAAAACCTTTATTTAAATCCTGGGGAAAGGAAAACATAAAAATGGTGAGATCAAATGCTCAGTAAGGGTAAGCATGGATAAAACAAATCATATACATTTGAACATCAAAACATGAACATAATATTTAAACATCAGAATCTTGAGCAATGACATAAATCATGGAAGTACGTAAGTCATAGATCATAAAGAAACATTAATCATGATTAAATAGCATGGGAATTAAACATTTAATTGTGGCAAACCATTAGGCACATGGTATGATTTCCATAGTAGCCAAGGAATTGCTGCCAAGACCATCTTAGTGGACAAAGTCCCTTTCTGAATCAAGTTCACTCCTTGTTCCTGTCCTGTATTACTGAACCAGATTAACTTGTCGTTCCAGCCATGTCTATCTCATGAGATATAAATCTTTACCGAATGAGTTGAAGGGATATATAGGTCCCACCCATCTCATAATGAAATCATTCTTTCGTGGGCCACAAAATCATAAATCATACATAATAGCATAACACAATAAATAAAATGGGTTTCATAAACATCATCCCATCATCACATAATCCATATAAAATAAATGTATATCATTTCATAATAAGAAAAGTGAAACCACGTAAATCATAGTGACATGATAGTTGAAACATACAAATATTAAATAAATTCATCTTAGATGAAAAATGGTTTTGATAAAACACTTGAAGTGAATTCTTGAGGAAAATATCCTTTTTTCTTCAAAATCATTTTCTCTTCACAAAATGTAGTGAAATTTTAATAGAAAAGGATTTTGTTGAAAATAGTCATTAAATATTTTGGAGGAAGCTTCATGAAAATAAGGCTTTATAAAACTGTAAAAATCTTTTCATGCCGTATAAGTTTAAAAAACATTCTTCTCGTACTTTTGCCGGACAAGTCAAAAAAGTACCTCATAACGTAAATAAAAGAAATATTCCTTACATACCATGTATTAAAAGTCCAAAATGGGTAAGAATTTCTTTAAACATAAATTAAAACGCTTTTATAAAACATGGACATGTATGATATAAATAACCCCAGTAAATACTTACGAATAAGAAATCTCGGATAAAAATGAGATTTGAAAAATTATCCCTTACCTTAGGTTCGATATGCATCGTACGTATCCAAACCTCATGTATAATGATTTAAATAATGTCATTTACTTATTACATAATCATATTCATTATTATTATATCATATATGGTTCACTTATGACTTTATATTACCCGTTCTTTTGTAAATTCATGTTAATGTTGTGTTTTCGATAAAATCGTTTCATTTGTCGTTCGTGTTTTAACTTGTAATTATTCATATGATTACTTAGATCATAATTACTTACATAAATAATTTAAAACATGATTTATATATAATATATATTCAGAATATATATATAATGGATCGATAAATGGAATGAAATACACCGTTCATGGAGACGGTAGACCGTACGTACGCATGAACGCTGTTTTCGTTTCCTTTTTGAATTGAATGGAATTAATTAGACGACATAAATATATATATATATATAAATCCAGTAGAATTATTATGTCATATACTTCATGATTAAATATTATATATACTTTATAATCATTATTTAATGGTTATCTTGGAGAGTGAATCTCATCGCGTCGTGGAGACGGTAGTCTGTACGTACGCACGAGCAATGATATCATTCCCACGATCATGGAATTGTATTAAAGTGTATGTATAACATTATAGAATCAATATAAATTTACAATAATCATATATATCAATTACTTTCACCCTTATACCCATCCATGTAAGGTGGTGGTGGAAAATAGATTACACCACGCCGTGGAGACGGTATTCCGTACGTATGGACGCATGGTGATTTCGTTTTCCGTTGGATGGATAGATGTTGAAATATTGTTGTTTCATACATATAATAACATATCAGTATATTACTGATACTGATGTAATTACCTCATAATGAAACAACTAAAAAAGAAGAAGTGGAAGAAGAAATAAAGTTGAAACAGTCGGTAATGGACATTACTTCTTCTTTGAAGCGCCTCTTTGAGACCACTTCTTAGGGCACTAAAATTGGTATTTGAAGAAGACCAGGACCTCTAGTATGTTTCTAGGGAAGTACAGAAGATAATTTGGCAGCGGTTGTCCGAGCATGAAGCCTCAATGTGGTCTGAGGAAGAGAGGGAGGAGGTGCCCTTTTATAAGAGAGGATATGGGCACCTTTGGAATAATTAAAAATATTATTTTATTATAAAGTCATATTCAGTTGTTAATAGCTCCAAATTGATTTATTTCGAATCTTAGGTGGTTATGAGTCGAAATACTCTCATCCAATATAATTTAGACAAGTTTAGGTCGTTATATTAACCTTAACTTGTAGTTTTAACTCTTAGTTAATTAGATTGACATTTACCATATCACTTTGTATTTTTATATTATATAGTTAATAAACATACCATATACATCCACGCGACCCCATAGTGGTCCATTAATGATACACCTATAATGATATAATTATCTTGGATGAACCTTATATTTTTAGGAATATAATAACAATTAATAATATAATTTTTTTTTAAAAAACTATTTTATGTCAATTTTGACAGTATTCGGTAATTGATTTTTGTGAAAATCATAACAGAATTATTAGTTCAAAAATAGTTAATTAAATAAATACTAACATTTCATATTAACATAGAAAATTATTGGAATTCATAAAAAGTCTAAAAATACATTTATTTTGGTATTTATAATATCAATTATGTCAATATTTCATTAATAAGATAACCACTGCATCATCATTGTGTTATAAATAAATTAAATTATTTTAGGTCTAAAAATTACAAATAAAATACAATTATGTTGGAAATATTTTTATATTTATAATGAATATTTATAGTCGAATTTATCTTATGTATAACCCTATATTAAAAATGATTTAGTTATTAAACTTTGATTTTAAATATTTTAAGCCTTTTTTAAATAAATTAATAAAAAATGTCCTAATCTAATCCAAGTGGGCCTAAATGGTCATATTATATTCCTAAGGTTTTTTTTGGTGGAATTACAGTCATACAATAAAATTAGGACATGTTTTAGGGTAATAATAATATCATATTTACCTTTAAATACCCTATTTACTTTTAACCGTGGTAAAAAAAGTAAACAGATACTATTCACCAAAAATTATTTTCATCTCATTGAACCACATTTTAGTCCTTGATATTAACCGTGTCTCTCGGATTTTTGAAATTCCACTCAAAGAAGCGGTAAAATTATGTTTTATGAAAGTTTTAGTTTTTTAACTACCACTTAGTGGTTTCACTATTCATTAAAAAATAAAAGTTTCCTGAAAAATACAAAAAAATTTGGCCTAATATATATTTGATATTATGAATTCAAAAATGATGTCTATTTTTCCAAATTAAAAACATATTATTTGCATTAATTAATATAATAATTAATTCTCGTTGTCAAAACAAATAGTGTGTTCTTAAGAGATAATAACTATCAAAAGATTGACACTTGTTTATGTCTTGGTAAATGTGAAATTACATCCATTGACCAAAATTGTATTAAATTTTAAAATTATATTCTAAATATACTTTAAAACCACTCAAATTAATAATTTATCACTATTAATTATTTCGATTCAAAAAGTTGTTTTTAATTAAAATTTAGTAATTTTAACTATTCATCAGAATATGAAAGTTGTCCGAAAAGTACCAAAATTTCACCCTAAGCTAATTTTGATATTCAGAATCCAAAAATTAAGTCCATTTTGAATGATAAAATTTATTAAATTTCAAAAAATTGGGTATTAATATTCATAACGACTAGTTCATAATAATATTATAATAATATCTCGTTTAGTGAAACTCGGTTTTGCGTACTACACACGATATCGAGGAAGGTATCGATTGCGTGCAATGCAAGGCAAGTCAGGGATGCATGTTGTGAAAGCTCCTTTTGATGTAGCGTACAACACAATACATCAATGAAATTAAAAGAATATTTTTTATAAAATATCGGGGTGTTACATTCTACCCCCCTTAAAATGAATTTCGCCCTCAAAATTCATTGGAGTTATAAATGGATTGTTACTTGAGAATTTCCTTCATAGAAACCCACATAGTAAAAAGTAATTCTAAATCATAATTTTAAAAATTGATGTATGAAACATAACGGTTACCCAAATTAACTCATCACTAGTTTTCCACATAAGAGATCATAGGTGAAAATATGGACATGGAGGAGAAATATAACCATCAAGTTCTGATGGAGAGTTGTAGAGAACTGGGCTATAAAAAATACAAATATCACAAAGCCATAGATTTGTGATGATATAAGGGACCACCTGATTCATCGGATATAAGAGAACTAGGACAACATTATTGGTTTTCAAGATCATTTCTCTAAAGTTGATGAAATTAGAATTAGAAGAAATACTTTCATGATTTCGGTACAGTCTCACCGTTGGTCGTTCTTTAGACAATTTCCACTTCATCTCTTAATGAAATGAAGTTGAATTTTTCACTCGTGAAGTGTTAGCAGATCATGTGATAGAATGAGGGGTCATTCCATCTATCTTAAACAAAAGGTTAGAAATGGTATAAAAAATACATAAGTACATCTATGGTGAGGTTAATCATATATGATTCCAAAAATGAACTTATACTTCATATATCATACAGCATAATAAAATAAAACTAGTTTCTACTAACCAGGGACTTCTTGTAGGCTAGTGGTAGGCGATAAAGGCCAGTCACACATTGGTTGTGGGTTCTATTCCCACAGCCTTGTCTGACGCGATGGGCTGTCGCCCGTCCTACAGGTTGTCCTTTTTTCTAAAACTACAATACTATAACATCCCATCAATAATATCGAAAAAAGTTCTATCCTTAAACAATAATAACTTCTGTCCAACATAATCCATTCCAATATTTAGGTTTATCTGAAATACTTCGGTCCAAGCTCATAGTATAAAGTAAATGATTACTTTAAATTTCACATAACAATCACGTGAATGCCATCATTTATCCCCCATATATCATAAGATATATCTTGTTGGTCAAATTTCAAACATGTGAATACCTTAATAATGTATTCTCTTGAAGTATGAATACCCATTGAACCTTAGTGAAAACATGAATGCAGTTAAAAGTTAACACTTTCCATATACCAAAATACTCAAAATTCTATATACTCAAACCATGATATCACTTAGTCCTTATATCAATCATGAGATCATGAATACTGTCAAACATTTCATTTTCTCCTTATCCCTTCATTATGCACATATCATCTACATTCAAAAAAATATTTGAATCACTTTTCATGGTTACTATTACCATAAAATTATTGAAAACCACAATAGACTAATACAAAAAATATTCTAATACACCATAAAAGTAACTCAAGAACATTATTCTTGAATACCAATACATAAACACTTCCGTCCATCCTCTTAAATGATTGTCCTTCAATAAGTCCTTCCTTGATTTAGAAGTAACTTTTTAGGTCAGGTAATTGAGTTGGGTAATGCCCATGTTCTCCACAAATAAGACATTGAACTCCATAATAGTCTGTCACTTTATGACCCTTTTCTCCACACATATAACTTCTTCCCCTCCATTTGAGGTATTCCTCAAGGTTCTTATTCCCTTCTTTAGAAATATCAATCTTCCTTTCTTTATGCTCCTCAACATGCGAACATGCATAAAAGTCTACCTTCCTCTTATTTGATGAATTAGTCATACCACTAAATTTCACCTTGTTAATCATATATCGCGATGACTAATTCGGCATAATCACAATATCTTTCTCTCTAGGCATTATGCAATTTTTTTGCTCATATTCACCATTTTTTCCATTGGATTCAATGTTAACTGAATTCCTTCTGGTTCCCTCCATTTGAATAAAACACAAAAAAAAAATCTATGAGAGGAAAAAATCATGCTAGGGAGAACAACATAGTAAAGGGGTAGTACCCTCAATATCTAACATCATAGGTTAAATTCTATGATCGTTACCTTAGTTCTAGGACTATATCCTATACGTATACTTATCCGTAGTGACATCCCTAGACATACCATATATATATCTCTAGGGTTCTCACTAACGTTTTTGCATCCTAGTTTCCAAAGGTTGACTAAACCTTTCCTCTGATACCAACTGTAGAGTCCCGATTCATGATGTACATAGATATTACATTACTTTTTCGGAATACTAAATACAGAACAAAAATACCACACACAAGGATCGTAATAGTTTAGTGTCTTTGGAAACTCGGAATATAATCTTCTAAACTTGGTGAGAGATCTTCAACATCTCCCATTAGATCTTCCCATTTTTGTTTTTCGTACCTAAAATCTTTCATTGAATCCTGGGGAAAAGAAAACATATAAATGGTGAGCTCAAATGCTCAGTAAAGGTAAGAATGGATAAAACAAATCATATACATTGGAACATCAAAACATGAACATAATATTTAAACATCAGAATCTTGAGCAATGACATAAATCATTGAAGTACGTAAGGCATAGATCACAGAGAAACATTAATCATGATAAAATAGCACGGTAATTAAACATGTAATTGTGGAAAACAATTAAGCACATGATATGATTTCCATTGAAGCCAAGGAATTTCTGCCAAGACCATCTTAGTGGACAAATTCCCTCTCTAAATCGAGTTCACTTCTCGTTCATGTCCTGTATTGCTGAACCGGTTTAACTTGCCGTTCCAGCCATGTCTATCTCATTAGATATTAATCTTTACATAATGCATTGGAGGGAGATATAGGTCCCACCCATCTAAAAATTAAATCATTCTTTCGTGTGACACAAAATCATAAATCATACATCATAGCATAACCCAATAAATAAAATGGGTTTCACAAACATCATCACATCATCAAATAATCCATATAATAGAAATGAATATCATTTCATAATAAGAAAAGTGAAACCATGTAAATCATAGAGACATGATAGTTGAAACATACACATATTAAATAATGTCATCTTAGATGAAAAATGGTTTTGATAAAACACTTGAAGTGAATTCTTGAGGAAAATATCCTTTTTTATTCAAAATTATTTTCTTTTCACAAAATGTCGTGCAATTTTAAAATAGAAGGATTTTTTTGAAAATAGTCATTAAATCTTTTGGAGGAAGCTTCATAAAAATAATTCTTTATAAAACCGTAAAAATCCTATCATGCCGTATAAGTTAAAAAACATCCTTCTCGTACTTTTTCCGGAAAAGTCAAAAAAATACCTTATAACGTAAATAAAAGAATGATTCCTTACATACCATGTATTAAAAGTCAAAAAATGGGTAAAAATGACATTAAACATACAGGAAAACTCTTTTATAAAACATGGACATGGATGATAAAAATAACCCCATTAAATACTTGCGAATAAGCAATCTCAGATAAAAATGAGATTTGAAAAATTATCCCTTACCATAGGTCTGATATGCTTCGTACGTATCCAAACCTCCTGTATAATGATTTTAATAATGTCATTGACTTATTAAAGAATCATATTCATTGTTATTATATCATATATGGTTCACTTATGACTTTATATTACCCGTTCTTTTGTAAATTCTTGTTAAAGTAGCGTTTTAGGTAAAATCGTTTCATTTGTCCTTCGTGTTTTAACTTGTAATTATTCATATGATTACTTAGATCATGATTACAGACATCCAGAATGTAAAACCTGATTTATATATAATATATATTCATAATATATATATAATGGATCGATAAATGGAAAGAAATACACCGTTCATGGAGACGGTAGATCGTACATACGCATGAACGATGTTTTCGTTTCATTATTAAATTGAATGGAATTAAGTAGATGACATAAATATATATATACATAAATCCAGTATCATTATTATGTCTTATATTTCATGATTACATATTATATATACTTTATAATAATTCTTTAATGGTTATCATGGAGAGTGAATCTCATCGCGTCGTGGAGACGGTAGTCTGTACGTACGCACGAGCGATTATATCATTCCCAAGATCATGGAATTGTATTAATGTGTATGTATAATATTACAGAATCAATATAACTTTACAATAATCATATATATTCATTACATTAACCCTTATACCCATCCTTGTAAGGTGGTGGTGGAAAATAGATTACACCACGGTGTGGAGACGATATTCCGTACGTACAGACGTGCGGTGATTTCTTTTTCTGTTGGATGGATAGATGGTGAAATATGGTTGTTTCATACTAATAATAAGATATCAGTATATTATTGATACTGATGTTATTACCTCATAATTATACAACTAAAAAAGAAAAAGTAGAAGAAGAAATAAAGTTGAAAGATTCGGTAGTGGACATTACCTCTTCTTTGAAGCACCTCTTTGAGACCTCCACTTACGGCACTAAAATTGGTATTTGAAGAAGACCAGGACCTCTAGGATATTTCTCGGGAAGTGTAGAACAGAATTTTGCAGGGGTTTGACGAACATTAAGGCTCAAAGTGGTGTGAGGAAGAGATGGAGGAGGTGCCCTTTTATAAGGGAGGATAGGGGAACCTTAGGAATAACTAAAAATATTATTTTATTATAAAGTCATATTCGATTTTTAATAGCTCCAAATTGATTTATGTAGAAGCTAAGGTGGGGATGGGTCGAAATCCTCTCATACAATAGAATTTAGACAAGTTTAGGTCATTATATTAACCTTAACTTTAGTTTTAACTCTTAGTTAATTAGATTGACATTTACCATGTCACTTTCTATTTTTATATTATATAGTTAATAAACTTACCATATACATCTAAGCGACCCCAAGTGGTCCATTAATGATACACCTATCATGATATAAGTATCTTGGCCAAACCTTAGATTTTTAGGAATATAATAACATTTAATAATATAATATTTGTTTTAAAAAATATCTTATGTCAATTTTGACACTATTTGGTAATTGATTTTTGTGAAAATCATAACCGAATTATTATTTTCAAAAAAAGATAATTAAATCAATAATAACATGTCATATTAACATATAAAATTATTGGAATTCATAAAAAGTCTCAAATTACATTTATTTGTGTATTTATAATATCATTTATGTCAATATTTCATTAATAAGATAATTATTGCATCATCATTGTGTCATAAATAAATTAAATTATTTTAAGTCTAAAAATTACAAATAAAATACCATTATGTTGGAGATTTTTTTATATTTCTAATGAATATTTAAAGTTGATTTTATCTTATGTATAACCCTATATTAAAAATGATTTAGTTATTAAACTTTGATTTTAACCCTTCTTTAAATAAATTAATAATAAATGTCTTAATCTAATCCAAGTGGGCCTAAATGGTCATATTTTATTCCTAAGTTTGTTTTTGGCTGACTTAAATTTATCCAATGGAATTAGGACATGTGTTAGGGTAATAATAATACCATATTTACCTTTAATTACCCTATTTTTTTTTAACAGTGGTAAAAAAATTAAAAGTTACTATTCAACAAAAAATATTTTCATCTCATTGAACCACATTTTAGTCCTTGATATAAACCGTGTCTCTTGGATTTTCGAAATTCCTCTCACAGAAGCGGTAAAATATTGTTTTCTGAAAAATTCAGTTTTTTAACTACCACTTAGTGGTTTCACTATTTATCAAAAAATAAAAGTTTCCAGAAAAATACCAAAAATTAGGCCTAAGCTATATTTGATATTATGAATTCAAAAATGATGTCTATTTTACCAAATTAAAAACATATCAGTTTCATTAATTAATTTATGAATTAATTCCCGTTGTCAAAACAAATAGTGTGTTCTTAAGAGATAATAACTATCAAATGATTGACACTTGTTTATGTCTGGTTTAAATGTGAAATTACAACCAATGACCAAAATTGTATTAAATTGTAAAAATATATTCTAAATATACTTTAAAACAACTCAAATTAATAATTTATCACTATTAATTATTTCGATTAAAAAAGTTGTTCTTAATTAAAATTTAGTAATTTCCACTATTCATTAGAATATGAAAGTTATCCGAAAAGTAGCAAAATTTCACCCTAAGTTAATTTTGATATTCCGAATCCAAAAATGAAGTCCATTTTGAAAGATAAAATTTATTAAATTTCATAAAGTGGGTATTACTATTCATAACAGCTAGTTCATAATAATATTTTTATAATATCAAGTTTAGTGAAAATCGGTATTGCGTACTACACACGCTATCAAGGAAGGTCTCGATTGCGTGTAATGCAAGGCAAGTCAGGGATGCGTGTTGTGCAAGATCCTTTTGGTGTAGCATACAAGTATCCATGGAAAGCAGCAAACACAACTACGTGTTTAAATACAACTGAAAACAAGGTACTAAAAGTAAACAGCAACTCCAGCCGCATCGCGAGCCTGAGCTCGGTCCTATGCTCTCCAGCTCCAACCAGAAATCATGTACCTGAAGTAGAACGGAAACAATACATATCCACACCTGAAACCATATAACCTATTTAGGCAAAAAAGTGGGACCCAAACCAAGTGTGAGACTAATCCCAGTAGGCAATCACCATGAGATCTGTGCCCTACTGTCAGTGAGTAATATAGCAAAAGTAAAGGAAAATAAATGCAGAAGAAAAGAAAAAATACACTAAACTAAACAATCCTACCGATATCCATTCACATTTATTTAACAGTTCAGTACAATCATTTAGATATCAACCCTGGAACCTAGCACAACATTATACTCCCGAGGCAAGCATGTAATCACAACAGGTAACTCAACAGTCTACCTAAACAGCAAACAGTACAAACCAAAGCTTGTTCTTTGCCTTGGTAGACTCGTCAAAAGCAACCAACAAATAAATAACTCACTCTATGGGTGGTTCCTACTAGCAAACCCCTCAAGTCAAGTTGATGTACAAAGGCACAGACACTCTGGGAAGCTCTCACCATCAATTCCCATGTGGTCTTGCAACGAATGATATATACTCTCTGAGGACTTACGTCTAATTAACCCTATAGTCTCGCTATGTATCTAACGACACTCTGAAGAAGCATAAAGTCCCATTCCCAAAGGTCCGACGATTGATACTAATTATAACAGACTCTCTAGGGAAGCCCTAATCATCAATTCCCCCTTTTGTCTACCACACCAGGTTCACTCATCCCTAAGCAGTATAGTCGTGCGTAAATGACTGATATCAGCCTAAGTAAGTTCAGAAACTACTTGGATAATAGCTACAATGCATACACAAGCATATAAACATCATGAAATACATGCAATTAATTCAACAGGAATACTAGTAGTGTGAAATAGGGTTTCCTTGTAGGCAAAACCGCGCCAAATGGTAATAATCATCCAAAACAAGGGGAAACTCCAATGGGGTGATCCTCAACCACGCTAACAAGAAATTATCAATCATATAATAACCTCATGCATACATGAAATATACGGCAGATAACAAAACATGATCAAAACCCTATCCCGAGATACCCGATACATGGGTATCTTACACTTTTGCACCAAAAACTCAAGAACATTCAACATAGGGAAAAAAACTACCTACCTCAATCCTAAGAGATTGATATTATTGATCCTAGGCCTATGAATCATCCTTGAATGGAGTAAATCTTCAAAAATGTCTAAAATGTTCAACCTCAAATATCTCTCACAGGATGAGGAATTAGGAAACAAGGCCAAAGAAGAACCGAGAACTCACGTCTGCGATTCTATGGCACCTGACGGTGTTCGATTCAGAAAACCGGTGTAGTATCAATGGAACGGAGATGAATTAGCCCTGTAGGTCACTCTGGATGTAATTAGTCGAAGAAGAAGATGAAAATGTGGATTAGGAACGACCCCGGTCTGATTAATTGAATAAAAAGAAATGTACATGGCGTCTACTCACCTTTTCTGTACTCTGTATTAATCAGACTCCGCCTCATCGCTACACCCTGTGTGACTGGCCCAGACACGGCCAGCACACGGCCTCGAGCGGATGAAAAGTACACAGCGTGTACTTACAAAATTTCCATATTCTCCTCTTTTTCTCAAAAACGGCTATAAAAGGAAAATATATCAGAAAAAAAGGTTCGGGTTCTTACAATTCTCTCCTAACATTACATGGGTGATTTTTTATTTGGTTTATTTTTTTCATCATTATTATTTCATTTATATGATTTAGTGTCTCTATTATTTTCATACATTTTTTTATTTTCTATTTATTGAATCTATATAAAAGGGGTATATTCACACAACTAGGTTTCTAATACCCCCACTACTATTTGATATCCTCTCGCATATGGGGAGGAATGATTAAGCTATAATAAATATCCATAATTGGCCATACTAGAGAGTTAAATATCTTGGGTTGTTATACGGTTAGTAAATGAGACCACTTAATTCCACTAAACAATTATTTCAGTTGCTAGTGAGACCTCACACATTATCGTTTATAAGATATTTTTTAAGGCTTCATCCTTATACTTTTTTTCTTAAATTTTGGACTAATCTAAATGTTATTATTAGACAATAAGACTCCTATGACACTATGATAAATAGTTCCTATATGATTCCCATATTAATTTTTGCATCAGTTTTTTGATCATGCAAATGAACTCTTTGTGTACAACCAGAATAAATAATTGTTTTAATACTAACATTCATGATATCGTTACATGAAATTCAATTATTAAATTATGGCACATAATTTAGAACAAATAAGATTCCATTAATGATCAGTTGGATATTGGAATCACTTTTTAAATAGAAAATTGGGATGGTTCATGATAAAAATGAAATGTTGGAAATAGATGTGATAAAATATTTCATGGAATTTTTTACTATTTATAATGGTTTTTTAACTAATGAAAATTTCATAAAATGATATTTTGGATCTCTAAATTAAAAATTATGATATATACATTACAATTTATTTTCATCCTTGAAGTTGTTAAATCATAGGTGAAATTTAAATGGCCTCACATGAATTTAAAATGTGATATTATTATTCCCTATTTATTTGTTATGGGAATGAATGTGTTTTTTGAAATAAGTAATAAATATTTTTAAATAAGTTGATTACATGATAATTAAAATTTAATTTTATTATTAATTCATAATTCATAAGTAGTAAAATTATATATTTTTATTTTTCTTAAATGATGGTGATATTATAAATGAAAAATTAAACTGAACAATAATATGGAATTCTTGAAATTTACTTTAGAATTTTAATTTTTTTCTCAAAAATATATTGATTAATAATTTGATAAATGGATATTGTTTTTTAAAAATTTAATTCTAGTTATTTAATATTAAACATTGAAATGATACTGAATATATCATTTGGGGTTGTCTGGAATACACCATTTGGACGGTTGTGATAATAATTTGAAAAGACTCACATAAGAAAAACATGCTAAATAAATAGAGGGAATATGGTAATATACAAATTGTAAATATTCTTAAAATTCAAATTGTGTGGGTTTTTTAATATCACACGATTTTTTGATCATGAAACTCATATGGATTAAAATTCCATATTAATTGTGAAAATTACTTGGATGACTCGTGAAATGGTGAAAGTTATTTTATGGATAGATGGGTCCCTACTACATTCTCAACAAAACACTAGTAATGTTAAATGTGGTTATGTTTGGTTGTGGTCACAAATATGAGGATCAATGGTTGTGTAGTCTGATCCTTGGTGTCAACATGGATCCTGATAAATAGTGACTATTTAGTATATTCTATTAAATTTATATAAGACTATTTATTTTTATAAACTCACATGAACATAATATATCATATCAGTAGTATTTTTGGACCACATTGGTGATTATATTTTATGTTTCACCCACACCCTAGTTTGTCATCTATTACACTATGTCACTTGAGATGTTTTCACAAGATTGGATGAATGGTTTCCATTAAGGATGATGTTTAACGATTAAAATTCAATGGGGTGAATGCAATTATGGGACCAAGATGGAAATTAGGATCAATTTCAATGTTTTTCATTGTTTTTGCTTTTCGTATTTTTTTTTGTTTTATTACATGACATTTATTTTACAGTCACGTTTATATAAAAATATTATTTTGATTATTTATCAAATGTTTCTAGAGTATCTATTTTAATACCTATTTAACTATATTGTTATGAAATATTAATCCATCTATTTATATATAATTAATGAATCTTTACATAAATTGTAATTTCTCATATAGATTATAGAACAATATAAATTTTGGGTATTTTAATAAAATAAAAAAATTAAAGGAGGTTATTATTATATTATTTATAATTTCCAAAAGTAAAATTTCAGTTGTATTCTTCCTTGGATTAGATAATTGGATATTTTATGACATTATGTTCCTCTCCAAATAAAATTATTTAAATATTTTGTGAAAAATATGTTATTTTTTATTTCTACTTGTACCTCGTTGGTTTTTAGTGTGTACCTTTCCATTAAATGGAATTAGTGAATTATTTTATATAATTATTTTAAATTATTCAATATGAATAAATTTTTTGATATTAGTTATAATATTTTGTTATTTTAATAAAACAAATTATATACATGAAAAAATATTTCCACATAAAAGATAATTAGTGCCTATTTTGGAAAAAATCTAATAGAGTTACAAATACTACACCTTGGATAAAATATTCAAAGCATTCCATGTGAACATCGATAAATTTTAATTATATTTTATAATTAATATGCACTATATTTTTGTTTATTTTTTTAAAATAGACCATTAGATCATTAATTATAAAATATATTTATATATTTATATATTTAATCTTCTGACATAATTATTTACAATTTTTTTAAAAATATAATTATTTTAATTAGTTTTCATAAATATAAGTCATATTGTGCATTGACAGTGAGGATTCTTGAAAATTATAGAATAACTCTTTAACATGGTCAGCACACTGTTTTTGAAATAATGTGATAAATCCATATGGGTACCCATGTATAGCATATAAATTGAATATGGTTGATGCACGGTTAATTAAAAATGTGTTATCCATTTTTCATATAGTGTTTTCAGTAAAAAAAATTATAACAAAATGAAATCGTACCACAATATATTGGGAAACACATTCTGGTATGACCTTTTATCGTATGATGAATAACTGATCATTCAAAACCTATATATTTTTTGAAATATATTTTTTCATTAATTTATCCTTTTTGATACTTTTCATTTAATCAAACATTGAATTTAGTTTTTTATATAAAATAAGTATGAATGGTTTGTGTTGTATGCAAGACCAATTTAATATTTCCCTACACAAAACAATTATATTATAATGTGGTTCATGAAAAACTAATATTGTATTGTATTACAAAAAATTTCTCAGCCCATTCAGCAGATACCGTTACAAAAAATTACTAATTTTTTCCAAAATAAAATATACTATTAACATGATTATTAAAATATTATTATACCTACCACATATATATTGGAATGGATGTTAGAAATAATATTAATTTTTTTTCAAAATAGTTACACAAAAATTATATATAATTAACTATTTTGTTTTAAATTTGTAGATTTTTGTAAATAAACTATATGAAAATAAATGAATTTGTTAACTAAGAAAAATAGTTTTCAATGTAAAAACACAATTCAATATCAATAAATTAAACTAACCACAATTGGATAATATTTTATAAAAATAATATAAATAATATATTTAATAAATTTTTTTGATACTCAGCCAATTTATATTATACTTATCAAATACCAATAAATCCAAATTAAGGAATAAACAGATGTATTTTTCAAAAAAGTAATTTTACAACAATTTAATAGAAGAAAAAAATTAAATGTGATTATTGAAACTTTTATAATTATTATTTGACATAATAAACATCATTTTAGATGTAGTAATATGAAAATAAACAGCGTTTTTTTAGTATTTTTATTATAAGTATCATTTTTTGATAAATATTAAAGTAACTAAATTTTAAATAAAACATGTTATTTCTACTAATTTATTTATATAATTAAATTATCCAATAGCATGGTTAAAAAGTATAATTAGATAAATTCTAAATCAATTTATACAATATATTTCATCTTATCTACTTTAAAATTGAAATTTTATCTAACACCTATTCAATCATTTTGAAATTTTTCTTAAAAAACCTACACTATTGTCTGGTCTACTGAATATTTTAAACTAATTTCATCCAATTAAGTTATTTAAATTATTAAAATGGATTCCACATTTCGAAAAATAATAATTTATAATTTATAATATGTTTGATGTTGTTTTTTACCATACATATTAATGAATGAGATTAATATTAATTACAGCAATTAAGGAACAATAATCTTTGCAAAAGACAATTCCTTAAGAACTAGGCCAAAAATGACATATGAAATTGTAAAAATTCCATATATTGTATATGTTTTTACCATATAATCCATTATACATAATTGGTACCATTACTTGAGCCACAATACAAGGGTATAACATTGATGGTAATTTTCCTTTAAAAAATTTCAAGAATTCCACTCCTCCTCTACAATAAAAAATAACACACTCATAAAATATATAAAAACCTCTCAAGAAATATATATATATATCCGAAAATATACCCATGTAATACCCAAACATCTATCCCTATTTTATATAATCTAAAAAATAATCTGTAATACATTTATGTAATCCCTTTCGTGTAAACCAAAATGAGTTACACATAGAAGAGGTAAATTACATCACCAAGTTCCATTATTTAATTTTTATTCTCTTCCACCACATATAATATTATTATATTATTTTATAATATTATATGTCACCATAATAAAAGTATTTTTAATTATAATTTTTAGTCCAACTCATACATACACTTACGTCTATAGGGTAAAAAACCCATTGTTCTTGAGTACGGTGAACTACGACCCCATAAAATGTTATTTTTGGTGTTTTACATTACCGCCTATCATGGTTTGTAATTATAATGGATAATAAATTTTCATATTACATATTAATGATGTATTATTTATTTTTTCTTCTTTAACTATTATATATCATAGTTCATCATTCTTTCTGTATGGTTTAAATGTGTTATATTCATTTGTGGATGTATGGACAACTGCATCCTCAAACCAATATTATTCATTCAAAAATTAAATGTAATTTATTATGTATGTTTTTAGTGAAATTATATGATATATATTAAATAATAATTATAAATTAATTATATTTAAAATATATATTTTTCAATTTCATTCATTCTTTCAATACCACAACGAAAGAGAAACATCGTTAATGTTTACGTACTACCTAACGTCTCCATGAATGGTGTTATCTATTTCGTATTTATATTTTTTATCGATAATTAAAAAAAATCTATAATAAATATATATAAACTTTATATCATTTTTAAAATTCTAGTAATAATTAAATAATAATCCATGTAAGAGGATGAATAATAACACGCCAAAATATATTTGAAAAACAAAGGAGATATAACCAAAAATCTATGATTAAAATAGAGTAGTCAATAAAAATGTTATATAATGTCATAAAAATGATATATTGTATTATATTTAATAATAAATTTTGATTAAATATATATAATATTATTATATTTATTATAAATGTTTTTTTAACATGTATGAATAATGTCAAGTCTTAATATAAGGTGTTTCTCATCTCACATAATATTATCCATGAGATACATTCCATGTTCACCTATTTTATTTGTGTGTTGTGTATATAATACGTATAAATTTATTATATTAGTATTATTATAAAATTCAAATTATTTTCATATCCATTTTATTATCTCAATTTCATGTGGTTTATTTTTCAAATGATATTAAAATAGTAATGTAGTTTTTTCTAAATTTGTCTTTTTTGAGACACAGGATGGGTATGATCATATATTATCATATGATGAGTATGTAATTCCATTGAAATTTTATATCAATTTTATTTCTTTTAATGCTATTATATTATTAATTTAATTTTATTCGCCTATAGGGATCACGATTAAGGATACCAAAGTGGTAATAGTTTTTTGATAATATCTCACTATTTATCAGTTTTGTTTATAATAATACATCCATTGATTATATATTATGATACATATCTCAATAAAACTAATGAATTATATTAACCTATAATTAATCTTGATATAATAAGACAATTTTGAAATTTTCCATCATTTGGTACTTTATATAATTAATAACATGTTTTTAGAAAATTATTACATTATCTCTCTCCTAGATAATATATCTAGCTTGTTTACAAAAACCATTTCATTAAAAGGATATAATAAACGTTTTTTTTTAAAAAATGTTTTTATAGTTTCAATATTATTTTTATTTTTTCAAAAATACGTTCAATGAAATATATTTCAACATCCTTTGTGTTTTGATGATCATTTTGGAAAGTGGAAAAGCAATATTCCTCATGAAATATATTATATGATTATTCATGTTTAATATTTTGGCTTCATAAATTGTTTCAAAGAAATGGATTTTGATAATCATATATGTTTATTAAAATAATATTCCAATTGAAAATTAAATATCATTCTACATCAAAGATGATATTATTGGTTATAGTATATTTCTTTATAGTTATATGATCCTCGGATACTGTTCATATTATTTTCCGGAATTGATTATGTTTTGAAGGCTTGATGGTAATGAAACATGGTTCTCTTTAATAGAATATATTTCTAGGATACCTGTTTCTCATTTGTGGGTTATTATTCTTATGAAAAAATCTTCATTTCATGGGATATTAGTTTATGACATTATTATGTAACCTTTCACTTATCAATAGTTAATCGTATGAATATCTTTTTAGTAAACCAATCTAATTTTATCAGTTATGATACGATTGTTTTGATATTGTGGAACATGTATGTATGATTGAATAAGGGGATGGGTGGGATCTCTATATCCCTCTAATTTATTTGGTGATGATTAATCTCTCTTTAGTATAAATGGTATTGAATATGATGTTAATCTTGTTTAGTAATATGAGTCTCGAATGGGTATTTAACCATGTTTAATAAAAATGGATATAAGGAGGAGTTTACTCAGTCCAATAATATAGGTATGGAACTATTAGTGTACTCAATTAATTAATACATATTTATACTGTGGAGTTAATACGATTCACTATGATCGATCTAGAATGGGAACTGAACACAGTTTAAGAATTTAGATCCTGAACAAGGAGTAAACTCAATTTAGTAATACAGGGCTATAAAGGGAACTAAACCTGGTTTCGTAATACCTATCATGAACTAAGAGTGAACATAGATCAGTAAAACTTGCTTGGAATGTTTTGTGAACCAGATTGGCTAATATAGGCATGGAACGGGGTGTGGACAAAGTTCGATAATGGAATTTTTTCCACCAATATAGTATTGGTGGTGACCCTTGAAAACTATGATTGGTTTTAGAGTGAACCCATTAAACTATTATGGACATCGAATTAAGACTTGACTATTATGGAAATAATTTTATATGATTATGTGTCTACCGAAATTAAATGTGATATGATAATGTTATGATCTCTTGGATTATTCTCTTGAAATTTTTTTTATTCATGTCCTAGTAAGTGTAATAATTTATTCCATGAATATTAATTATGATGGATAATATGTAAGGTTTGATCTTCTAATGTTAATATCATTTTCACTTAACCTTCTGCTAATGTTATCCTTACATATCTCACTTTTTTCATACCTAAGATTCTATTGTCACCCCATTCTTATAATTTATTTCCCCATTTTTTTGAATTTTTTTAAGAAGAAGTACTAAAGGGTACTATCATTAAGGAATATGGTGAAGATAATTAACCATTTAATACGTTTATGATTCAATGTTTCCAATGACAGTAAAATAATATGGTTATTGGGAACATATTTTTCTAATATGTTGAATATTGATCTAGAATTATTTAATATCCAGGAATATTAAGCCAATGTCAATATATTTTTTTTCAATGTAAAGGTTTAGTAAACATTTATAAAATAGAAAAACCAAATATTAATGAGATACATATGTACATTACTAAGGATATTCCTAGGGATATATTCAGATAATCGTATGGTGTCCAATAATTAAATTAATTTTTATAATTTAGAAATGCAATAGAATTTTTTTCATGATTATGTGGTTTCCAAATACTATAACTAACTCTCACACTATTATTTGAGTTTATCATAAATTTAATGAACTAGAAGGAACTAGCCTAACATTTAATGTGATGGACAATTTTATAATGACTAGTAAAATTAGATTATTAGTGTCGTGAAGGATTTGTGATCATTATGAATTGGTTTTCACAGAACATGACAAAAAATATATAACATAACATACTCTCAAACACCCTAAATATGAGAATGGATATGTTTTCATAGAGTTTAGGAAATGAAAATAATGGATAACAGATGATTTATTTTCCATTTTTTAAGAATCTGAAAATAAGCACCCATGTGAATGTCTTAGAGGAATAATATGATTTTTCAACTATTTAAAATAAGTAATCCTACCATGTAACTACATAAGGAAAAAGAAAATATTGATTAATATAGTGGAGGGTAATATTGGCATCCCTATATTATTATAAATTGATAAATGCTATAAATTTGGAAGGAATTGGGATATAAAAATGTATGCATTGTGTTGAAGGCTAAATAAATAGAATCATCATGGTGGTATAAGTAATGGTTTTAGTGTGGACGATGATGTTACCATGAATGAAAAATGAAATTTATGTAATATTATAATTGTTTTGTTGATAATACTATAAAATTCAGTTTTATTAATGTTATGATATGATTCATATTTCCTATTTTTTGAAAGTGGTATTACGGAATAAGATTATGATGTTTAGTTAATGGTTTGATAATGTAGTGGGATGAATGAAGTATTTATTTGTTGGAATTAAAATATTATATTATATGAATTATAAAATATATAATTATATTTATTATATGTTTTTAATTTTGGATATTAATGTGTATGTTGAATAATAATGATGATGTAGAAAATAGATTTCATAGATATTTGGTGTTTTGTTTAAGGAAAAATTTCCCTTAATGTGTTCAATATGATGAGAATATATTTTCTACCAAGGATAATGTGAAAAGGTAAATTTGAGAGTATCAATTATTGAAGAACATAAAATTTATATGTTAAAAATGTATCCTATGACATCATGGATGATGTATATATTTTTTTATTTATGTAATATATCAATGAATAATTATATTAAGAAAGTATGCATGTTTTCAATAATTTTTTATTGTATTTTAGGTTATTTCAATTTTTCAATAGAACACATAATGAAGGTATCAACATTATTGGTATGTGACAACCATGATAAAATTATGATATATATAGGGGATCAATGATAATCTATTTATGAAATAGTTAGTGAACTTGTTTCTAAATTATTGTTCTTACATATTTCAAAAGGTTAATATGGTGAACTGTTTAAGGATGGTTTATGTTAATCATTAAATAAGTTTATAGAGAATAATGTTTTTTATATATTTTTGAATATTTTATTAATTTTGATAACATTTTTACTAAGATAATGAATGATACAATTTATTGATATCGTTATCTGTTAAAGAATCATGAATGAAAATTTTACCAACATTTCATGGGGTTTGAGACAAGGGGAATTTGATCATGGAATAACAAATGGTGGGGTTTTCCAAAAATAACTTCTGTATATATATACATGAAGATGATTCAGAATATGGATAAATGGTCTTCAAATAAAAAGATGTAAATTTATCATTATTTCGTATTATATCGATGAAAATGTTTAATCATCATTGGGTTGTGGATTTGTGATTGTTAACTTTCTCCCAACAGTTTCCTATATCTATCTTTGTCAATAAAGAATATTTAGTTTTCTCTTCCATGTCCATGTTTTTACATTACAATTATGTTATCATATATTTAGAACTAATTATGATGCAGTCTGTGTAACTGTTATGCTTCAAACATTCCCTTTTTACTGTTATATTTAATATTCATTTTTTAATATGGGATTCAATTAATGTAACTTTTATGTAGTTAAAAAATACTAATCCAATAAAATTTTAAAGTAAAAATTCATTTTAGGGGGGTATAATCTTACACCTTGAAATTTGGTATAAAATTTATATGTCAAATTAATATAATTTTTTGATATTTTTAATTTCACAAAAAAATCTATATATTTTTTATTATAAATTCACTATGTTTGGATTTAATTATACAAAACATAATTTTAATCATTACCTACATGAATAATATATATTATATTATTGTACAAAGAACACTATTTTTTGCTTGTATGACACCCATTACCAAATCCCTTCTAAACCTGTTGTTATAGGTATGAAAGGGATTTTACCAAACTACATTATATTATTAATATGATTTTTAAAATATAATTATATCTACCACATAAAATTTTTATTTTATGTTTAAAATATGATTAATTTTATTTAAAATATTATCTAAAAATGTATATAAAATGAACCATTTTTTCAATTGGTAGCACTGAATGAGATAACTATTTTAAAACTAATAAAATGCTCTTCTATGAAAAATATATTCATATGTACAAACAAAATTTTCTCTCAAAAAATTGAATAAAAAATTTGGAATAATTCTATAAATAAAAGTTATATATTATATATTTAATAAATATTCTTTACACCCTTATAATATATTTTATTAGTATAAGATAATAATAATTCCTATTTTATGAATAGGTAGATATATTTTTTAATGTGTTATATTAAATCTTTTTATTCGATAATCCATTTTAAATATTAATTTTGACAGTTTTATATTTATTATTTCAAAAAATAACCTTCATTATTGAGATCATAATATAAAAATTTACTTTGGGTGAATTTCTTTTATTTTTCATAGAGGTTTTGTTGGATGAACTATGAAAAACATTGAATTTAAATTCAAAACTCCCATTAAATATATTTTAATTTCATAGAATACATATATTTTAATATGTTTTTAAATTATAATTAGATAAATTTTAAATCAACGAATGTTATTTAGGTCATTTGAACAAATTTCACAATAATTTTCCATATAAAAATATTAGAAATTTTATACTGTTTTCCTTTAAAACCATGCATTGTTGTCAAATGTAATTGATGAATTTTAATTTATTTTCAACAATTTATTTGATTTGAATTTGAAATAATTTATTCTATTTTTTAATAGGTATAATTTATTATTTATAATATGTTCTAGTTTTTTTTTCCAAAAATTATTGGTTAAAGTGATTATAATTAATTACAATGAGTATGAAAAAATTTCCAAAGGACTACACCTTAAATATAAGGACACAAATGACCTATAATTTTTATAGAATCAATTATATATACATTTTTACAACATATGATCGAGTTTAAAGATTATTTTCCATTATTTGTTCTATATGACATGGGAAAAACATGGATGGAAATTCCTTTTTCAAATAATTACACAAATGAAAAGCCGTGTACACTATAAAAAGGCCCCCACCTATCCAACATATTCACCACACATAATCCATTTTTAGATCCAAAAATATTATAAAATAATATGATAAAATCTCAAAATTGATACTTTAATCCTATATTTTGGCATAAATCCGTCCCTCGAAGCCCATTGGTTCATACCCAAGGGAGTTATACGAATAAGAGATTTTATCCTACCTCAAACACTTTTCTGCTATTATCAATTTACATAACCTAAATTATAATTATTAAATGATTGTATAATAAACAATATACCCTTAATATATGGTTATTATTTTTATAATATGTGTTACTGCTTAAAATTCACATGATGTTATCTAATCAGTGATGAAAATATTGTTCTTATATATGGAAAACTACAGCCTCACGAAATGACGTTTGTAATTCTTTATGTACCACCTCTCATTTCTAAAAATTATGATGGGAACTATGAATTTAAATTATAAATATGATATTTAGGATTAAATTATTATTCTGGAATTATTATACGTCATATACCATCATTCTATAAAATTTTAATTTCATAACTTCATTATTGGATGTATGGACTATCGCCTCTTCGAAGTGATGTGATACGTTCAAATATTTCTTGGAATGTGTTATGGATTATTTTAGTTAACATAAATGATATATAATACATTATATTTCTAATATAATAATATTATAGTCATAATTAAATGTAATTTACTTTCATTCTTTGAATAAGACAAAAAATTGAAACAATGTTAATGTGTATGTATGACCTACTATCTCCAGGAATGGTATATTCCCTTCCATATTTCTATATTTTAATGAATATTATCAATAAACATATACAAAATATATATTATATTTATATCGTTTTTTAATAATTTAATAAATTATGTCCTTATATATGTAATTAAATCACGATTAATAATTGAAAATATATACATTAAAAGAGGATATTCGCTGAAATGTAACATTAGCATAGAATTGTTAATAAACAGGTAATATAATGTCATAAAAATCATATATAGTATTTTATATAATAACATTATTGTTTTTATATTTATAATAATTTAATATTTATTATTCATGAGGTTTTATTGTTTCTGATGAAATTTAATAAATAAGGTAAGGGTTTTCTATTATAACATCTTATTATCCAAGATATTCAAGACTTATTCTCCACTCAATTTTTTTGTATTGTGTACATACTGAACATAAATTTATTATATGATACATTTAAATTAAATAATTTTATTTTAATATCTATTTTATGATCTTACGTAGATGGGGTTTATGATTCAAAAGTTACCAGAATAGTAATTTAGGTTTGTCACAATTTTATTTCATTGAGACACATGTCATGTAATGAACCTATATTTTTAAGAATTGTTTATAGAATAAAATTGATTTGTAATATCATGAATATTAATATTTTAATTATATTATAAGCATTATTTAATGTTATTCCACTATGGTGATCAGGACGTAGTGTCACCAAATTGGTTACAATTTATTGTTTCACTCTCATCATCTATCGGGAGTTTTAATGATTATACACTCATTTATGATATATTATGATAAATATATCAATAAAAATAAATAATGTTATTTTCCTATATTTATTAATGATATCATCATGTATTTTTATAGTTTTTCCACTCATCAGTACTTAATATACTTAAGAAAGTAATTTCAGTATAATCTGACATTATCCCTCTCTTTTGTTGGAAATATGTGTCCTATTCAGACAATGCCTTATAAAGAGGTTTATTTTTTTCCCAATTAAAATGTTTCATAAATGATTCAAATCATCCTTTATAATTTCTCAAATACATTTAAAAAAGGATACCAGAATGAATTAGGATTTAAAATATATTTTTTAAGAAGAAATGATATTTTCTTCAAGAATTGTTAGGTTTTATTTCGGGATAATTATATATTTACTCTAATTAAATTAACATAATAGAATTTTGAAAATTTTATATTTATTAAAAATTTATGTGATATGTGATCATAAAAAATCATTCTCTATCTAAGATGAAATATGGGGTTATAGTTTTTTCATTTCTAGGGATATGATCCCGGAAATACATTCATTTTATTTCTCTGAATCATTAATGATTTGATGTAATGATGGTAATGAAACCCATTTCTCATTAACTATATATATTTTTATTAAAACAACCTCTAATTAATGGTTTTTTTATATTGTAAACTACTTCATTTCATGAGAAATTCATTATTAAAATTATCTTGAATCCTATCTCTTTTACATAGGTAAAGGAATGATTTCATGTTTTTGAAAACCATTTAATTTAATTTGTTCTCATATGAGAGTTTATTATCTTTTTGAGCATGTATCTATGATTTAATAATGAGATGGATGAGACCTATAATGACCCAAACAATTATTAACGAAAATTTATCTTGATCTAATATTATGACTTATTATGGTAATATAAAATGTGAACATCATTGGTTATATATTTATGTATTTTAAAATACCATTATTAATAGTGATAATTGCAAATATATCTATTTAACAATGATCACATGATTAATATAATTATAGGGATTTACCAAATACAATTTACTCAAACAAAGGAAGTAATAGTCTCATCAAGTAGAATTGCCCTGTACGAAGCCCATTAGTCGGAGCACTGAAAGGAGGTGGCTTCATTGGGCTTCACACTTGAGAAAACCCAATCTGAACTTGAACATGTTATGTTTGAGCGGAACCAACTACGGGAGATATAGAAGTTAATAGAGATTACCAAACGCGCGATGTTATCCGAGCCACCCCAAGAGTCTATCACCATCACACACCTTACCCTTCAGTCTTATTAGGGTGTTATAAGGGGTTATGTAACAAGATCATATCATTATGACCATGTACATTATTTTTTTATAAAGAATGTGCATTCATTTTATTATTGTTATATAGTAACTAATTCATACATCAGAAATAGTATTTATATAAATATTCATCTAAGAAATCTATTTTTTTGAATTAATAAATTTCTTGAATTAAATAATATTATAAGTTAATATTATTATAATTAAATTATTTTTTAATAAATATAAATTATCATATGGTATTATGAATTCAGTTGTAATTTTTATTTAGGATTAAAACTTGTTTCTCAAAACCCATGATTTTTTTTAAATGTCTTTTTTTATTTTAAAAGTAAAAAATCAATTATTTATTAAAATATTAAAATATTATTATTATTATTATTGGAATCCGGATGTTGAAATTATCCAATGATTATTTTTTCATAATTTTCAGAGACAATCGAATTTTTCGGTAAAAAATTATATGCTGTTTAAATATAAAATGTGTTTTCTTATATCATAATGACCCAATAGTGATGTAATAAAATAATATAAACATTATGATGAGATAATATATGTTTTATCACTAAAATAATATTATTTTATATTTGGTTCATTTATTTTACCATTCTTTAGGGGACCCTCCAAGACTTAAAAATCTATTTTTCTTTTTAAATTCTTTTCCTTGAGAGTGTTACTGACCCCCACAAAAGCAACCCTGTTATCTTAATAATTTCAGCCATTTTACTTATAAAATATTTTTTTATACTCCTCTTTGGAAAAATACATGGGAAAAAGCAATGGGCTAGGTTGTGGTTTTGATTAGATTAATGTGAGTTGTCCTAAACATAAATAAAAAAAGAATTCCCTCTCCTTTCATATAAAAACCCACCCAATATCCCACTACCACTTCACTCAAATCCTTTGGATCTTGAACATCTTTACACCTCTCTCTATAATTATCACATTGCACCCAAGCTCCCATGAAGCCTCTCTCAAGCCACTCCCAGGACTTTGTGATCACACTTCCATATAAGGGATTTCATCTTTTCTCATTTTTCCCAATTTTCATTATGTTGTTATGCACTTTTTTCAATTAAAAATTTTGGGGTATGACTTCTACCCTCCCCCATTCGTCCCTCTTTATGTTTGGATGATGGGATACGCCTTTCCTTTGCATAAATTATTCCCATGTATGCCCATTACCATGATGAAATTCCATGAGGGATTTCTCTCACCTATTTTACATCCATGTTATTCTTTTATATTATGAATCTAAATTCCATTACGTTTGTTGGGACATGTATATATATGACCACCTTACAATCTATTTCATGTAAATATTATGAGACACAACTTTACCTATCATCAACCATTTTTATGTGTTCTTATTTCATGTCGTTTTGCTAACAAAATTGCACTACAATTTTCCTAGCCAATCTCACTATGTAGTGAATACAATGCCCATTTCATGATCAAGGGTATTCACATTTATGAACATTTACTTATTTATTATAATAATTCATGCATTTATTCCACATATCATCATCGTTGAATAAATGATGGTGATTGATTCCATGTTGTATGATCCATGAGGCACACTTCTGCATGAAATGAAATGTTTAAGAAGGGTGTGCCCGGATTGCGCTCCAATGCATTGGTTAATATATAGTATGATGACATGTCGTGTGAAATGGATATTGAATCATGATAATTGAATTGAAATGAGGGTTTAATCGTGCTCCATGTTCAATGAGGGTTTACTCTTTCTCCATGTGCAATAAGCCTTTGCTCATGGAAATTCCATATTTTGCGATGTTTCCACAATTCCATGTTATGATTATCATGATTTATCATGACTTTATGTTCATGTTTCTCCTCGGCTCTATCGATATACCTAGTTTGAACCATGTATTGTATTCCTTATCTTATTCCATGTTTATTACCTTACTATGATTTATAGCACACCACTTTCTTATGCATGTCCTCAGGTTATCCCATGCAATGCTATGTACGAGGGAATGTGGTGGTCATGTAATGGATGTTTTCAATAATGATGTGTGGGTTTTTTTAAATTCTAAGCTGTTGTGTATTGTTCCTGACCCCCAAATACACAAGACCTCATGATCTTCTATGATGTGTCAAGTGAAGATTTTATATAATAAATCAGGTTTAAGTGTATAAAAAAGTAGGTTTTTCATAGTTGGAATGAGAGGATAGGTTTAGTTATATTTTAGATTAGTATAAGACAACCCTAATGAAGACATAGAGACAAGAATATTTATAATAAAAAAAGACCTACGTGTTTGGGAGTAATTAGTAGGTGGTTTATCAAGAAAATACATCCCAATATGGATACGAGCAGGTAGCGGTGTCTCAGGAATTGATGTATACTAGGGGTAAAACTAGAAAACACCACTTTGAGCTTGACTCGAACAAAAACTGGTGCCCAAAAATGGGCCTTGCAGTAATCTTGGTTATGAAACACCCAAGGTATATTCTTTGGTAATTTCACAAGCTTAGTATGAACCCTTATTAAAGGAATTACAAAAAACCCCATGAGAATATATTTTAGAATGTTGTTCATGAATAGAATATATTGAAGCCTATGGATTCATATGTAAATGAAATAAAAGTTATTTATAAGTCATCAGTTTTTTCCATAGATTAACCTTCATGTGTTACCCCTATCATTCATTTTTTGTCCAGCCAAAAGCCAGAAATAGGAGGACTCATGGCTATCAACCGATGTGAAGATCAATTCGATGAATGTTCTAATGAGATCCACAATCTGATGGAATCGGGAATCATGATCTTCGTTATGATATTATCTAAATTAACTCATGATTGGAATAGAATCATGGGTTAAGAGGAATGTTCTCCCCCCCTAATAAAGAACAAGTCGATATCGAGAGCTTCAAGTTAAAAATACCTCGTACTATTAATGTATCATTTGATCCATCAATCGACGAAAAATGGATAAACTCCATTGACATGATCTTCTACATCCATCAATATTTTGAATAAGAGAATGTTATTCTAGCTTCTTATTGTATGGAGGGTGAAGTCGGTCAATGGTGGTCATTGAAGAAAAATACGAATCCTGAGGAGGAGATTAAGGCGTTGGAATGGATGTATTTCTACCAGATGTTGTTTGATAAATATTTTATGTCCACCATCCAACTTAAAATGGAAAGGGACATCCATGCCCTCAATAAAAAAGATGACAAATCTGTCTGAGCGTATGAGGAAAACATCACAAGGAGTGCATGATATACCCCCATCTGTTTTGTTACCACTGCATACATGGTTGACCTCTTCTTTGGTGGGATGAAACCTAGCCTATGGAATGTGCTAGAAATCTCTGACTGGGACGACCTAGAGGAAATTGTCTGATGTGCACTCATGGTCGAAATGGAGATCAGAGAATCTCATGGGTATCATATTGGAAAGAATTCTAAGGTGGACATCAATTCTGGCGGTCAGATGGATAAATCGCATAGTGATATGATGATCGAGCAACCCACTTGCCAAAGGTGCAGAAAGAAGCATCCCAAAAGTTTCCTAAAGGGGATGTGAAAATGATTTAGGTATGGAAGAGAAGGGCACCACACTTTAAACTGTCAATAATAAAAAAATGTGGTTACAACAGAGGAATGAGGCACTCTTTTCAAACCTCAATGAATTGTTCAATTCTACAACTGCAAAGAACTAGGGAATTTTGCAAATCAGTGCCTGAAGACATGGGTTTTTGGCGGAAACCAACATCTTCCACGGCAGAAAGGGAGAGATATTTCCATCACTACTGTCGAAGTTATCCCCAAAAATGAAGTGGTGATGGATACGCTAGTTATTCATTCAATAATAGAGAACATACTTTTTCATTTAGTTTCTACGTATTATTTAATATCACAAATGTTTAGTAGACAAATCCTAGAACCACCATAAATCAGGGAATAAATGATTTCCATGAGAATGGAAAACTGGGAAGTCATTGAATCCCATAAATATAACTCCTCTTCTGTCATAATCTTTGTATTGAATTTCCCGAAGAACCTCTTCATACTGTCTATGGTGGAATTTGAGGCAATTCGTGGCATGAATTTTCTTTCCTTATATATATCCAACATATATTACCGTGAGAGGGAAATAACTCTCCATTGGAGAATATAAACCCGATTCAATTCAAGTTCAAGGTAGAAGATGAGTCTTATTTTTCTCCAACATCTCAAATATGGAGATTACTGCCCTATGAGAACGTGTATCTGGTTCAGATGACTGAGACTATGGAGGCAACCATCCTTGAAGACATGACTATTGTGAGGGAATTCGCTGAAGTGTTTCCCGAGGAATTACCTGGTCTTCATCATAGAAGTGATGTTGAATTATCAATTGATCTTATACCTAGGGTGTTTCCAAAATACAAGACTCCATATAGAATGGCTGTTGTGGAGCTCGAGGAGTTGAACAAAGAACTACAGGAGAATCTGGATAAAGGATTTATATGCCCATGTGCTTCAACATCATGTACACCAGTCCTCTTCATCAAGAAGAAAGATAGATCAATGCGCCTTTGCATCAGTTATTGTGATCTTAACAAAATCATGATAATGAACATGTATCATATCCCATGAAATGATGACTTGTTAAATCAGTGGCATGGAGCACAATACATCTCAAACGTGTATTTTCAGTTGGGATATTATCAAGGGTGAAGAAAGAAGATATCCCCAAGACTTCTATTCATACAAGATGCGGTAAAAATAAATTCATATTAATGTCCTTCAGACTCACTAATGCTCCCACAATATTCATTAACATGATGAATATATTATATAGGGATTACCACAAAAAATTTGTGCCTGTCTTTATAGATGATATTCTGATATACTCCAAAACCATGGAGGATCAAGATGAGAATATATGAACTGTACTAGAGACCTTTTAGAAGGATAATATTTATTAAAAGTACAGAAATTTTTGGTTCTGGTTGAAGGATGTCTCATTTTGGACCATATCATCACAGGGAATGAGATATCTATTGATCCCTCCAAAATAGATGCAATTGAGTGATGGCCGAGGCCAACATCGTTAATGGATTTTCATAGCTTCTTGGGGTTTTCTCGATATTATGGAAGATTTTGGAGAAATTTCCCAACTTTTCCCAACCATCATAGAAAGCTAAATTAGAAGTATGTAATGCTTTCAGGGAGTGATGAATGTGATGAAAGCATAAAGGAGTTGAAAAAGAGTCTTATCACTGTTCCCATGCTCACTTTATCGACAAGTGAAGAACATTTTGTTGTATTAAGTGATGCCTGAAATAAGGTCTTGGACTACGTGTTGATGAAAATTGACAAATTCATTGCCTATACTTCTTGTAATTTGAAAGTTCATGAGAGGAATGATACAACACATGACCTGGAGTAGGCTGTGGTGATTTTCTCTTTAATAATTTTGCGGTAGTTTGTCTTAGGGGAGAAATGTGAAATATATACGGACCAAAAAGCCTCTTATATGTATTCACATAGAAGGAGTTGACCATACACCCACAAATATGGACACAGATGACCAAAGACTATGATTTATCAATACATTACCACCCTATGAATGAAAACATGGTGGCTGATACACTATGTAGAAAAGATCCTTCCATTCTATCACTGACGAGAAATGAGAAGGATCTAATCTTCTAAGATTTGATAAAGATGGACATGTGAATCATAAATAAGGGAACATCATCAATCCTTTCACAAATTATTGCTCAAAAATATCATTTTTAATGGTTAAAGGATGCTAAAAATAAAGGATGTGGATGTTCTGAAAAGTGTTGAACCTATCATTAATGGGAAATCCTCAGAGTTCGTGGTTGACTTTGATAGAATTTTGAGATATGGGTCACGATTATGTGCACAATCTAATCTAGAGATATAGAAAGAGATTCTAGATGACTCACAAAACTCAACTTTCTCTATTCACCCACGGAGGAGAAAGATGTATTGAGATCTCCGAGAGCATTATTTGTTGGATAATATGAAGAAGGGGATCACTAAATTTACAACATAGTGAATGGAGCGTCAGCATGTGAAGGACGAGAGACAGAAGTGTAATGGGATGTTGCAACCATTACCCATACCAGCTTGGTAATGGGAGAGCATCACCTGGACTTTGTCACCAGACATCCGAAGTCATCCAAAGGAGACAATTCAATCTGGGTTGTTAATGATCATCTTACATAGTCTTCACGCATCATTGAAATTCGATAGGATTTTTCATTGGATAAACTAGCACAGATATGCATTAGGGAAGTGGTAAGGCTGCATGGAGTACCACTTTCTATTGTATCTGATCGATATCCATGTTTTACCTCTATGTTTTGGAAGAGTCTTCAATATGCTCTGGATACTGAGCTGAATATGAGTACAACTTATCATCCTCAAACTGATGGCCCTTCGGAGTGAACTATCCAAACACTTGAGGATATATTGAGATCTTGATCAACATGCTTAAAAGGAGTATGATACCAAAATATTCCCTTGGTTTAATTCTCAAACAATAATAGTTTCTAATCGAGCATCTGAATGTCACAATATGAACCCCTTTTTGGGAAAAGTTATAGAACACCAGCGTTTTGTGATGAAGTCCGTGAGCGTAAGCTGCTACGACCATAAATGGTAAATGAAATGGTGGAGAAGGTGAAAACCATTTAGCAGCATATCAAGGCATCCCAAAGTCGAAATAAGAGTTGTTCAAATAATCGTCAATGATAAATTGAGGTTAATGTTGGAGACATGGTATTTCTACGCATATCTCTAGGGACGAAGGTCACGAGGATTGTAAAGAAAGGGATGTTAAGTCCTAGGTACATTGGACCCTTTGATATTGTTGATCATTTCAGGGTTGTGGCCTATCGAATAACACATCCACCTACAATGGCCAAAGTACATGATGTCTTTCATGTGTCTCTTTTAAGGTAGTATATACCAAACCCTTCACATGTACCCACTTTAGTGGTGTTAAAACTAGAGGATGATCTTTCTTAATAGGAGAAATAAGTAATGATCGTAGATTATAGAGAAAAGGTTCTATAAAATAATACAATGCCCCTCATCATGGTGTTGAGGAGAAACCACATGTTTTAACAAGTGATGTATGAATCAGAGGAAGTAATGAAGCAGAGTTACCTAAATCGGTTTTAGTGTGGGAAATGGATATTTCGAGGGAGAAATTTATTAAGGTGGGAAGATTGTAAGGACCCAAAATTTTATTAATGAAAATTATTCTTGATCTAATTAAATGTATTATTATGGTTATATAAATTTTCAAAATAATTTGTTTTATGTTTTTGGATTTTAAAATACTGTTATGAATTGTGACCCTTGATAATATTATCACTGAATAGTGATCACATAATTAGTATAAATATTGGGCTTTAACGAATGCAATTTACTCAGAAAAAGGATGTTGTGGCCTCATCTAGTAGGATTTCCCTGTATGAAGCCCTTTTTCCATTATCATAATGGAGGTGGTGTCATTGGGCTATGCTCCTGAAAAAGTCCAAGCCTAGCTTGAACACTTTAAGCTTGAGCGGAACCGACTAGGGGAGAAGTTGATGTTTGTAGAGATTACCACCCGAGCGATGTTATCGGATCCACCCTGGAGTCTGTCACAATCGCAGACATTACCCTTCAGTCTTATGCAGGTGTTATAAGGGGATATGAAACAAGACCCTAACACTATAACGATGTAAATTATTTTTGTATACTGAATGTGCATTCATTTTATTAATGTTACTTGGTAAATAGTTTTTAAAGCACAAATTGCATTTTTATTTAATATATAACTAAGAAATCTATTTTGAGGAATTAATGAATTTTTAATTAAATAATATTTTATTAATATATTTTTATAATTATATTATATTATATTAATTATACGTGACCATATAATTTTATGAATGAAATTGTGATTTTTATTAAGGATTGTAAGCTGTTTCATAAAAACCCATGATTTTTCTGTAAATATCATTTTTTATTTTAAATGTAAAAATTCAAATATATATAGAATTATATAGATAAAATGAATATTATTTTTGGTATCATCATGTGAAAATTATCCAAATGTGAATTTTTCATCATTTTCCGAGACAATCGATTTTTTGGGTAAAAAATTAAATACCTTTTTAATATATAATTTGTTTTATGATATAATAATGACCCAATAATGATTAAATAAAATAAAATAAACATTTTTTCTCCCAATATATTTTTTAGAATTAAAATAATTTTCTTTATGATTTGTTTGGTTTATTTTACAAATCATTAGTGGACCATCCAAGACTTATAAAACATTTTGTCTTTTTAAATTGTTTTCCTTGACAGTGTGACACACATCCACATAAGAAACACAATTATTTTAAGAATTTAATCCATTTTTCTTATAAAATATTGTTTTACAATCCCCTTTTTTAAAAACCATGGGAAAAAACCATGTGGTGGTTTGTAGTTTTGATTAGTTTAATGTGAGTTGTCCCAATCCTAAATAATAATGAGTTCCTCTCCTTTCCATTATAATCCCACCATGCTCCCACTTCCTATTCACACAAATACTTTGAGATAGACCAAAACCTGTCATACTTTCTCTTGAATCCTCACATGGTTCCCCAAGATCCCCAGAAGCATCTCTCTCAAGCCTCTCTCTTTCCATTGTGATCACATTTCCAAGTAAGGGATTTCTCCCATTCTCATTTTTGAAAAATTTTCCTTAATTTGTTATGCCCTATTGTTTTTAATAAAAAATTTGTGGTTATGATTAATGACCCAAAACATACTGCCATCTTTATGTTTGGATGATAGGAGACCCATTTCTCTCAAATTAATTCCTTCCGTGTATACTCGTTACCATGCCGAAATTCCGTGAGGGATTTCTCTCTAGTCTTTTACATCGAAGTAATTTTTTTTTGTATTTTGCATCTAAATTACATTATTTTTTTGGGACATGTATCTATATGACCCACTTAATATCAATTTTAGGTAAATATTATGAGACACCCTTTTCTATCTCAGCAACCATTTTTATGTGTTCTAATTTCACAACGTTATGCTGCTGAAATTGCAATACGATTATCCATGCCATTTTTATTGGGTTGTGAATACCATGCTCATTTCTCAATCAAGGGTGTTAAAATTTATTAACATTTTTTTATTATAAATCTTCATATATGCATCCTACTTCAAATTATCTTGGATACAATGATGATGATTGATTCAATGATGTATGATCCTTGTGGGAAACACATGCATGAAATGAAATGCTTATGAAGCTTGTGCCCTGATAGCACTCCAATGAATTGGGTAATGTGTAGTATCATGATACGTCATGTAAAATGGGTGTTGACTCATGCTAATTCCTGTGAAATGAGTTTTTACTCGTTATCCATGTTCAATGCAGGTTTACTCATGTTACATGTGCAATGATCCTTGGCTCAAGTTAATTCCATGTTCATTGTTGTAGCCACATTTACACACTACAAAAAAACAGTACATTAGAGGGGGTTATTTAGAGGGGGTTTTGAAAAACTCCCCTCTAAATTCATTTTCTATATCATTAGAGGGGGTTGTGCACTACACCCTCAAATAATCAAATTTAGAGGGGATCACAACCCCCTCTAAAAATTTTAGCAATTTTTATTATGTAGTTGGATTTTAGAGACGATTATGTTAAAACTGTCACTACATTAATAATTAGTATCCATATATATTTAGTTAAATGAACTATATATTTTGTTAGAGTCACTGAATATATATTCAATTAGATTTTTGAGACGATTATGTTTAAACCATCGATTCTTTAATAATTGGTTGATTTATATATTTAGATACAATGACTATATATTTGGTTAGTGGTGCTCTATATATTCAGTTGGATTTTAGAGGTAATATATATGTTTGTGTGTTTGTGTGTTTGTGTGTGTGTGTTATATGGAATTTGTTTTTTTAGAAAATAGTGGGTGTTCACAACCCCCTCTAATGTAAGACATTAGTGGGGGTTCAAACCACCCTCTTGAACCCCCACCGATGTCTTACATTAGAGGGGGTACACAACCCCCTCTAATTTAAGATATTAAAGGGGTTGTGTACCCCTACTATTTTCTTAAATAAATTCATAATATATATATAGTATATATTGTATACATATATGAATTTATTTATAAATTGTATAATAAATTATATTCATATAAGTATGTAATATATATATATATATATATATATTAATTGTGTACGTATAAATATAATATATATATATATATATATGCGTAATAAATTTGGGTAATATATATATATATATATAATACGTGTATTCAAATAAATATAAAAAATTACAAATAAATATATAAATACGCATTTGTGTTTGTGTGTTTTTGATATAAATGTATTTATAAATGCATACATACATAATTTTCTTTAAATATATGAAAAAATATATAATTTATAGAGGTGTGCAGAATATATATATATACATATATATTTATATTTATATAAATATAGTTACATGTTATTTATTTAATTTATTTAAATATATTTTTAAAATAATTTTTATCATAATAAACTTATTAATATATATAAAAACAATAATATATAAATTATATGTGTAAATTTTTTAATATATATTATTTTTGATATAAATGATTATTGTAATAAACTTATTATATGTATGAATATATATTGTTTTAATAATGTTTATTTTAATAAACTTATTCATGTATATAAATACAATAATATATATATATTATATGTGTAAATTTGTTAATATATATATGTTTATTAATATATATTCATATTTTAATACACATTTTATATGTATTTAAATATATCAAGAAAATAATTAATATATTAATAAACTGATCAATATATATAAAAAGAAATATATATGCCATAATAAACAAAACGGATGTCAGTGTAGTGGTTTAAGTGCAACAAATATAATAGAGAGACTACGGTTCCAATCCTGCCGGAACTATATTTTGGAACCCCTCTGAATTCTCTCTCTGAGAGGACACCGAGGTCTGAAGTGGGACACAAACATAGGGACTCACAATGGTTATCGGGGAGACCGAGACACACTGGGCTAGACAGTGGAGACATGGAGGACGTGAGAGACAGAGACTGTAGGACATTGGGACAGACATCAGACACACATGGACAAACACGAGACGACACACTGGGTCCCGACACCGGGACACACCAACACATAGGTGAAGACACTGGGACACACCAACACACAGGGACATACAACGTATGACACATAGGGGACCGACACCGGGACAACACCAACACACAGGGGAAGACAGCAGGACACACACCATGACCTGGGGACAGACTCCGGGACAGGCAGCCCGTGACAGACATGGGACACACACCACGTAGAGGGCAGACACAGACATTATGGTGAATGGATGAGGGGACAGGCATGGGGGACCCTACAAACGGGGTGATTTATTCTTAAAAAAAGATGCATTTGGGGAGGTTGGGTAAAACCAACTCTAATTCAATCAACAATTAGGGGATGTTTTAAGATGCCCCTAATGAATCTATTAGTGGAGGTTGGATTTCTAAACTCCTCTAATGAAAACCATTTGTGGTACATTTCGGATAACATTAAGGGGGGTTCAAACCCCCTTTAATGTAATTGCCGCTAAATTCCCCACGCATTTACCAACACTTCCTCAAAACTGCCTCTACTAACAGTAGGCAGGCACATTAGTGGTGGTTCCTCTTAACCATCGCTAATTTCTTTATAAGGGTTTATAACCCCTCCTACATGGGTCTTTTTTTGTAGTGACATGTTAGTATTATCATTTTTAATCATGCCTTAATGTTCATATTTATATTATTCTCCATTGATATGCATATTTCCTAACATGTTCTGTATTTCTTATGTTATTCCATGTTTATTCCCTTACTGGGCTTTATAGCTCACCATTTTCATTTCATGTCCTCATGTTATCCCATGTAATGCTAAGTATGAGGGAATGTAGTGGTCATTTAACATATGTTTTCAATAAATATGTTGTGTGTTTTATGTTCTAAGTTGTTTTGTAATGTTCCTAAGTCCCAAAGACACCATGCCACTAGTTTTTCTATGTTGTACCAATTGTATATTTTGTGTAATTAATCAGGTTTTTTTGTGTAATAAAAAGAAGGGTTGTTATAAGACCTACATATTTAAACAATGCATTTGGAAATGATTTATATCTAATATGTATGATAATACTGGAATGTTAAGTGAACATGATTCATTGATACAGAGATTAAATTGAATATGATACATGATCAGTTGTACAGGGCTAGAAAGAAGTGTGAAAATGTTTGAATATTGTTGGGGTAGAGTGGGGAGTGAACTCAGTTCAATAACATAAGGTTATAATGAAGAGTGAACATGGTTCAGTATGATAAATAATGAACAATTGGTGAAACTTGTTTAGTATTACAGTACTAGAACATTGATTGAACTCAGTTTATAATACAATTTTGGAATAGGATGTAAACTATGTTCTGTAAGAAATTGCAAGAATGAGGACCAAAATCGGTTCAATAATACAAAGATGGAAAGGGAAGTGAACCCAGTTCATTAATAAAGGCCATGAACAGAGAGTGAAACTTGTTTAGTAAAGGAATTTTTACACTATGATAGTATTGCGAATGAAAATGTATTAGTAAAATGGTTGTGGAAGTGAACCCCTTCCACTAATATAGCATTTTAATTAAGCCTTTACTACTATGGAAATCATTTAAATGTTTAGGGGCTTCCACAATCACAAGTCCCATTCTTAACTTATGATCTCATGGACTTTTCTTTTTATTTCCTTATGATTCATGTCAATTAATTTTCAATATTAATGACATGAACCATAATTAGGATATTTTATATTCATTGTAGTACAATCTATTTTTATGATCATGTTATCATACACTTATGGTTGTATTAGGCTTTCAAATATCCATTTTCCCACTTACATGGCATCTGACCTCACCCATTACACATGTTTCCTTTTCCCTAGATAATAAGAACAATCATAAGTAGATGTAATACAGGTGAAGATCTGTAAGGGATATGTTGAAGATAATTCTCCATTTTTTAACATTATGTTTCCATGTTTACATCCCATAGGATGTATCCCGTCTTTCTCCCCTATGTATCTTATGGTGTCCATCCATAATATTTTATGTATATTATTTCTATGTTATAGTTTTCCCAACTTCTATCTACTATCTTCTACATGTTATATCATAATATTATCCATTCATACCCCAAATCCATCACAGAATCCCTAGGATAAAACCTATAAGAATTCATGGTTCTATAAAATATTATATTTCATTTATATAGTTTGTGATTTCCTTTCATGAATTTTCAATCTACATATTTATGGTTTTTCAATCAACTATTCTATTTGAATGATTTTTTTTAGTGAATTCAATTGATTCTTATCCAAAAATGTATTCTTGGGATTTTATAAATTATTTTTATAAGAAAATGTACAATTTATAATTTTAATTAAATTCACTAAAGGAATTTAATGGTAAATTGTAGATTGAAAATGGTTATTATTATTATTTTTGGATGTGTTTCAGTGGGTATTGTTGGTAAAACACATTAATGAGACATGGTTGTGTTTATTATATTCAATTAATGGAATTTTTTGGTTACTGTTATTTTTGAGAAATGATTTGATGGAATTATGCTACATTTATTATGGTTCATATTTTCCACATTGGTTTCAAAGTAAAATAAAATTCATTAATGAAAAATTCGTTGCAAATGAGCCAATGTGTTATTTTTGTTTAAAAAAGTTAATATATATGTATATAATTGTTGATAAATTTTCAACATTGTGTATATTTTCATACACTATTATATATATATATATGTTTTTATTTTATTCAAATAAAATATAAATATACATAATAAAATATTAATTTATCTACAGTATGTTACATATACATATATATGTGTATTATTGTGTATATTATTTTAGATTTCCAATGACCACATAGTACTTAAATAAGTTAAAACGACAAGTTTTGAAACTTTTCATGTGATATGTTGGTGGATTATGTTATTAATGGGAAACAAAATGATTTATTATTTACCTTTATTAGTCTCATGGAAACATGAGGATACCTATACAGAATGGTGTTTTCTAGTATTATAAGAAATAGTATTCCCTACAAAATTTTTGTTTAATAAATAAATACAAACTAATCAACAAGATGAAATATAGTTTGTTTCCACTTGAAAATTGGATTGATACCCAGTAGTAGCTCATTAATGGGTAAAATTTTGTATAGTTTACTCACTAACTATGTATGAGGATCCTCTATTTCCATTAACATTATCATATTTGGTGTCTCCCCATAGGGATTCATTTGGATTTTTATTTCCCATTTTTCATTCTTATTTGAAAAGAATTACTATCATATCTATTGCCTTCTTATTTGATCCTTTTCTATTTTATTTATATTAATTGTTTGGTTTGTTATATAATTCCTTCATATTTTATGAATTTAAAAAACTAAAAGTGACATAACCTTCTTTACTTGTCTTCTTTATTTTTTTATTTAGTTAGTGTATGATTGATAATTTAGTTTAGTGAGTAAACTGTTTATGAAATTTTTCTAGATTGAATAGTATCAAATGGTTTATCATATACATTCAGAAATTGAGTAATTAATAAATATAATAAAATACATTTTTTCATAGAATATGATGATTTTTAAATATAATTATTTTTTTTAATCTGTGGAAATATTTTCTATTGCACCAGAAAAAAAATATTTTTCTGATAATTATTTTCAAAAATTATTCATGATATCTCTATTTCAAGCGATGAAAAGTTACTATGTGGTGATTACATATGAACATTTATCTGACAATTTAAACACACCACATGGTTTCAACTAAAAAATTTATTATATAGGTTTTATTTCTAATTATAAATTCTTTAACATCATGGGATTATTCTCTTGAACATTCATATGGTGGGTCTTGTAAAATATTTCTCACAGAGTGAACATGGGTGATAATAGGAATGTCGGTATTAATTTTTTTAAATTACTATGTCATTTCAAACATCCTTTGATTCTTCCCATTTCATTGATCAATGGTTCTTTTAAATTGTGGATTTAATGTGTTGGAAAACAGAGGTTTTATTTAATATGGTTAGTTATAGGTGAGTTGTGGTATTATATTTTTCTTTATATAGTTTTGTTCATTTTTATTATACTAAAATCTGTCATAAGATATTGTACGACTTAGGTATGGACCATGGTAGATTTTTTAATTATATTTCCATTTGTAGATAAAATTATGTTTTTGGGTGAATTTTTTTTCATTTATGAAATTTTAATTTCAATATCCTCTATGAACCAAAAATTGAATTAGAACTCCCCTTGGGTGACATTGTGGATTGGCTCATGTTATAAGGCCCTGACCTTATAACATTACTTAATATTGAATTAAATTGAATAATTCACATTGAGGATCTTTTCAGGTTTAGAGTTTTAGTGAATTAGGTCATAACTATGTCATCTCAAAGATTTCGAAGTAGACACATCTACACAGCTTCCATCATTTCCACAAAATAAAAACTCTTGAACAAAAGAGTCATGCCTAGTTCCTTGTTTTAGACAACCTGACATTTCGTTGATCCCATCCTTGACCCTTTTCAACTTTATGTCCTGTGAAAACATTTCAAAAACATGGGATGAGCATAAAAAGCTCAGTAAGGGTTATAACAGTATGGATAGAAAACATAAATCCACGTATACATAAGAATCAATGAAACCATAATTTTCTCATAAAACATTAGAAATTTAACATACCTCATGAAATCATAAGATTTATGCATAACTCAATAGAAATCATAAGGCATAAAGGTAACTTGAGGCATTCAGAACATTCTTACATAGGGAGAAACCCTCATGGTTACGTTGGGAATACCCATCACGGTATATTCCCTAAATATCTTCGGAGAAACCTTAATGTTTAATTCCTTCGTCTTACCCAATGCATTGGAGAGCTATATTGGGCGCACCCACCCTTTGTTTATCACGAAACCACCCACCTTCATAAACAATTCCCAAGAACCATAACATAATCATAACACATAACTTAAGAATAAAGTAAAGATAACATTCCAACATTGCAATAACAATATTACATTTTAAGATATTGAAATAATGAATCCATTCTAAAAACCAATTTTAAAACCATTTAAAACATTTAAAAAGAGATTTTTGAATCAATGTTTCCCATACCACTTTGAAGCTTTTAACATTTTAAACCATTAATGTCCATATAAATAAATCCTTAAAACCATTTTGAAAACATGGATATTAATGAGAAATATTTATAAGAATAAATCATTAAAACATTTAAAATGATATTTTAGTCAAAGGGTTTTTAACAAAATGAGTGACACTTGAATAAAATAATTGAGGAATAACATTTAATAAGAACTTGATAATATCATGAGAATAAAGGGATTCATGATTTAATATTCCAAAGAACAGAATATACACCATATAAGAGTGAACTAGTGCATAGCAACAGTGAAGTCTCAATAGAAATGGAAAATGAGATGAAATCCATTATAAAAAAGGTATCCTTAAATTACGGATAAATCAATCTCATAATTAGGTGTGACAAATATAAATACACCCAATATATGTGGATACTAAGTGTAAAACAATAAAATTTCATTCACACATATTCAAAGGATGACATATTCAATATGTACATGTTGAACCTAAAGAAATCAAAATTGGGCTAAGATGTTCCCATGGTAAAATTTGACAGCCTAACGGTGTCACTTTAAAATTCAGAAAATGAGTTGATGAGACATAAAAAGGGTATCTCATCACTTGTACATATAATTTACGTCAATAAGGATATAAAATAACATTACCCAACATTAAAATATGTAAATTAAAATACCCAACATAGTAATTCTTTTAAAAAGAGGAGGGTGAAAAGTTCCCTTACCGACTTGGGTATCTTCACAAACATACACCCCATGAAATAAGTACAATACAACATTGATTTAAATACACATAAATGAAAGTATATTACAAAAATATTAGAATAATGGGTTTTATAATAAACTTTGGTCAATTTATAATTTCATAAGGAAATCCTTTAAAGATTATTATTCAGTTCATATCACATATTATAATGTCATAATAATTGTTTAATAATGTTAGTTTATATCAGATTTTTTTGTCGATGTTTGGTACATGAGTAAAAACAATGAACTTGTTTGAAAATGATTTCCCATGTAGTTATAAGTAAATCATATAAATAATATTATTAATGATTAAAATATCATATATATCTAGTAAATATTCATTTTATACTATTCCATAACATTTGGAGATAAAAAATGAAAAGCACCATTCATGGAGACTGTAGGCCGTACGTATGCATGAATGCTACTTTCATTTTTTTGTCATATTAATGGAATTAAAAAAATGAGATATATATATATATATTATAATTAAATTATAATATATATGTTAAATAGGTCACATATTTTCATTAACTTCATTCTTTATACATTACATGTATTGCATCAAGGAGTCACATCACTTGAGGGGGCGGTAGTCCACACTTCCTCATATGAAATTATCGCATTTCCACAACATGAAATGAATAAACGTATGTTTTAAATATAAAATACAGAACCATATAGTAAAACTAAATACCATATATATCATATATAAAGTACAATGACATCATAATGGCCACCTTTAAAGGTGTTAAATGAATATTGAACAATCATCGTTTTGTGAGGCAGAAAATCGCCAACCACATAAACAATATGTTCTTTAAACATTAGATGAAGGTGTGTGTAATTATAGATCGAATCCTTCACATAAAAACATCCTAGTATATTTAAGATACTTTTTTTGTTACAAAAGAAATGAATAAAATGATTTTAGGGGGTTGGAGAAGCAAAATAAAACATAAGAACACAATAGAAAACACTACGTTTAAAACAAGTAACTCTCTTTGATTTCAGCTCAAAGGCTTCCTTGGAAAGGATTCTGCAGAAAGTGAGGCTTCAATGATGAAGCTAGGTATGTGTAGAGATGAAATGGGAAGGTGTTGGCCAAGAAATATGCTTGATATTTGTGTGTAATGTGGTAGATGTGGGGGCCTTTTATAAGAGGAGAAGAGGGGCACTCTTGGAATGTTAGAAAATATTACTTTATTATAAAATGATTTTAGGATTTTAAAGGTCCCAAAATTATATATTTAGAGTATAAGTTGATAATAGTTAGAAATACACACATACAATAGGTTTTTTACACGTTTAGGTCTTAGATTTTACATTATCTATTCATTTTATTTAAATTGTTCATTTATGAGGTAATCACTGCATCATCACAGTGTCAAATCTAAATTAATTTATTTAATGTAAAAAATTATAAAACAAATATCATGATGTAGGAAATATTTTTATCATTATAAAGAATATTTATAGACAAAAATATGAATTATATAACCCCATGAAAAAATTATTTTAGTAAAACAACACATGTTTGTTACATTTTAATTTTAACATTAAATAAAATGTATTAATTTCATTTTCCAACCAAAGTGGATCCATGGGATCCCCAAGATGACCCATGGATTTTCTTGGTCGGACATGACACATTCAATAAGGGTAGGACATGTTTCAAGTTCATTTCATATTTTTAAAACATTATTTTTACCTTAAATTACACCAATTACCTCTAATCGTGATTAAAAACATAAAAGCTACTATTCACAAAAAAAATATTTTAATCCCATTGAACCACATTTTAATTCCTAATGACAACCATGTATGTCATATTTTTGAAATTCAAAACAAATAAGTGTTAATGTTTCATTTAAACAAAAATTCAGTTTTTTAAGTACCACTTAGTGGTTTCACTATTCATAAAAAATGATGTTTTTCAGAAAAATACCAAAACATCATGGTAAGCTATATTTGATATTCCAAATTAAAAAATGATGTCTATTTTAAAAAATTCAAATCATATAAGTTACATTATTTAATTTAATAATTAATTTCTGATGTCATGACAAATAGCGTCTTTTAAAGAATATTAGAATGTTTACGCTTAAAATTGGATTCATTCGCATTTTTAATCCTCTAACATTTATTGTAAAGAGTAAAAATACTTTACTAACATATATAATCATTTTCTAGTTAGTTCTGTTCATTCCCTACATTACAACGGCTAGGCATTTTCTACCATTTAAAATAATATTATTTTATTATTAGAGTGGAACGTAAGATTCCCAAGAAACACATTGTTGCGTATTGGGCACGCCATCGAGCATTGTGTTCCCTTTAAAGTAATACTAATATTTTATTCAAAAATATGGATAAATGGGAAAATTTAATATTCTTTATTTACCTGGGGTGTTACATCTTTCCCCCTATTGGGAATTGCGTCCTCGAAATTTTAAAATTGGGCTTGGAAACTTCATTGAAAATCCCAAATCGGAACAAGAGTCAGTAAAACAATCACTTTAAAATAAAGAAAGGGAAGTAAAAAGGTCACCCAAGTTAAACCATACTAGGATTCCATGTAGGAAATCATGGATATGGAGGAAAAACAAAGGGTCATGTTCTGAGGGAGAGTGATAGAAAACATGTTTAGGAGAATTTTAACAACAAGAAAATCACATACTTGTGGTGGGAAAAACGGTATTTGATTCCCCAGTAGGAAAAGTTAATAGACAACATTTTTGTTTTAAGTTACTTTTCATTGAGGAATTTATTTTTGATCTTAAGGAAACACACTTAATTTTCATGTTGACTTTCAAATTTAACTGGATTTCTTACAGAAACTTGTACATTCCCCAAATGACGAGTATTTTGGAAGACTTGTTTACATTAAGAGAGATATAATCAACTACTATAGAATCACCTAATCCAAAAACTAGAACTATGTACTTTCCATGTATTTAGACCATAACCAAAACTAAAACCTAAATGTTTAGTATGAGATCAGATAATACCCAAAAAGGATAATACTTTTTAAAAAAAATCTATTCTTAATCTCCAAAATTTGTCAAACAATACCCAAAGTTCTAAGAAGACCATTCAATAAACAATTTGTACATAAAATTCATCAATGTAAACCAAACTATGATTGAAACCAATATATTTGAAGGATTTAATCACATAGACTTCCAAGGTACAAATTAACAGTTATCTCCAAATAACACCAGTTTCTCTTAAAGTCTAATATTGAAAAGTAATTAACCTAATCACATATCCTCCATGATAGGTTAATAATTTCCATAGATAACCCAAAATCAATTTACTCTTAATTCATAAAATAATCTAATTAAAAATAATAAGTCATAATAACAGGGACTTCACGTAGTCTAGTGGTTGGTGATAAATACCAGTCGCACTTTGGTTGTGGGTTCGATTCCCGCATCTTTGTCCGATGTGACAGGTTGTCACATGGTCTGTGTGTTGTCCTTTTATCAAAACAATATTATTCTAAAAACATTCCCCAAAACGAGATAAAATCTTCAAAAATAATCAAAACATATTTTAACCTCAAGTTTATCTCATGCCTTTCATTTTCCATCTTATCATATAATAACCCATAATTAACTCAAAAGTAAGGATCATATAAACTCTAATGGTTACCTTTATAATTATTACCTGAACATCCATGTTGATTTGTCATCTCGTACATGATGCATTAATGAACATACCAAGGTTCAAGTGGGTGATCATGACTCCTTGATAGTTGGTTTAGAATAACCACAAGTTTCCTCATTGAATCCCCCATTTCATCCAGTCTCCTAATCAGAGAACCAACACAGTTTCCTTCAAACCTACTGTCACTTTGGTTCCTGCTAGATCAATCCATTCACTAAAAATAGAAATGTTAGTGTGATTATATCAACAAAACCATCATGTACTAACGAGGAAGATAAACACTAGATATACTTACTCATTCACTTTATCTAAAACTAGGACTCTTTCTGAAATATTAACCATTATGGTAATGACACTTATGATTAGAGAATACCATAACCTCTAAAGATATCTAAACTGACCTCTGATACCAACTATAAGGCCTCAACCTTATAACATTACTTAATATTTAATTACATTGAATAATTCACATTGAGGATATTTTCAGGTTTTGTGTTTTAGAGAATTAGGTCATAACTATTTCATATCAAATATTTCGAAGTAGACACATCTACACAGCTTCCATATTTTCCACAAAATAAAAACTCTTGAACAAAAGAGTCATTTCTAGTTCCTTGTTTTAGACAGCCTGACATTTCCTTGATCCCATCCTTGACCCTTTTCAAATTTATCTCCTGTGAAAACATTTCAAAAACTTGGGATGAGCATAAAAATCCCAGTAAGGGTTATAACAGTATGGATAGAAAACATCAGTCCATGTATACATAAGAATCAATGAAATCATACTTTTCTCATAAAACATAAGCAATTTAACATACATCATGAAAGCATACGATTTATGCATAATTCAATAGAAATCATAAGGCATAAAGGTAACATGAGGCATTCATGACATTATTACGTAGGGATTAACCCTCATGGTTAAGTTTGGAAAACCCATCATAGTATATATCCTAAATCTCTTCCGAGAAACCTTAACGTTTAACTCCTTCGTGTTACCCAATGCAATGGAGAGCTATATCGGGCTCACCAACCCTTAGTTTATCACAGAACCACCCGCCTTCATAAAAAATGCCCATGAACCATAACATAATCACTACAAAAAAATTAATCATAAAGGAAAGATAACATTCCCACATTGCAGTAACAATATAACATTTTAAGATATTAAAATAATGAATCCACTCTAAAAACCATTTTTAAAACAATTTAAAAACATTAATAAAGAGATTTTTGAATAAAAGTGTCCCGTACCCATTTGATGCTTTTAACATTTTAAAACATTAATATCAATATAAATAAATACTGAAAACCATTTTGAAAACATTGATATTAATTAGAAATATTTATAAGAATAAATAATTAAAACCTTTAAAACGATATTCTAGTTAAAGTGTTTTTAACAAAATGAGTGACACATGAATATAATAATTGATGAATAAAATTTAATAAGAACATGATAATATCATGATAATAAAGGGATTCATGATATTATATTCCAAATGACAATATATACACCATATAAGAGTGAAATGGTGCATAATAACAATGAAGTCTCAATAGAAATGGAAAATCAGATGAAATCCATTATAAATAAGGTATCCTTAAATTAAAGATAAATCATTTTCATAATTAGGTTTGACAAATATAAATACACCCCATATAAGTGGATACTATGTGTAAAACAATCAAAGGTCATTCAAACCTATTCAAAGGATGACATATTCAATAAGTACATGTTGAACCCAAAGAAATCGAAATTGGGTTAAGAAGTTCCCTTGGTAAAATTTGACTGCCTAACGACGTCACTTTAAAATTCAGAAATTGAGTTGATGAGAGATAAAAATGGTATCTCATCACTTGGACATAAAATTTACATCAATAAGGATATAGAAGAACATAACCCAACTATACAATATTTAAATTAAAAGACCCAACAAAATAAGTCTTTTAAAAGGAGGAGGGTGAAAAGTTCCCTTACCGACTTGGGTATCTTTCGAAACATACACCCCATGAAAAAATGACAATAAAAAATTGATGTAAATACTCATAAATGACATTATATTACACAACTATTAGAATAATTTCTGGTACATATACCACTAAAAGGAAATTGTGGCAACTGTAGCATAAATCTCACGGGAATAAAAGTGAGATGAAAAATCCCTTACGAAAACTCGGCAGCCTAACAGCACCACTTAAAACTTCCAAAAATGGATTGATGAGATCAAATAGGGTCTCTCATCATATGAAAAAAAAATTACAGTACGTGTAATATAAAATAACATCCTAATCATAAGAACGATGAGCTTAACATGAATGACATAAAAGAGTGTACATAAAAAGAAAGAGAGGGTTAGGTTCCCTTACGAAAATTCGGCAGCCTAACGTCGCCACTTATAAATTCTAAAAAAATGATTGATGATAGTAAGAGGGGGTATCTCATCATATAAAAATAAAAATTACAGTATGTTTAATATAAAATAACAACCTACAAAATAAGAACATGGAGCATAAATAAATGACATAAAAGAGGGTACTTGAAAAGAAAGCGAGAGGTCGGATCCCTTACCTCAAGTCCGACATGTCCTGTTCGTTTCTTTATATTCCTGAATAATAAACTATTGTAAATTTATAATTGCATAAGGACCTCCTTTAAATATTATTATTCAGTTCATATCACATATTATAATGTTATAATAATTGTTTAATAATGTTAGTTCATATCATATGTTTTTGCCGATGTTTGGTATATGAGTAAAAAAATGATCTTGTTTGACAATGATTGCCCATGTAGTTATAAGTAAATCATTTAAAATTTTTTACTAATGATTAAAATATCATATATATCCAGTAAATATTCATTTTATACCATTCCATAATATTTTGAGATAAAAAATGCAAAGCACCGTTCATGGAGACGGTAGGCCGTACGTACGCAAGAACGCTACTTTCATTTTTTTGTCATATTAATGGAATTAAAAATAAATTATATATCTATATATATATTATAATTTCATTATAATATATATTTTATATAGGTCACATATGTTCATTAATTTCATTCTTTATACATTCCATGTATTGCATTAACGAGTCACATCACTTGAGGGGGCGGTAGTCCACACTTCGTCATATGAAATTTTCGCATTTGCACAACATGAAAAGAATAAAGGTATGTTTTAAATATAAAATAAAGAAGAATATAGTAAACATAAATACCATATATATCATATAGAAAATAAAGTTTCATCATAATGGCCACCTTTAATGGTGTTAGAAGAATATTGAACAATCATCGTTTCGTGAGGCAGAAAATCGCCAACCACAGAAACAGTTTGTTTATTAACCATTAGATGAAGGTGTGTGTAAGTGTAGAAAGAATAATTCACATAAAAATATCCAAATATATTTAAGATACTTGTTTTGTTACAAAATAAAAGAATAAAAAGAGTTTTGGGGGTTAGAGAAGCAAAATAAAACATAAGAACACTAGAGAAAACACTACCTTTAAAATGGTTAACTCTCGTTGATTTATTCTCAAAGGATTCCTTGGAAAGTATTATTCCCAATGTGAGGATTCAAAGATGAAAAGAGGTATTTTGAGAGATGAAATGGGCAGGGTTTGGATGATCCAAAGGCTTGAGAGGTGTGTGTAAGGTGGTAGAGGTGGGGGCCTTTTATAAGAGGAGAAGAGGGGCACTCTTGGAATGTTATAAAATATTACTTTATTATAAAATGATTTTCGGATTTTAAAGGTCCCAAAATTATATATTTCTAGGATAAGGTGATAATACATAGAAATACACAAATCCAATAGGTTTTTTAAAAGTTTAGGTCTTATATGTTACATTATCGTTTCATTTTATATAAATCGTTCATTTATGAGGTAATTACTGCATCATCATGGTGTCATATATAAATTAATTTAATTAATGCCTAAAAATTATATAAAATATATAATTATTTAGGAAATATTTTTTGGTTTCTGTTGAATATTTATAGTAAAACATATGACATATATAACCCCATTTAAAAATTGTATTAGTAGAACAACTCATGTTTGTGACATTTTAATTTTATCTTTAAATAAAAGGTATTAATGTCATTTTCCAACCAAAGTGGCTCTATGGGGTCCCCAAGTTGACCCATGGATTGTCTTGGTCGGACATGACACATCCAATAAGGGTAGGACATGTTTTAAGTTCAATTAATGTTATTAAAATATTATTTTTACCTTAAATTACACTAATTACCTCTAATCGCGATTAAAAACATAAAAGTTAGAATTTACCAAAAAATTATTTTAATCCCAATGAACCAAATTTTACATCCTAATGTCAACCATATATGTCTTATTTTTGAAATTCAAAACACAGAAGTGGTAATGTTTCATTTAAATGAAAAAATCAGTTTTTTAAGTACCACTTAGTTGTTTCACTATTCATCAAAAATTGAAGTTTTTCAGAAAAATACCAAAACTTCACCCTAAGCTATATTTGATATTCAAAATTCAAATATGTTGTCTATTTTAAAAAATTATAATCATATAATTTACATTAATTAATTTAATAATTAATTCCCGATGTCAGGACAAATAGCATGTTTTTATGAAACAATATATATCAAAAGATTGACAGTAGTTTATGTCCAATTTCAATGTAAAATTAATTCCAATGACCACTATTGGATTAAATGGTAAAAATATATTCTAATTTCACTTTAAAACCAATTCAAAAGATAAAGTAATCACATAAATAAATTATATTAAAAGGATGTTTTGAATTAAAATACAACATTTTTCACTATTCATTAAAAATGAACTTTATCGAAAAAATAATAAAAATTTACACAAAGTAAATTTTGATGTCCCGATTCTAAAGAAGAATTTTATTTTTTCAAATACAACACCTAAAATTTTCAATTAGTGGATTTAAAAGTGGTTCTCTATAAAAAGGCTGTTAATGGTCCTTTTAAAGAATATTAGAATGTTTATGCCTAAAATTGGATTCATTCGCATTTTTAATCCTCTAAATTTTATTGTAAAGAGTAAAAATATTTGACAAAAATATATAATGATTTTGTAATATGTTCTGTTCATTCCCACCATTACAACGGCTAGGCGTTAACTACCATTTAATATAATATTATTTTATTATTCGAGTGCAACATAATATTCCGAAGAAACTCGTTGTTGCATATTGGGCACAACATCGAGCATAGGGTCCCCATTAAAGTAATATTAATATTTTATTCACAAATATGGATAAATGTGAAAATGCCAAATTATTTATTTACCTGGGGTGTTACACATGTTCCCAGGTCATGTGTATAATAGGTTATATTCTGATAAGATACCATCATTTTAGAGGATGTTACAGATTTTGGAAGACAATGATGTTTTTTTGGTACTATGATTTTCATGGAACAAGTATCATTTTCATATATATTTTACACTTTGTAATTGGTTCTCAAAATTAAGTAATTATATAACGATTATGATTTAATACATATGTATATATATTACATAGAGTTTATTTTATATATTTAGTTATACGTAAATTTCATTATAAAATATAGTTTTAATTTAATATTAATTTTAGAATATCAAATCTATCAAATATTTATCCACTATTTTTGTAATAATCAAATAATAATATTTTTAGAGTATATGATAATATTATTTAAAAGTTAGTTATTTTATTGTACATTTGTACATTAATAATAAATAAATAAATAAATAACTATATAATGATTATACATCATTTTTTGCCTATACCATAATAAATTGGAATAAAATGAGTGAACCTTAAATATTATAATGGACTACCTAGAGGATATAAAATTATGTTCAGTGAGGAATTTTGTTTATTAATATAAAAAACACCTAAAAAGTATATATAATGATAAAACATTATTTAACATTTTGATATAAAATATGTGCATTATAATAATTTTATATCAAACAATATTATAAAAACTTTAATAAAATTTGAATTTTTCATGAAATAACGAAAAACAAATATGAAGGTTGATATAGCTAGTATACATAGTCTTGTATTAAATACCACAAATCGTAACTGATTATGGGTTTATGAATGTAGATATTCCTCCAATGAGTTGTCGATAACAATATTTTTGAAAATTTCTCAAAATATGTAAATAAAATGATACAATTTATTGATAAATGAAGTTCAAAATTTCTATAAATTTGAATATTGAACCTGGTTAGAAAAATATTATAAATAGGAAGATTTATTGTTTATGGATTATCCCTATTATAAAATTATATTTTTTTTTCCATCAATTTGATGACATACATGGAATAATAATTATTAAAAATTTAAATTTCCATTGGATGAAACAATTTTTTAGTATTAAATGATAAGTAAAAAATGGAAGACAATTAGATCAATGGAATTGAATTCATATATTTTACTCAGGTATAATGATGGATAAATTCACATCCTTCCTAAAATGTGTTATCAAAAAATCAAAGAATCTTCCATAAATTTATTATAGTTAAAAATGTTTTATGTAAAATACAATACAAGTGACATAGATTATATAATTTGACTATCTGAACTAGAAAAAATATCAAATAACAATAAAAAATTTCAAAAAAGAAAGTAAAAAATCAACCTCAATTTATCCACATGGTTGTTTATGGAAAATGAAATTTTATAACAATACATTTTGAAACATATTATGTGTTTCACTAATATATGATTAGAAAAGGTGGAAAAAGAATTTCCACCATTGGTGGAATATCTGTACCTTTATCTAAATAAATAAAATAGTGCTTTAAAATTATATTTTAAATAAAAACAGGTCCTTAAAGAATAACAATGAAAGTATATATATATAATAATAAATAGGGTAGTATTTATTTAATTAGGAAATATACACTCAATTAAATGTATAATGAAAATATAATTAAAATTGAGTATTTTATAAGAGAAATCGAAACATAAATAACATATACAATGGAAAATTTTGGACTCTAAATTTTTTTTTTTACAAAAATTAAATACATAAAGTAAATATTATATATATGGAATAGGTGTAACAAATATGAAAGAGTAAATGTTTCTTCTTTTGAATCATAAATTGATAACAACATTATTTTATGTATTCTATAATCTTTATTAATTTCTGTTCTGCTTTAATTAAATAATCAAACACATGTAAACTTGAAAAAAGGTGATAAATTCAACATTATTTTGTACTCAATAAATTATTAATCATATAAACTCATTAAAAATATTTTATATATTAAGTTACAAAATTTATATAACTATTGTGAAATATCATATATTTTTATTGTAGAGAAAACGAGAATTAAAATATTTATATGAAAAATTTTGAACCATTCATTAGAACTATAATTTATGGTTAGGATTAAAAAAATAATTTTAATGATGAATATAATTATGGTAATAATGATAACAAATAATATAAATAAGTAATATATAATTAGATGAAGCATATATTTCATATAAACAATAATTGTAGGCAAGTAAAATAATTTAGAGAATGTGAGAATGATGGATATTTATATTACATCACTATTGTGAATAATATAAACATTGAATCTCAATGATAACAATTTTGAATAATATTATATAAGGGGTTTTTATAAGTAAAATTGTCTTATTATGATGTATAATAAATTTTGACATTAAATATAATATAGTTTCTTTACACTGCGTTTCTATATTTTATTTAAATTTATTTTCAAATTAAAAACTAAATTAGAATTATGAAGTTTTATGGTATTAGTTTTTTGTATTTTTCATTAGGTGTTGTTCTAAGATTATACAGATGGTAATTATGGTTTCTAGGAAAAAAAAATTTCCTTTTAATTAATTCTTTCTCAATAAAAATAATTATAAAAAATAATAGCTGAAAACGACATATAAAATATTTTTAAAAAAAATAATTATTTACAAACATTATTTTTAATATATAAGTTTTTATCATGCATATCATCCTTAGTTGGATAGTTTTTCTATATTGTTATTTTTCATATATTATTGGACGATACAGTCATCTAAATTTTTTTTGTATCTCCCCCATTAATTTAGTTTTATCATTTTACACTCATATCAAACATGAAACCTCTCCTATTATTCCTTTAATAAAACACAATGAAATATATATTTGCCTAATTTAATTTAAAAAATGATGCTTAATTAAATTATTTTACCATCTCTCCCCTTCAATCATCATAATTTTATTTTTGCGGATAATACTGATAATAAATTTAATAAATCCATAACATTAGGATCTATCTTTTTCTTATAAAAATATAGATGAACAATACAAATATTTGTTATCTTGTAGTTTAATTCATGGTGAATATTTATAGGATAAAATGTGTTGTCTCTAACAATGGGAGGGGGAGAATAATTTTTTATGTAATTTGTTTTTAATTTTCTACTTTTTCACCCTATCAATTCTTCTGTGGAATGGTATCTCCTCTCCAAACATCTTTTTTTCAGTTTGAAATAAAATATGAATGATGATAACATCAAATGAAATCACTTGTATTATTTTAAATTTTCTTCCACATTAATAATAAATACACCCTTTGTGTATTTTCATTATTATTCCATATATATATATACATATTTCTTTTTATTATCAAAATGGGGACACGAAACAGTATGTCCTTGAAAATAATATACAAAAACCATATAGTTATGATGTGATTAAAAAATTGTTGTTCTTATTTCTCAATAGAATATACTATATGGTATCTTCTAGATCTAGATCAATACTAATACTACATTGTCTCTCTTGGAAAATGTGGCTGAACTTCCTCCTCAATTATACTAATAAAGAATATTTCCCAATGATTCCATATAATTATAGTTGATATGATCATTGAATTAATTTTTAATATTCACTGAATGAGTATTCATTAAATCCAATGTGGATATATCATCACATCACTTATTCATATGATACAATTTCAACATATTGGTTGGATCATCTGTTTGTAGAATCATACCCCCCTATTCATTATTCATCTTGAAAAAGTTAGATTGTGAAGTGTATATTAATATCCACATTATTTGGAAATAAATAATATATCATTAACCACATATTAAAAAAATATTGTCTTCCCTATTTATTCTTCAAAGAATATAATCAAATCACTATGTGAATATGATACCATGAATTTCCTTCATTATCAATATTCATGTTTATATAATAATGAAAATCAATGGAAATAATAAATTCTGTATTAATTTCTTTTAATATCTTCTTACAAATATTTTTATGGACACATAAAGTTCTTACACTAGATATTTGGTAAAAAATTTGTCATTATTTACTTATCATTTTCATACACATAAATCACATGGATATATTTCTCATTTCATGTAAAAATATGAGATGCTTAGTAGAATGATCAATGTATAGGCACGAAGATCCTCATGTTAGGTCATAGAAAACATCCACCACAGAAGGCTTATAATAATCTATAAGAAAATAGAACCATCTTGTTGTATACATCATAATTTTTTATAATTAAAATTTTATCTCACCACATTCTCCTTCTATTTAGTTATGTTCTAACACACTTTTTTCGATGTACCGAATTGTATGATTCCAATTATGGCTCACTAATGTAAATAATACATTAAATGATCAGAGAAAATTTGATTTTACAAATATTTTATCTATTTTTTACAGGGAAAAAATCACCACAACATTAACACCTCAATTTGAACATAATCTCTCCCCATGATACACTATCAACTGTATCTGATATATAATACTTATTTATATTTAATTCTATACTACGTTTCAATAATCATTCAAGTAAATTGCATCATCATATTTGAATAATGATGAATAAAAAAATTCAATATTATTAAGCCTCAATTATATAAAATATATGATATATAATACATGATATAATAATATCATAAATGATATTTCACTATGCAATAAACCATACTCACTTTCAAATTCATATTTTAAATTCATAAACATGATTTTTAAAAACCATTATCTTCCTTGTACATGAATATGTATTCATGATTAAATCGATAATATAAATTTATACATGAACTGAAATCATACAAGATAAAAAATTCATGTAAAAATACCATAAACATTAAACATACACATACCTAGATAATGGAAATCCATTTTATGAATTATAAATAAAATTAAACCCCAAATTTATTAATTCATATTGAAGTCATATGGTCAATAGATCAAATTCATAAATACATAACCCTTTTAGAATATTATTGTTAATATGAATTAAAAATGATAGTTAATGTCAGAAAATGTTTTAATTTCTCATTAAATATCTATCCTAAATTATGGATATCACAAATTCATATAAAATAGTACAACTGTTTTGAATAAATTCTTTGGTAAAAAACGTTATTCGATGCCTAAATTCCATACTTCAGTCAACTCAATTTAGGTCATGTCATAATTATTTCATAACTCTTCAAAACATATCAAGAAAATATATAAAATCATATATATGAGTTTACATGAAACCACTTACCCATTTTTAGACATCAATGGTTAAAATGACATCAATAATTAAATATATAGTGGATAGAAAGTATTTTATTGCAATTTTTATATGTCTATCGGTAATTCAATCTTTCGTTAATTAACATTTTCCCAAGATTTTCATAATATGTTAAAAATAAATATCGTCAACCATAATTTTAATATAGAATATTTTTACACATTATGTTTCTTACACATAAAAATAATGTCAATTCTTATATCTGTATTACAACGGCGAGTCATTAATCCCTAGTGAATACTCAAAACTATGAACACAAACACACATAATTTCATTAGAACTCAATGATATATATGTATTGGTGAAAATAAAAATTTTAATCTTCATATAATAAATTATTAAAAATTCAATAATTTTATTAATAATTGATTAATCCTTATTATCAATCATTAAAATTTAAATATAATGTGGGTTCCTCAACCTACCCATTTTATATGATTTAATTAGAAATAGTAAAAAACATGATGCAAATATGTGATCTGATTTACATACACTAATCATGTTTCTTATTAACTTATTTCATTTTCTTATCTAGTTCATATAAATAACAATTTTGTAAAAATAAAGAAAAATGATGATATCACATCCATATATATCAATTATCCATTTATCATTCAACATTATATCTGTGTGTGTATTTCTAGGGATTGAAAACATTAGGGTTTTACATAGAAAATAGATTTTTCATTTTCCATCATAAAATAATACCATATAAATATCACATTAAAAAATCAATTCAGATGATTTGGATCAATTATTAGGTTGGAAAAAATTCATATATATAGTTGGACTTAATTTTTTTTTCTATAAAAAAGCTTGAATTACTATAGTAATTTAACACACATATAAAAAAATTAAAATAAATTCAATGGGTTATATACATATTTTTAAATATCTCTTCTAAATTGATAATTTATTGTTATATATATAATTAATTTATCACTTTATTAATGTCTAATATTTTTTGATTGAAATTTATTATTATATAATGAGTATTTGTATGTTTTCAAATGAGCACAATATAATTACTTTCCAATTTTTTCATTAATTAATTAAATGAATCTTGTGGATATTGAAATATTTATCACTCCTATCCATAGATAATCTCATATGGTCAATCATTTTTCATATATTTCCAAAATTTATTTTAATAAAATTTGTGTTCAGAGTGTAAAATAATGCATTATTTTACGATAATTTCAAGGATAAATAAATTATTTATATTTATAAATGATGAAATTTTCATGTAATGTTCCATGAAATTTAATTTCCTAAAAAATACAATGATAGTATTTCCATTACATTTTTAATATTTATTCTAGTTCAATTCATCTCATTTTACCTTAATTTCATAATCATCACCCATATAATTCATTATAATTAAATCATACAAATTTAAGATAAATAATAAATAAATAAGGTGAATCATCTTTTATCCTTAAAAGGGTAGCAAGAATGTTGTTTTTTATCATCCATGAAACTATTAAATTTTTTGATAATTCTATAAACGAACCCTTAATGAATGGGTTTATAGAACATTGTGTATCCATGGTATACATAGATTCCACTAATTTGTATTTTTGTGGGATCATTCATTCAACCTCAGGAATAATGAAAATGAAAGTCATGGTGAATAATTAATGGTCAGTAGGATTTGATAGTGGGTAAGTATGATTTTGAGATAATCATTTGTATTATGTCATACACAATTTAACATCTCAAATGTTAAATCATGAGTTTGCAGTTTTACTTCATTTTAAAAAAAATTAAAAAATCAATTTATTGTCAATGTGAAATCTTCATTTAATATTGGATTGTTCTTTCTCTCATTATTAAATTTCTCTTGGATTCTCAAAATTAACAAGAAATATTTTTGAAAACACATTTCATATGTTCAAAACCTTTTTTGGTTCTTTTTTTGGATTCAATGGAAATTTATTCACCTATACATACTCATTATTTTTCAGTCATCAATGGCCATAAATATTTAACACATTCATCTGTGGATTGTTATTAAAATTATATGTTATTTACATATTTTACAAAACAATAGTGTAGAATATCTGTTATGTTTCACTATTATAAAAATTCATGACCCTATATTTAGAATAATTATTATCTTTATAATATTATATAGATGAATCACTGTTTTTGGTTATAGTCAATTCAGAATGGTAATAATGGAAATGATTGACTAGTTTTATTATTATATGTTTCTTCCATTTTTTCATTATATTACAAGGTAATTATTATCAATTTTTATTTACCAATTCAATGATTAACATATCTATCATGTATCACACATGAAACCACAAACATTGTACGGAAATTATAGATATCCAATTATTCTATATATTCTTGTATTTCACATATATTTATCATTCACCCTTATAAATTACATTAGTTTATGATTTTTAAATATAAATTTATGTTCTCATTATCTTTTATAGGAAAAATATTTATTCAAAAAATCCAAATCCATATACTCAAATATATTATGCTAAATCTAAAAAACAGTAAACTATGATTTCCTTCATTGAACAATCTCTTAACTATATATATAATTTTTGTGTTATTTATCATCTCTAATTATTAAGGATTTATGTAATGGGATTAGTATATAATCATTCTTCCAGGAAACATGGATGTAGTAATATGATACTCAATATTTTTGTTCACCAACACATATTTTGATTTGTTGTTGCTATAGTAGATGCTCAATAAATTTGATTTATAACAGATATTATTTTAGTAGGTTTATGGTTCCTTCCAATTTATGGATGTTGTAACTAGTTACTGTAAAAATCAGGATAATTTTTAAACATTATGCTGACAATTTATTTTAATAATACTCCTTATTGTCATTTGTGGTAGAATGAATCCTTTTAATGTGTTGGGAAGACATGTCTTGAGTTGTCCCTAATTTTTTCAATTAAAATAATGCCCAATGCATATAAAATTAAAAAATATATCTAATAATACATTTTCTACATTATATAATGAAATTACTTCATCATTAATATATATTTATTTTAATGAATATTTTAACTTTTGGTAATAGATGGTCAACCGCTTATAGCCTATTCACCTTAACCTTTTGATGAGCTTTCATTTTTTATGTTAATTTTTCAAATGCATGGTTCTTCTAATCAAGAAAATTCAGGGATTCTACCTTTTAATGAATCCAAGTGAGACATTATTTTTTTAATCTAGGAAATCACTCTCTTAACGCATTATACATGTAATTTATGTCTCGGACATACTTCAAAACCATTATAGAAATCAATATCCATTGTTTGAATGCCTTCCTTAAATTTTATGAATCTTCCAAAATTTTAATGATCTCGTCATATATAATGTTGGTAGATCCAAAAATGATGGAAGAAATATTTTATTGATAATTATGTATGGTTTTAACCAAATAATAAAAAGATTCATCATTTTGGTAATAAAATAATTTTTCAAATATTTGATCATCCCCCTGTACTTGGAAATTTTATATGAAGGTTTTGAAAATAAACTATTAATATAACCTATTCCTAAATAGATGATTAAATACATTAATCATTCGTATTTTTGATATAATTTTTATAAAATTAATCCGTATAAAAAAAATTTTGTTATTGATTCATGGGGAAATTTATTTTCAATCATCATTACATGATAATGGATGTTTATTATGCTGATAAAAATTATGGGATATATTATCTATTGATATTTGTCAATAAAATACTATTTGAATACATTAAATTTCTATATAATAATTTATTACTACATTCCTTGATGTGGAATTTCCAGTCTTACATCTATTAATTTTATTATTGTTTATTTTTTTCTTGGAATATTTCCCTTACATGGATTCCTTTTTAGAACAAGTGTAATCGTCTTCAAATATGAAAACCATACAACCTTTTAATATATATAATAAATTAAGTAAAAAATGTATATTATACTACATAATATATTTGAAAATATCAAATAAAAACTATTTTTATTAGTTAGGTATGTGTAGAATACAGATAAGGGGAGAATTATTGATTATTTTCTGTTAAACTAATTTCTCCATAATCCCTTTATCCTATAATAACATATATTGTTAGAGGATATCTCATTCAATATATGTTTCATTATAATTTTTTAAGTATATATTAAATATGAATCAAATATAAAGGAATACCTATATCTGTTAATGAGGATCACTTACATATGGATTTATCCCTCCTCGGTGTATCATGGTTTTTATACCACGTACATGTATTACTATTTAATATCAACGAAATGAAGAAAACTCATATAAACTAACATCAAACCTTTATATGAAAGGATAATATTTTATTTCAAAAATACATCATAATATATTATTTTATTTACTACTTATATGATTGAACAAAATTAATCTCATGTATCCCCCATGGATCATATGTGTAATCATCTTCCTCAAATGTAGTAACAGTGTTGGTTTATGGGAGATTAAATAAATTAATTACTATGATTTCTAGGAATTATATTTTTCATCATATAGAAATTAATATGATCATTAATAAACATTCCCAAATTCCCCCCTCTCTTCGCCTTCTTCACTTTATCTATTACATGTGCTTGGGAAAATTTATAGCATGGTAGATCTCAATCTTTTTACTTTTTAACATATAATAATAAGGAATCTATATTGTCGAGTCTATCTTATTTTTCATTTCTTCAATCCCTTAATATATCATGTTCACACAATAATTAATCAAATATTCATTCATTTTTTGAATGTAAAATACTTTAAACAATATGAAAAAACAACTCAATCCATTTTGATTATTCTCAGAATTAATATATTGGAAATCTAGAAATTCTATGAAATCAATATTCACTCTCTTCATAATATTCAAAATATTCAAATAATTCATATTTAAAACCATTCATAAATAATCATAATATATTTATAAATATTTTAGTATAATTTTCATTTCATATTCCTTATTGAATATTGCCTTAAACATTTATCATTCTATATATGCATATATGAAATGCAACCATTTGACTGGTTCAACAGTATGGAGTTCCACTTTCATAGACATAGAAAACATATAAAATAAAATGATTTATCACAAAATCTTTTAAATGTACCACAATGATGTCCACCTCATAATTTTATTTAAAACGAATCTAATGTAGCCACTATTATCATTTCTGGTTAGAATACCTAAACAGAAAATTTGGTACATGATACACCTAGAATTATTGAGACATTAACTAAAAAAAGTGTAATATTATATGATAATGTCACTTATAATGACAAAGTGACACTTTTTATCATTTTTAATAGACCATGAAATCCATAATGGTTTGTATTAACTCTTTTGGCATGATCTCTCCACAAGAAACTATATTAACTATAGATGAAATATATGGTATCCTTATTCATCATTTCTGAAATAATTTTTTTAATATTTTATAAATCAAATTATCAATTTCAGAATTTTTCAATGAGGAATAGTGATTCCTTATTATATTTAAATATTAATTCCTCAGAATGTACATTTTGGAATTGTAGAGTCCCTATATTCCAACATTATCAAATATAATTCATAGAAGATTAATCATAAAAAACTTTCGATTTAAGATTAATTGATATTCAACATGATTTTAAAAAATCATAAGAATCATTTTTTTAAAAACTCTTACTGTCATTATGGATCAAAAGAATTTATACTCAAACAAGACATGGTCTTATATAGATTAATGTCTATCAACAAACAAACTCAAATTTATCTATTTTATATCACAATATCATGTCAACATAACTCATAAATTTTACCATAAAAAAGATTAGAAAATCAACTATTTATTTATTTCTTATAGGATATCCCTAAAATGGATACACATATATTCAATTCCAATTTTTTTATGAAAACATAAAATTTACAATACAAGTGAAGTAATCCAATATTTGAATTCATTTGAAATATATAGGGTGAAAAATGAAATATAAATGATTTCATATTGAAAATATGAATTTAAAGAAAAATTCTCAATAACATATAAATTCCTATATCTATATAATTTATTATATGATAGTAAGATTATAGACATACTCAAATATTTTATAATAATAAAAAAAATATCTAATGGACCATCATCTATATATAATTTTTAGGATTTTCATGAGCAATAACACATAAATAATAACACTTATAATGTTTGGATAAATACTTTTTCACATGATAATTAGGGATATTATCATACATTATTATTACATAAATAAAATATTGAGTACACTTTTTTCCTAATAGAAAAAACAATGTAGCACATTCATTCTAAAATAAATATAAACGATTCATCCTAATTCAATTATATTTCCATCATCATAGTTATGGTAGTAATTTCTGAGATAATTTGGTGAGTCATGGAAATTCGTTCTATACCCGAAATTTTATTAGATAAAAACCACGTTTTAGTGAAACTCATTAATTATTATTATAATTAGTAAGATGTATATTTAAATAATGGATAATAATTTTGTTAAAAATATTTCTCTGATCATTAATACAAATAATTGTATTTCATGAATTGATTACAACATTTATTTTTTAGAAAAAATTTAATTCAAAAAAATATATTTTTTAATAAAATTGACTTTATAAACTATTCAACTATTAAAGGAATCACATTGTAAAATAATGGTTTGTTCTAAAAAATATTTAAACATGACATGATCTCAATACCAATTTTTTTCAATAAAATTAGACTCCTCACAATTTATCCTATTTATCAAAAAACATTTTTAAACACAATAATTATTCATTCATACGGTAACATTTTAAAGTATCTCATTGGAGCCACAAATATCTTTCAAAAACTATAATATTGATTGTGAAATAGAGTTTAATAAGAAAAATGATACTTGAAACTAGACATTTAAATTGAAATTGTTTTTCCCCTGATAATGCCTCACTAAAATCAAGAAACCATTGTCTATTATTATGTCATTATCCTTACTTATTTTTTTCTTTCTCGATGGATATGGCTTTAGTGATCCTTGATATAAAAACTCAAGATAAAAAATTATTTATTAATAATCATATGTATAAGATATACATTAAAAATCATAATGTTACTCGCAATCCCAATAACAAGAACAGTATTTTATTTTTGTATTGGGTATATAAGGTGCTTTTTCAATATCATTTTGATCATTCCTCTATAAAAGTTTCATCATAGTCTCCCATATAGTCTTCTCATATGTTTTAATCATTCTCATAACACTGGGATTAGATTCATAGAAAAGGGGTGACCTATAATTATAAATAACAGAAAAAATTTAAATATTTCATTAAATATTTAGACTATAAGATTAATAAAAAACATGAAATACATTTTTTTCATAAAATGTCCATGAATAAATAAATTCATTTAATAAATCATGATTGGAGGAAATGAAATATAATCTTAACAAAAATTTACCATGAAAAAATACAACAATAATGTTATAAAAGAATCACCCATGTAGTATAACCAATGGATTGTAACAATTATATTTAACAATTCCAAGAGGAATATCATAAAAAATTACATTAAGACACACATGAATATATGTTTTATGATAATATGAAAAAAAAAAATATTTTACTCCATTTATACATAGGTTTTTTTCCTAGAAGGTCCACCATTAATTTGGATGAATATCACCAGATTCCATAAATAAATTATATTATGGTATATAATTAATTAAAATATTTATTTTTGTGATATATAAGACAAAAAATGTCACAATATAAATATTCATAGTCCACATTAAATCAATCAATTATAATATCACATGGAAAAAATAGAAATAAAAATTATTTTTTACTATTTTAAAAAGGAAACTTTTATATAATATATAACCATTTTTTGTTGATAATATTAATATATTATAAATTTTATCTATGAAATTATGTAAAGTAAATGTGTTTATTTACATAAAAGGATCATTTACAAATGGTTTTACAAGAAATTTTTGATGGAAATAATCCCTTCTGAAAACTTCCTGAGGAACCTTTGCAATATTGTGTTGATGATAATATTATAAAATATTATAATATATTGAATCATTATCTTTGAAACATGGAAATTAATAGTTATTTTCAAGTATATGAACATATTTAATATCATATGATTAAATTTATCACTATTGTATACTTATTAAATTAATAACAATGCAGTATTACTTGATAATCAGGAAGAATGAAGGTCGCTATATATTGGGTAAAGTATTTATCATTTCATAATAGAATAAAATAATGAACATATAACCACTATAAGATGATGATGTTGGCATAAGGTATTTTTATTTAAAAAAAATAACAAAATTATTAATATTGTTAAAAGAAAATGTTCATGAATAAAATATTTTCATGAAAAGGTTATCAAAAGAGGTTCATTAGGGATGGTTCCTAATGCATCACTATTGTATAATGTTTATGAAGAGTATATGAATTTTTTTAATGACGTAAAACTATTATTTATAATATTTATATATAATGGAATATATTTCTAATAGATAATGAGATTTTAGATATGCTGACATATGGTATCCTGATTGTTAATCAATTGAAATAACAAATTATAAGTTATATTGGATAATAAATCATCTTTAAGATTACTAAATATTTGTGAAATTATTTATCTTCCTAAAATAGAATCATTAAAAAATGTATCCCCTATTTAAAAAAACAATGATATTTTGAATTATTTTCAATTAAAGATTGAAAAATGAATGTGTCTGTTGAAGATAGAGTTAATAAGGGAAATTTTATTTAGGAAATATTCTCAAGGAATATTTGATTTGTTGGGATGGTTATGAATATTATAGAATGATACATGTTTCCAAATAAATATATATGATATTTAGAGTTGAATAAATTATTTAGAGTAGATTAACATAATGAATATTATATAAATGATATGTTCTTGATGGTATACCCATCATAAGAACAATGGTGTAGTAATTTAGGATAATATAAAAGGAAAAATATCAGTAATGATTTCATAGAGACCCAATATTTTCAAAATGTAATCATGTAACAAAATTTTAGTCCTGTTAAGAATAATATGTTTATATTTGGTTTTAATTATCAATAAAATGATGTAATAAAAATGGGTATGATAAAGGAATTATTCTTCAAAAATTGTGTCTTGTAAATGGATAAATAAAAAATGTTCTAAATAATGATTTATAGTATAGTATTGTGGATGAATATTGGAGAATTTTTTATGATGAAGAAGAACTAGAAAGGATTTTTGGACATATAAGAATTTAGTGCCAGTAGAAATATAGATTGATCATCTATAAAAGAATGTTACTTATAGTAGATGAATTATCTATTAGCATTTTTTTTCAAAAAAAGTATAGTTATATCAATTATTATATAGAAGTAAATTATTCATTTAGAAAATATTCCTAATGATGTTTTATAGGAAATGTTTCCTTAAATTTTTATCCAAATGATGATTTGTGGTGTAAGGTTAGAAATGATAATAGGTGAATGTAATATGATATCAAAAAACTATCATTGATATTTTTAGTTAATGATATTGAATCATAGTAGCTTATGATATTATAGATATGATGAATTAACTTATACCAATGCAAATAAAAATGGAATAACATCGTTGAAGTAATACATGATTATCAGGATGAAATATATTAATTGATTATTTGTTATTATTCATATCGTTATAATTTTAAATCACATAAGAAAAATGGTTCCATATTAGTTGATTATGTCGATATATTGTTTTTTTCTTTTAATTATAGTAATTTTTATTTGTATGTTTATTGAAAGGGATCCATTTGAATATATTCGGAATAAAAGCATATAGTAAATATTTCGAAATGAATAATACACAAGGAAAGTTTTTATTATTGTGATGATGGTGAATATAATGTAAATGTCTATGATATAGAAGAAAAATATGTTATATATAGTTATTAATGAATTTAGTCAAATAGAAAACAATATTGATGATCTTATAAAATATCTTATCTATAAGTAAAACCCATAATAATAATAATAATAATAATGTATTGATTTATTATATTTAAGGATTAAGCCCAAAAAATAATTTATAAATCCCTTATCATTTGATTTTTTTTCATGTGTTGAAATTTTTTCCCAAATATGTTGATGTTGTTGATATATTAATTTTTTTAAAAAAATATAGTGAATAACATGTGTATGCTGAAGGAAATGATTCCTAAAAAAATACCATAGTAATAGGTTCCTTCCGAACCATTTTGATGAATGCTTTGTAGTATAGTCCCGATGATGAATATTAGAGAGTGTCGTATGATGAATAAATATCTTTGATATTTGGTCGTATATTAATTTAGTAACATTATAAAATGATGTTGAATGTATGGTGAACAATATTTTTTTCCCATATAAGCCCTATCTGTGGTATTATTTCAATAACATGAAATAACTCAATAAGTCAGTTGAATGTCTGTGTAAATTTGGAAAAGGTCCCCAATGAATACTTATTATAAATGTTTAATTAAAAATTTATCACAATTAATATTTGTAGTATAGTGTTGATAAATCATATATGACAATGATGTATGATATATAATCACTCTCATTGATATATTAAGTTAAAAAGTGACAGTTCAAGTATATTAAGAGATTAAATATATTTAAATGAAGTTATCATGAAGGTAAAACCATCATAAGAACAATTATGAAGTACTAAAAAATTATCAATAAGGATGAAGGTGACTAAATATTTGATAATGAAAATATTTTTTAAAAAATAGTCATGCAAGTAATATTTATCCCCTATTAGATGATTATTTTGATATATTGTTTTTCAAAAACAAAATAAACGTCATTGAGTTTATTGAGGGGAAAAATATATAAGAATAGATTCCCATGTAATTTTTATTGGATAAGTACTCTCAAGAAATGTTCCCAAGGAATATTTATCATATGTGGATGTTCAGGAATATATGACTATTTTTTATTAAATGGATTAACAGTATATAATAATTAGATTTTAAGGATGTAAGTTCTATCAGATATTTTTTTTAAATCAACTAAAAGAAGTTATATGGAATCTATTTCAAGTGGATTAACATTATCAATTTAATATAGTTTAATAAAAACTAATGAAGAGAAATAATGATTGTATATATACCAAATGATTCCTTACAATGTTATGTAAGGTAACCTTCACCATAATTTAAGCATTAAGTCCATAAATAGGAAAAGGGAGTGAAGATTCACCATTAGAAATGGTAAATCGATTTATATAACAGTTGATTTGTTAGATATTTAATTGTCGATATTAATAGTTCCAAATATCATTATTAATAAAATTATAAATGCATCATTAGTGAATAAAAAATGAGGTATGTTGATGATTCATGAATAATATGATGTCTCGAAAATGTTTGATTTATAATTTTTGAGCTGCTATGTCACAGTAACACCTAAAAATATTTCATGAAATAAATAGTACTGCAATACATTAAGATGAGGTTAATAGAACATGTATAATGTATCATTTCCCTTAGCCGCGGTACTATCAGATAGATTCTTTTTTACATCAGTAGAAAAATCTCCCTTCAAATATAAATATATTAATTCTTATAGATAGAAATATGAAAAACAAATATGAAAGATTATTATCATATCATCAGATGTTTAAACAAGTAATCATATATATTGATAGAGGATATACACTATTTCATATAGAGTTTATTTATACCATATATAAAGTTTTTATGATAAATGATTTTCAAAAGGACTGAATTTTGAGGAGGTAAATGTATGTACCTGAACATAACTGGTAAATATACTGTTTCATTGGAAACTGATAAATATTGTTTCACTGTAAGGAGATTACCAATGTCATCAGATAGAGATATATTGATCACAACCAATATATTTTTTAAATGACCTAGAATTTCCATACATAATTATTATATCATTTATGATGAATTATAAATATATTTCATAAACACGCTCTCTAGGACAAAATTAGTATTTTGTATTCTGATTGTAGAAAGACAATCATTTTATATCATGATATTCCATCAAAATATCCCACAAAAATCATCTCTTATAGTTTTCCTCTATTATATAACCTATATAAAGCATTATACATATTGAAGAGATGGAAACGTAATAAATCATATGATATGATGCTAAGTATGGGTAAACATATGAAATATCATTATATGATCATATGATATCATAATATAAGAATACATATTTTTGATCATGATTATTATATAAAATTTTCATACAAAACATCTCATCGATCAAACACATGGGTCATGGAATAAAATAATATCATTTCTGAAAAGATTTCCTACAAGGGTAAGAAATATTTTTAAATCAATCCTGAACCATAATGTGAGGTCATAATGTTGTGTCACAAGAATATATATATAAAACCATTTCATATGTAATAATTAAATACCAATACCATAAACATAGAAAATTAGAACATATAACTTATTCTCTATTATGGATATGGATGCTCCAGTTACCAAAAGATGAATAGGATTCCGTATTTTTCATAGTTTTTTTGTGAATAAACTTATTTATCATTTTATTATCAAATGTTATTATTAATTACCAAATACATTAGAGGTGGATATAGGTCAGACACTTATAATAATTAAAACTCTACTAATGTTTCCCATAGTATCATTAAACATTCATAATATAATAATATCATAAGATGCTTTATCAAAATACTATTAATTAACATTTCATCAATTCCATATAGAATAACCCATGGAAAATAAATAGGTTTAATAAATATTAAATCAACATAAAATTTTACCATCCATAGATATAATTAGTATGGTATCGATCAATCTTTTACATAGGAAGGCATATATATCATGACACGATTTCATCAATTATGGAAAATTATTTGAAAACAGAACATAGAAATTTTTTGGAATAAAATATCATTTCAACTTTTTATATGACTTTTTAAAACATAAATCATTTTCTAAATCACAAAATTTTAAAATAACAGTAAAACATATAAGGTAATCTCTAAAAAATATATAAATCCTATATGTGAAAAATATATTTTCTACTTTGAAAAAAATACAAAAAACTAAAAATTTATAAAATATTGTTGGAAATATATTTATAAAAATTGATATTTAGAACTTATAATTTAATTTTAAAAACAATTACTGCTTTTTATAGCATGAAATTATATACACATTACTATAGATATTCTAATAACAGTTTTGATGAAATATCATTAATTTATATTTTGAAAATGTCAGGAATATTCTATTTACTTTGTTTTTGTAAAAAAAGTAATAGTTTTTGTGTGAATAAAATCATAAAATATTACATTTACATAAATACAATTTTTTTTTATTTTTTTAAGAAAACATGGATATTGAAGAATAATTTGTTTTTGACGGAAGAGAGACATAAAGATGATTTTATTTAAAAAAATTAATTTTATCTCCAATGTATATAAGAGAAGAAAATGAAAAATAATACATTTACATTACTGAAATAATCCTCAGAGGATAAAATTTATGTTTTTTAGATATAGATAAATTTATTTCATCATTTTATATATAATCATAATGAATCCAGATAGACGACGATAAATGTATCGTCAAACCCCTACCATTGTGATATCTTGAAATATATATTTCCATGAAATAATGACACTAAATTAAATATAAAATATTATTTTAATAAATAAATTCAGGATATTAGATGTTAAATGTGTGGAATACATGGCTCATAATGTAATATATTTCAATAAAAAAACAATGGTCTCAAAAATCTAGATTGTGACAAAATTCACATAACTAATGTCTCGACCTCCTTCATACTAATTTGAAATTTCAATATCATAAATAAAAATTTATTATATAAATAATAGAAACATGATTAAATATTTAAATCATTAAATCATTTATATATGTTATTTATTTCTTATTATATAAAATTACAAGCTAATATAACATTTAGGGTAATAACTTCTTTGTTATACAAGTATGTTTTGATTATTCTATCCCCTTAAAATGATCAATGATTCATTAACTCATGAATAAAATAGAGAATATAAATATTATATATATTCATTTTACATGTATTTATACTTTCCATAAATGATAAAGATGTGAACTAAAATACTCTATTCAGGGTGTCAATAGGTTGTAAGTATGGGTGAACGCTACTTCAATTTTGATGATAGATGAAATGAAATAAATTTAAATAAAATATTCCCATTAACAAAATTTATTCATAAATATAACATATATTAATTAAATATACCATAGTTAACCTCTATGAAAAGTGATAGTGAAAAAACAAACAACATCGCTCTGTGACAGGATTGTCCACCATTCACTCAATTTATATTATCACATCCCCCATAGAATGGAATGCACTAAATTTTTTTCTTATTATTATTAAATATTTATATTTATCCATTAAAAATAAATTATATTCCTTATATCAATCATCATTATAAATCGTGATAGGTTTTGATGGAAAACGTCTCACATCGTTTTGCAAGGAAACAATTCACCATGCACACGAGTGACAATATCGTTTTTAATTTGGTGGAAGAGGATATGGATTTAATTAATGAAAATTTTATACTAATAAGTACGAATATTTAGTATATTTAGTATATATATTTTTATAATGCTTTAATATTTTTAGAAATATTTGGATGGAGAAATGAAATAAAATTGTGTATCGAAAAACATTACCTCTTCTTGGGGTAGCCTCTTTAGGAATACAACAAAAGGCATCCATCATTATACTTACGATCAATATAAGGATACATGGATGATATTATTAAATTAATTATGTTATTTTGTTATTTATTGTTTCATAAAAAATGGGGTTTGAACTCTTAAAAGGAGATGAGGTTGAGGCCTTTTGTAAGTGGATGAGGGGACACACATAGAATATATCAATAGAAAATTTTCATCCCGAAATTTTCTAACACCATAATGCCCTAAAATGGACCACTATAATGACTAAAATATATTAGGATACAATAGTTTCATTGAATTTTTATTGTAAAAATATATAATCTATTTTCCCCATAATCATTTTAGTGTAATGACCAAGTGAACTAATTTTCACCTTAACTAGAGTATTGAATTTATACTAATATAGTAATTCATAATTGTAAAAAATAATGTTCATGTAATTTTTAAATATGAATTATTCTTATATAACACATGTGATTGATTTTTTAAATTAATTTCATATATGTGATATAGTTTTATTTAATTCTAAACCTAAATATGTGACATGAAAGTAAAGGTCCTAATAGAATATTCTCATAAGTATAGAATGATTGAATTTCTCAATTAAATATGTAATTTATTAAAATGACATATATTTTATTAATATATATATATATTATTGAAGTGAATTTTCTTTGAAAACCATATTAACACGATTCTAAGGATCTCAAAAAACGAAAATGATAACGATAATTCTAAATAATAACAAATATTTTACATTATTCACTGAAAACATAATCATTTCTGAAAATTATAAAAATATTATTCGAATATTATTTTTACTATTACATTCCAAAATATATTATATTCATTCACAACAAATCTTAAATTTTTAAAAACTATTTTATTGCATTTTCAAAAAATGTAAAGAATTTGTTTTCAGAAAATAATATTTTTTAATAGTATAATGGAATTTCAAAAAAATAACTACATTATATAAATATATTTTCTTTACATGAAGGAATTATACATAATAATTTATGTTTATTAATTACTATTAATTCAACTTTTTTTAATGAATATGTTATAATGTTTTTGCATATACAATAATTCTGAAAATATTTTTTTTGTCAAAAAATAGTGTCTCATTTAACAAAAATATAATCATAAAGAATAATTTATTGAATGGTATCATATGAATTTTATTTATTCATTAAGAGTTCCTAAAAAACATTGGTGTTACATGATACCCCCATAAAATTTCATTTCCCCCACATAATTATTCACATTGATACAATAAAATGAGGATATTTATGACTCCTCATTTACTTAGGTTTGCACATAGATTCATATTACTTGGGAGTTACTATTAGAAAATTAATTAGATAAGGGGTATTATTTAATCAAACACAATCTATGTGATCAAGAATCATAAATAAATGTTCCTCATAATAATGATCCTTCTCCAATGGAATGACCTATGAGTTTAGTATATTAGAATGATAAAATATTAAATTCCTTATGACTGATAACAAAAGCATATCATGAACTTGAGAGTGATAGGGAGGAGTCACCAAATGATATGATATATCAAAATATGATAAATAATCTTGAAATTACAGATGTATCTATGGATTTTAATTCCATTCTTACTAAATATCATACTCTTTTTCCATGGATATATTTATAAGAATACCTTGTCGCTGACATCTAATTCAAGATTATGTTGGTCATTCACATCATAAATATTCTACTAAGTATAAACTTTATGAAGCTATTAATGAATGGACATAAGATTCTCTTCCATTTATTCATTTTTCTCATTCCAAAAATAATTATTTCTCTAACATCCTTCTAGCATGGTTGAGTTTTCCACTTATTTCTATTGAGGGATTCTAAAAGAGACATATGAATGAATAAGTAAAATCTATTTTCATAAGAAAAAAAATCATAGGGATTTTTTTCATTGTAAAACCATTTGAAATACATTTAAAAATCTCTCCACGTATACTAAATTATATAAATTTATTCTCTAATACATGACAGCAATCTGAGGATAGTATACATGGATATAACATAACACCATATTTAGTATATGGTCTTGCTAAGATATATTAGAATGTGGAACTCCCCATAAACATACCACTTTGTTAATATATTTAATTCATGTAAATCCTGAGTAAATTACTCTATAATAGTAATTATGTTTTATAACATTGTATTGTGATAAAAAACCATATAGAATTATTCCCCTTTTATGTTTTTGGGAGCCTGAAAAAAATGCATGGCGATGTCTTCCAATTTACATTCTAATATGGGTAATTTTTTAAACATCACATTAAACATATTAACTCAGCCATAAATTAGAGACATACCAAACACAATTTTTCCAATATTGCAAAATATCACTTCATTCCATACCACCAGAAATACTCTAACATATTTATATACATCTACGTAATCCATGGATTAATAGTTAATAAAATACAATAATCATCATCTACAGGATCATTCATTAAATAAAATTTTATTGTTGAAATATATGGTTCCCAAAATATATCATTCCATTATAATAATTTTTAAACATTCGAACATTTCAAAGAATATTTTTCAGCGCCATAAGTTCCTTATACACATCATTATTCCTCATATGGATTGATTGTTGAAAGATAACTTTATAATGATAATATCATTATAATTCATATAATATATTTATATCCATACATTTGAAATCCATAAATATTCTATATTCAATGCATGCCCCTATGTATGGATTTTTATGATATTATTCCCCGAGTGTTGTGAATCACGATGAAAGAAAAAACTAGTATCTCGTAGATTCCACCATAATCTCATGTTTATTTTGATCTAGTATCTTACTAAAATTTTTTCTTTCCATTTTTTGTTGATTCGTTTCCTGCTTCAGCTATTTCTCCTTCCCCAAAATCATTTAGAGATGCTCTCTATGGTGGGATTTCTTCTTCTTTTCTTCAGTATTTTATAGAAATTACTACAGTTAAACAAAATTTTTTTCTTGAAGGAACCCAGATCAGTATGTATTTCCTTACTTATTAATTTCATGAGGCTTAAAATTACTAATGATGGATGTTGTTTTCCTATTTTAGGGGTTTACAACAACCTTCTTCTATTTTCAAACAAATGATATGTCCATGGTGACTTTCCTTTATGGTGTAAATTTCATCTACCCACATGCATTATTTTTGTATCATTTTCAGTTCATGGGATGGTTTTATTCATTTATGGTTCTTTTCTCCATGTTCTTTTAGATGGCGTAATTTTATCTTATTTAGATAGTCTTTGGACACTAACTATGGTAAGGAGAGATCTGCGGAAGTGGTATTGTAACATCCCAGGAAAATTTTGAATAAGGGATTTTCATATTTATTAATATTTGTGAATTATATATTAATTTTACTTTAAAGGGGTTTCTATATTCGATAGCTTACCCGATACGAAACAACAGGTTACTTTGGAATCATACGTTGCACACTAATAATATAATATTATTTTTTTAAATGGTAGTTAACTCCTAGACATTTTATAAGAGGGAATGAATGAAACTAACTACAATATGATTATACATATTTTTTGTATGTATTTACATTTATCCAATAAAAGTTAGTGGCATAAAATGTGAATGAATCTAATATTAAAAATAATTTACATTAAAAAGCTAATTTACCACCTTTTAATGGAGAACCCCCGTTAAATCTTGTTTTTGTAACTTTTAAATGTTATATTTGACAAAATAATATTATTTATTAGAATTGGGACATTAAAATTTACTTTGGGTAAATTTTTGGTATTTTTCTGAAAAAATTCATTTTTAATGAATAGTGAAAAATATTGTATTTTAATTCAAAACTGCCTTTTAATCATATTTATTTATATGGATATATTATCCTTTTAATTGGGTTTAAAGTTTTAATAGATTATATTTTTACCATTTAATCTAATTATGGTCATTAGAAGCAATTTGACATATAAATTTTATATAATCAACTGTCAATATTTTGATAGTTAATATTTCTTAAAAACACTCCTTTTGTTTTGACCGTGGGAATGAATTTTAAATTAATTTCTTCCACTTCTGTGTTTTGAATTTGGAGAAATGGATTCCATATTTGGAATAATGGGGTTCAAATTGTGTAAATATGTAACTTTTATTTTTATTTATTTTAAATATTTACCTTAGTAAATATTTTATTTACCGTGGTTAAAGGGTAAATCAGGTAAATAAGGGTAAAAAAATAATATTTATTTACCCTAACAGGTTTCCTAATCCTATTGGTTGAGTCATGTCCTACCATGGTCATATTTGGGTCGATTTTGGGACACCAAGGAGCCACATAAAAGTGATTATGACACTTTGTCTTAATTAACTTAAAGTAAAGGCCAAAATGAAATAAACAAATATATTTTAATAAATTAATTTTTACATGGGGTTATACAAGTTATTTTTTCGAATATAAATATTAATTTGAAACATAAATATATTACTTACATCATGTTAATTTTTTTTATAATTTTTAGACATTATATAAATTAAATTATTTATGACACAATCATGATGCAGTATTTACCTCATTAATAAACGATTTATATAAATAAGATTATAATGATTAAAATATTATCCAAAACATTCCCAATTATGATTGGATGATTTTATTTAAATTATTAATTATTTTATCTTCGACTATAATGATTTTTGGACCATTAGAAACCGAATATCATTATATAATAAAATAATAGTTTCACACTTTCCTAAAGAGCCCCTCCTTTCCCCTATAAAAGGAGACCACTTCTATGCCATTCCACATACCTCTCAAGCATTTTGGCTCATCCAACCTATGCTAAATTAGGCTTCCTTCATCCCTCTCCTCCTCTTAATAGACTTACCTTAGGCTGAAGGCACTTCAAGACTCCCTTTGGTTCAAACCAAAGGGAGTTACCCAATTTAAAGGTAACAATTTCTCTAAAATTGTTTTCTTTTATTTTACTTCTCCAACCCATAAACTCTTTTTATTTATTTTCTTTTTTAACAAAACCAGTATCCTAAATATTCTAGGATGTTTTTATGAGAATTATTCTTACTACACTTACACACACCTCCATCTAATGGATGAAGAACATAATGTTTCTATGAATGGAAAACAAACACCTCACGAAACAATGATTGTTAAATTACATATTACCGCCTCTCATGGTGTCAATAATGATGGAACAGTATTTATATATGATATATATTATGTTTATTATTTCTTTATGCTTCTGTACTTCCCTATTATATCAGACCATTATGGTTTTTATAGTGGGTAAATACAATAATCTCATTTGAGGAAGTGCAGACTACCGCCCCCTCAAAGTGATGTGACTCGTTAATGCCTTATGTGGGATGTATAAAGGATAGAGTTAATGATATTTTATATGATATTATAATGGAATTATAATTTACCATTGTATAATTATGATTTAATTCCATTAAAATAAGAAATAGAAATGAAAGTAGCGTTCATGTGTACGTACGGCTTACCGTCTCCATGAACGGTGCATTTCATTTCTTACCTCCAAAACTTAGGTACTATTATGAATATATGTATATACTGGATATATATGATATATATGATATCTACATCATGATAATAATTCTGGAGATAATGGATATTTGACTACATTTACATCATGTAATTATAAGAAGTCCATTTTTGACTAAAGTGCCAGATATCGACAAAACGAACGTTATTAACATAAATGATTACATAATGCTTATAACATGATAATAAGTGATATAAAGTATTAATAAACTTGAAAAATATTCTTAATAAAGTAGAAATTAACTTTATTTTATTATTCTGGAAATTAAAGAATTAATGGGTCAAGTCGGACACGGGGTAAGGGACTTCGTCTCAATCATCTTTCATTAATGCATTTTTAGTTTTATACATGACATTGTTTTATACGATGTATAAAACCGTTTAACTTTTACTTTTATTAAAAAGGAATATTTTCTCTATGAATCATTTTACTAAACGACAAAATGGAATGTTTCTTTTAACATAAGCTGTGATAACGACCTTTCGGCCGCCGCGAGTATTATATGATCTTTGGCTTCCTTAACAAGCTGAAATGTTTTTAAAAGGAAAAATAAAAACCATATACTCTTTTTATGTATTTTGGTATTGAAAATGATTTTGAGAATAGATTTATTATTTCAATATCTTGAAATGATATTTTATTATGGTAATGTGAAATTTTATCTTTCCATTGGGATTATGTTATGTGTTATGATCATGTTATGGTTCTTGTGAATTATTTATGTATACGGGTGGTTCCGAGATAAACCTTGGGCATGTGAGCCCGAGATAGCTCTCCAATGCATTGGTTAACGTGACGGAGTTAAACATGAATGTTTCTCCTAAGAGATTTAGCTAATATACTATGATGGGTATTCTAAATTTAACTCCCTATGTAGCTGTGATAGCTACAGTGTAAGTATGATATGGATTCCAAAAGTTACCTTTATGATTTATGATTTCTATGTGTATTTCATAAATCAAATTATTTAATGAGGTTTGTTAATGAGCTTATGTTATGTATGTATTGAAGATCTAATATTTTATTTCTTTGTTTTATAACCCTTACTGAGATTTTTATGCTCATACCATGTTTTGAAATGTTTTTCATTGGTCTTTAAGATGAGTAGGATCAAGGATGGGATCATGAAAAGTCATGCTATCCAAAACATGGAACTAGAAATGACTATTTTTTAGGATTTTTTATTTTGTTAAAAAAATGGAATCTGAGAATAAGTGTATACTTTGTAATCTTGAGATGCAATGTAAGAGTTATGGTATAATTCTCTAAAACTCTAAACCTGAAAAGATCCTCAATGTGAAATTTTCGCTTAATTCATGATTGTGTAATGTTATAAGTCCGGGTCCTTATAGATGGTATCAGAGGTCGGTTTAGATAACATTAGGAGTTAGAACATTGTTATATTAAATTCCATAAATTAATTTCTATTAATATTGAAATAATATTGCATTTATAGATTACCATGTTGCTTCTCCTAAGATATTTTTTTGTTCAGAATGGTTTTCCACAGAGGAAATAGAGCAGTTGTGTTTGGATGACATCAGGAGGAATACAACCTTTCAAATCAGCAACCTGAGATGGTTGGAATCAGAACTGAATAGTTTTGTTGTAGTGATGGCATAGTTGACTTGGGCGATAAACGGTGGTGGTATCCACGTACGAGAACAGCCACATCAACCACAGAGGAACATGTCAGTAGTGGAGCATTTCATGAGGTAGTATCCCCCATAATTTAGATGATCAACTTACCTTGTGCTAAAAAAGGGTGGACTAAAGCACGGGAGATGATTTTCTAGGTTATGGGGTGCTCATAACATCAAAAGGTTCGTCTCACAGTTTACCGTTTTGAAGGTGAAGCTGATCAGTGGTGGTCAATGGTGGAGCATATCATACATAGTGAGGAGATATATGCCCTTGATTGTGATGATTTTAAAGGTATGTTTCTTGGGAAATATTTTCCTAAGGTGGTTCATCTTTGGATGGAAAACAATTCCTCTAATTGAGGTAGGAGGATGACTCAGTGGATTCATATGAAGAAAAATTCACCTGACTAGCAAGGTATGCTCCAAATTTCATACGAGATCTTGATAGTAAAATCAACCATTTTACTCAGGATTAAATCCAAAGTATCGAAGGGCTTTATATTCTCGTGAGAAAAAAAGTTATGAAAAACTTGTTCCTTGTGTGGATAAGGTGGAAATGAAGTTTGTCGATGATCATGTATTCTTTGACAAACAACAGAAGAAGAGGTCGAGGTGGCAGTCGAAAGGGAAGAACTCTTCAAAAAAGTCTGATGGAAAGAAACATAAGTTTACAATTTGTGAAAATTGTGGTGAAAAGCATGCTGGGGAATGACTTTTGAATTTTTTTTAAGTGCTACCAATGTGGTAAATTGGGACATAAGGCTCGTAATTGCACGGGAAAAGACCAGGGTAATGTTAAGACAAAATATGATTTACAGTAAGTAAAATGTTTTAACTACAATTAAATGGGTCATTATGAAAATGAGTGTCCGAAAAAGAACTCAACCGACGGAAAGCATCCAGACTACAAGCAGAAAGGGGTGGAAAATTCTTTTCCAACAACTTCAGCATATGTTGGGCCATCAAATTATGTTGTATCAGGTACACTGTTTGATTGTTCAGATTATGCCAATGTGTTGTTTGATTCAGGGTATACACACTCATTCATTTCTGAGAATTTTTCTATTAAATAATGAATTCCAACACATGATATAAATACAGAACATATGGTAAAAACACTTGGAAGAAATGTTGATACCAAAAGAAACTATAAGAACATCCATGTCCTTGTGTGCAGAAAGAATCTACTTGCAAACCTTATAGTTTTGCCTCTAGTAGAGTTCGATGTTAAATTGGTAATGTATTGGTATTCGGTTTATCCTGCTAAGATTGACTGCAGTGCTAAAGAAGTTTCTTTTCAGGATGATTTTCAGTTTGTGTACAAGAATGAACCCTTTCTTTTGATAACGTGTGAGGAAATCGAAAAACTGGTAAAATATTGAAATGAATGTTACCTTGCACATGTTGTTGAAAATAATGGAACTGTTCAGATTAATGATGTGCCAGTGGTAAATGAGTACCTTGATGTTTTTCCTGATGAGTTTCCTGGTATTATACCTGATCGAGAAGTTGAATTTACTGTTGACTTAGTTGCTGATGCTAAGCCAATTTCAAAACCCCCTTATCGAATGGATCAAATTAAACTTTTAGAGTTAATGAAGAAATTGTAGGAGATATTAGATAAAGGTTTCATTCGACCTAGAACATCACCATGGGGTCATCCTATCTTATTTGTTAAAAGGAAACATGGTTTAATGAGACTTTTCATTGATTATAGAGCATTGAATAACATTACAGTTAAGAACAAGTATCCTTTGCCTCATATCGATGATTTGTTTGATCGGCTCACGGGAGATCAATATTTTTCGAAGATTGAATTGTGGTTGGGGTACCATCAGTTGAAAGTAAAAGAAGACGATGTTTCGAAGACCGATATTCGTACTAGATATGGCCATTATGAATTTTTAGTTATGCCTTTTGGTTAAACCGATGCACATGATGTATTCATGGATCTTATGAATATAATTTTCCATGAGGTCTTGGATAAGTTTTTGGTTGTGTTCATTGATTATATTTTGGTTTATTCAAAAAGTAAAGAGGAGCATGAAAGTCATTTAAGGGTTTCCTTGCAAACCTTAAAGGAAAAGAAACTATTCAGAAAATTCAGCATGTGTGAATATTGGTTACAAAATATTTCGTTCCATTGTCTCATTATTTAAAAAAATGGCATAACTATTGATCCTGATAAAACTAAAGTTGTTTAAGAATGGTCAAGACCCACAAATATAACCGATTTCATAGTTTTCCTGGTTTGGAAGGTTATTACGTGTGGTTTGATGAAAACTTTGCACGGTTATCTAGTCCAATGACTAAGTTAACTTGAAATGATGTTATGTTCATCTGGACAAAAGAATGTGATGATTGTTTTCAGGAATTGAAAAGGAGATTGGTGAATGCTCATGTTTTGGCACTAACTTCCAGAGATGAAGAGTTTGTTATCTATAGTGACACTTCGTTGAAAGGACTGGGTTGTGTCCTAATGCCGAATGATCAGGTAATTGCTTATTATTCACATCAGTTAAAACTACATGAGGTAAATTACCCTACACATGATTTGGAATTAGCTTCTGTTTTGTTTGCTTAAAAAATTGGGAGGCATCATTTGTATGGGGTGAAGTGTGATATATATACCGATAACAAAATATTGAAGTATATATTCACTCAGAAAGAATTGAACATGAGACAGAGGAGATGGTGGGAATTAATCAAGGATTATGATTTCACAATCTGTTTTCATCCCGGAAAAAAAATAAAGTGGCTGATTCTTTGAGTCGAAATAGTACCACTTCATTGACCATACTATGTTTGGAACAAGATCCTTTGGTGTTTGATTTGATGAATTATGGCATAGAAGTTGTTGGTGCAGGAAATTCATTTGTTTTATTTCATGTATCAGTGAGATCATCTCTATCAAACAAAATTATGCAAGAACAGAAGGAAGACAATGAGTTGTAGAGAAAGGTATAGTTGGTTCAGAAGGGTAAGTTTCCTAATTTTAACGCTGATAATGATTGTGTTTTTAGATTTGGAAATAGATTATGTGTGCCTTGTGATTCACAGTTGAAATATGATTTGTTATGTGAATCTCATAGTTTTCCATTTTCAGTTCATCCTGAAAGTACTATGATGTACAGAGATCTTCGAGAGTATTACTGGTGGGATGGAATGAAAAGAGATATTTCTGATTTTGCTGTGAAGTGTTTGACTTGTCAGCAGGTTAAAGAAGAGTGACAATTACCGAAAGGAATGCTTCAGACTCTACCGTTGTCAGAGTGGGAATGGGAAAATATATCCATGGTCTTTGTTGTGGGATTACCAAATACATCTCAAGGTAATAATGCAATCTGGGTTATAGATGACTGATTGACTAAATCTACTAATTTCTTTACTATTAGAGATAATATTTCTCTAGATAAACTTTCTCAGTTTTATGTTAAAGAGATAGTCAGTTTTCATGGAGTTCCCCTCTCCATTGTATATGATTGTGATCCCATGTTCACTTCTAACTTTTGGAAAGGCCTACAGAATTCATTGGGTACTGAATTAAACTTTAGTACAACTTTTCATCCTCAATCAAGTGGGCAGTTAGAACAAACAATTCAGAACATTGAGGATATGCTACAAGCTTGCTAGATGGAATATCAGGGATGTTGGGACCCACACCTTTATTTGGTTGAATTTTCATATAATAACACCTTTCATTCTAGTATACAGATGGCTCCATTTGAGGCATTATATGGAAATCATTGTCGAACTCCAGCTTTTTGGGATAAAGTAGGTGAAAGGATGCTGATGGGACCAGAATTGGAATAAGAGATGGCAGAGAAAGTTATGTTGATTCAGAAGCACATGAGAATATCTTAGAGCAGACAGAAAAGTTATGCAGATAACCGAGGGAAGGATCATTCCTTTGAGGTAGGTGATTATGTCATTCTCAAAGTTTCTCCATGGAAAAGTGTGATGTGTTTTGGTAAAAGGGAAAGATGAGTCCAAGGTTCTTTGGACCTTATGAAATTCTATAAAAAGTCGGATTAGTTGCGTATATATTGTCTTTACCTCCATGTTTATCCCAAGTACACAATGTTTTTCATGATTCGATGTTGATAAAGTATATGTCAGATCCATCTCATGTTTTGAGCCCAGAGGATGTTCAGTTGGAAGATAATCTCTTTTTTGAAGAACAACCAGTCCAGATTCTTGACTGTAGAGAGCAAGTGTTGCGGAATAAGCTAATTCACCAGGTAAAGGTTTGTGGAAAAACCATATGGTTGAAGAGGCAACGTGGGAATCTTAAAATGCTATGAGGGATAAATACCCCCATTTATTTTGATAAGTGAATAAAAATTGTGAGGACGCAATTCCCAAGAGGGGAGAAGGATGTAACATCCCAGGTAAATGAAGAATAATAGATTTTCAAATTTATTAATATTTTTGAATTAAATATTAATTTTACTTTATTGTGGTTGCTATGTTCAATAGCATACCCGATACGCAACAACGGGTTTCTTTGGGATCTTACGTTGCACACAAATAATATAATATTATTATTTTAAATGGTAGTTAACTCCTAGTTGTTGTATAGGTGGAAATGAATGAAACTAACTACAATATGATTATACACATTTTTTTAATGTGTTTACATTTATCCAATAAAAATTAGAGGCTTAAAATGTGAATGAATCTAATCTTAAGCATAATTTACATTAAAAGGATAATTTACCGCCTTTTGATGGTGAATCCTCATTAAATCTAGTTTTTGTCAATTTTATATGTTATATTTGACAAAATAATATTATTCCTTAGAATTGGGACATCAAAATAAACTTTTGGAAAATTTTAGATATTTTTCTGATAAAATTCATTTTTTAATGAATAAGGAAAAATATTGTATTTTAATTCAAACTTTCCTTTTAATATTATTTATTTATATGGTTAGATTAACTTTTTAATTGGTTTTAAAGTTTAAATATATTATATTTTTACCATTTAATCTAATTTTGGTCATTAGAAGAAATTTCACATTTAAATTGAATATAATCAACTGTCAATATTTTGATAGTTAATATTTCTTAAAAACACGCCTTTTTTTGACAGCAGGAATTAATTTTAAATTATTTTTTTCCACTTCTGAATTTTTAATTTGGAGAAATGGATTCCATATTTTGAATCAGGAGGTTCAAATTGTGTAAATATGTAACTTTTATTTTTATGCATTTTAAATATTTACCTCAGTAAATATTTTATTTACCGTGTTTAATGGGTAAACCAGTTAAATAAGGGTAAAAAAATAATATTTATTTACCCTAACAGGTGTCATAATCCTATTGGTTAACTCATGTCCGACCATGGGAAAACTTGGGTAGATTTTGGAACCCCATGGAGCCACCTAAAAGTGATTATGAACATTATTTTAATTAACTTAAAGTAAAGGCCAAAAAGAAATAAACAAATATCTTTTAGTAAATTAATTTTTACATTAGGTTATACAATTTATATTTTCGACTATAAATATTCATTGGAAATCAAAAAATATTTCATACATCAAGGAATTTTTTTTTAAATTTTTAGACATCAAATAAATTAATTTTTTTATGACACAATCATGATGAAATATTTACCTCATTAATAAATGATTTAAATAAATAACAATATAATGATTAAAATATTATCCAAAATAATTCAAATTCTGATTGGATGATTTTATTTCGATTATGACTCATCTGATCTTTGACTATAATGATTTTTTGAACATTAGAAACCTAATATCATTATATAATAAAATAATAGTTTCACACTTTCCTAAAGAGCTCCTCCTCTCCCCTATAAATGGAGACCACTTCTATGAAATTCCACTCACCTCTCAAGCCTATTGTATCATCCAACCTCTGCCCAATTATTCTCCCAACATCTCTCTCCTCCTCCTAAAATCCTTACCTTAGGCATAAGCCACTTCAAGAAGTCCTTTTTTTCAAACCAAATGGAGTTACCCAAATTAAAGGTAACAGTTTCTCTTAAATTATTTTCTTTTATTTTACGTCTCCATCCCCTAAAATCTTTTTATGTAATTTATTTTGTAACAACACCAGTATCCTAAATATACTTTTATGTTGTTATGATAATGATTCGAACAACACTTACACACACCTCCATCTAATGGATGAAGAACATAATGTTTCTGTGGATGGAAGACTAACACCTCACGAAACGATGATTGTTCAATTACATCTTACCTCCTATCATGGTGGCCATTATGATGGAATTTTATTTATATATGAAATATAATATGTTTATGATTTCTTTATTCCTCTTTACATCCCAATTATATCAAACTTTTATGGTTTCAATAGTGGGTAAATACAATAATCTCATTTGAGGAAATGTGGACTACCGCCCTCTCAAAGTGATGTGACTCGTTAATGCCTTATATGGGATGTATAAAGGATAGAGTTAATGATATTGTATATGATATTATACTGGAATTATAATATACCTTTTTATCATTATGATTTAATTTCATTAAAATAAGAAATAGAAATGAAAGTAGCGTTCATGCATACGTACGACTTACTGTCTCCATGAATGGTGCATTTCATTTCTTACCTCCAAAAGTTATTTACTATTATAAATACACGTATATACTGGATATATATGATATATATGATATCCACATCATGAATATCATTATGGAGATAATGGATATTTGACTACATTTACAACATGTAATTATATGAAGTCTATTTTTGACTCAAGTGCTAGATATTGACAAAACGAACGTTATTAACTTAAATGATTACATAATGCTTATAACATGGTAATAAGTGATATAAAAGGATTAATAAACTTGAAAAAGGTTCTTATGCAATTAGAAATTACCTTTAGTTTATTATTCATGAGATTAATGAACCAACAGGCCAAGTCGGACACGAGGTAAGGGACTTTGTCTCAATCTCCTTCCATTGAGGCATTTTTAGTTTTACACATGACTTTCTTTTATACGATGTATAAAACCCATTGAAATTTAATTTTATTCTAATGGAATCATATCTTTAAGAATAGTTTTACTAAATGACAAAAAGGAATGTTTCTTTTAATGTAAGTTGGGACAACGACCTTTTCCACCGCCGTGAGTATTATTTGATCTTTGGCTTCCTTAACTAGCCAGAATGTTTTTAAAAGGAAAAATAAATACCATATACACTTTTTCTGTAATTTGGTATTGAAATTTATTTTTAGAATGGATTTATTATATCAATATCTTGAAATGATATTTTATTATTGTAAATTGGAAATTTAATCTTTCCTTTAGGATTATGTTATGTGTTATGACCATGTTATGGATCTTGGAAATTATTTACGTATACGGGTGGTTCCGTGATAAACATACAGCAGGTGAGCCCGATATAGCACTACAATGCATTGGGTAACGTGACAGAGGTAAACGTGAATGGTTCTCCTAAGAGATTTAGGGAATATACAGTGATGGGTATTACAAATCTAACTCCCTACATAGCTGTGATAGCTACAGTGTAAGTATGATATGGATGCCACAAGTTACCATTATGATTTATGAGTTCTATGTGTATTTCATAAATCTTATGATTTCATGAGGTATGTTAAAGATCTTATTTTATGTATGTATTGATGATCTAATGTTTTATTTCTTTGTTTTATAACACTTACTGAGCTTTTTATGCTCATCCCATGTTTTTAAATGTTTTTCACAGGACATAAAGATGAATAGGGTCAAGGATGGGATAACGGAAAATCCATGCTATCTAAAACATAGAACTAGACATGACTCTTTTTAAGAGATTTTATTTTTTGAAAAAAATGGAAGCTAAGAATACGTGTATACTTTGTAATCATGAGATGTAATGTAATAGTTGTTGTCCAATTCTCTAAATCTCTAAACCTGAAAAGATCCTCTTTGTGAATTATTCACTTAATTCAACATTATGTAATGTTATAAGGATAGGTCTTTATAATTGGTATTAGAGGTCGGTATAGAGAACATTAGATGTTTGAACATTGTAATATTAATGTCCATAAATTAATATGTTGTGATATTGATATAATATATCATTTACGGATTACCATGTTTCTTCGCCTAAGATATTTTTCTGTTTAGAATGGTTTCTACATAGGAAATAGGGCAGCTATGTTGGGACGACAACAGGAGGATGACAACCTTCCAAATCAGCAACTTGAGATGGTCGGAATCGGAACTGAATAGTTTTTTGCAGTGATGTCACAGTTGACTCGGGTGATAAACGGTCATGGTATCCATGTATGAGAACAGCTAGGTCAACCACAGAGGAACATAACAGTAGTGGAGAATTTCATGAGGCAACATCCCCCATCATTTAGGGGGTCATCTAACCATGTACTAGCAAAAGGGTGAATTAAAGCATTGCAGAAGATTTTCGATGTTATCGGGTGCTCTGAACATCAAAAGGTTAGTCTCGCGGTTTACTGTTTTGAAGGTGAAGGTGATCAGTGGTGGTCGATGGTGAAAAATATCAGGGATAGTGAGGAGATTGATACTCTTGATCAGGATAAATTCAGAGGTATGTTTCTTGAGAAATATTTTCCTAATGTGGTTCATCTTTGGATGGAAAAACAATTCCTTGAATTGAGGCAGGAGGATGACTCAGTGGCTTCTTATGAAGAAAATTTCACTCGACTAGCAAGGTATGCTCCAAATTTCATTCGAGATCATGATATTAAAATCAACCGTTTATTACTCAGGATTAAATCCAATGTGTCGAAGGGATTTAGCTTCTCGTGCATTCAAAAGTTATGAAAAACGTGTTCGTTTTGTGGAGAATGTGGAAATGGAGTTTGTTGATGATCAAGTATTATTTGACAAACAACAAGATAAGAGGTCGAGGTGACAGGTGAAAGGGAAGAACTCTTCAAAAAAGTGTGACGGTAAGAAACGAAAGTTTACAGTTTGTGAAAATTGTGGTGAAAATCATGTTGGGTAATTTATTTTGAATTCTGGTAAGTGCTACTGATGTGGTAAAATGGGACATAAGGCTCGTAATTTCACTGAAAAATATCAGGGTATTCTTAAGACAAAATCTTATTTACAGTCAGTAAAATGCTTTTAGTGCAATGAAATGGTCATTATGAAAATTAGTGTCCGACAAAGAAATCAACTGAAGGAAAGCTGCCAGACTACAAGAAGAAAGGGGTTGTGAAATCCATTGCAACTACTTTAGCAGATGTTGGGCCATCAAATGAAGTTGTATCAGGTACACCATTTTTTGTTCAGATTATGCCAATGTGTTGTTTAATTCAGGGTATACAAACACATTCATTTATGATAATTTTTCAAGTAAATAGGTAATTCTATATCATGATATGAATAATGAACTTCCATTAAAAACACCTATAAGAAATGTTGATACCAAAAGAAACTATAAGAACATTCATGTCCTTGTGTGCGGAAAGAATCTACCTGCAAACCTTATTGTTTTGCCTCTAGTAGAGTTTGATGTTATATTGGGCATGGATTGGATTTCTTTTTATCATGCTAAGATTGACTTCAGATCTAAAGAGATTTCTTTTCAGAATGATTTTCAGTTTGTGTACAACAATGAACCCTTGCTTTTCATAACATATCAGGAAATGGAAAAACTGGTAAAAGATGGAAATGAATGTTACCTTTCACATATTATTGAAAATAATGGAACTGTTTAGATTAATGATGTGCCAGTGGTAAATGAGTACCTTGATGTTTTTCATGATGAGTTTTCGGGTATTATTCCGGATCGGGAAGTTGGATTTACTATTGACTTAGTTCCTGATGCTAAGCCAATTTCAAAACCCCCTTATCGAATGGCTCAAATTGAACTTTTATAATTAATGAAGAAATTGCAGGAGTTATTAGATAAAGGTTTCATTCAAACAAACACATCACCATGGGGTGCTCCTATCTTATTTTTTAAAAAGAAAGATTTTACAATGAGACATTTCATTGATTATAGAGTATTGAATAACATTACAGTTAAGAACAAGTATCCTTGGCCTCATATCGATGATTTGTTTGATCATCTCTAGGGAGCTTAGTATTTTTCTAAGATTGACTTGAGGTCGGGTTACTATCAGTTGAAAGTAAAACAAGTCGATGTCTTGAAGACATCTATTCATACTAGATATAGCCATTATGAACTTGTTGTTATGACTTTTGGTATAACCAATGCACCGGCTATATTCATGGATCTTATGAATATAATTTTCAATGAGTTCTTGGATATGTTTGTGGTTGTGTTCATTGATGATATTTTGGATTATTCAAAAAGTAAAGAGGATCATGAAATTCATTTAAGGGTTTTCATGCAAACTTTAAATGAAATGAAACTATTTGGAAAATTCAGACAGTGTGAATTTTGGTTATAAAAAAAATCGTTCCTTGGACACATTGTTTCAAAAAATGGCATAAAAATTAATCCTCTTAAAATAAAAGTTATTGACGAATGGACAAGACCCACAAATATAACCGAGATTCTTATATTTCTCAGTTTGGCAGGTTATTACCGGAGGTTTGATGAAAACTTTTCATGGTTATCTAGTCCAATGACTATGTTAACTCGAAAAGGTGTTAAGTTCATCTGGAAAAAAGAATGTGATGATTGTTTTCAGGAATTGAAAAGGAGAATGGTGAATGCTCCAGTTTTGGCACTACCTTCCAGAGATGGTGAGTTTATAATCAACAGCGATGCTTCATTAAAAGTACGGGGTTGTGTCCTAATGCAGAATGATCAGGTAATTTCGTATTCTTCACGTCAGTTGAAACCACATGAGGTAAATTACCCTACACATGATTTGGAATTAGCTTCGGTTGTGTTTGCTTTAAAAATATTGAGGCATCATTTGTATGGAGTGAAGTGTGAAATATATAATATTCACAAGATTTTGATGTATATATTCACTCAGAAAGAATTGAACATGAGACAAAGGCGATGGTTGGAATTAATCAATGATTATGATTGCACAATCTTTTATCTTCCCTGGAAAGCAAATAAAGTGGCCGATGCTTTGAGTCAAAAAAGTAACACTTCATTAACCAAGCTACGTTTGGAACAAGAACCTTTGGTTTTTGATATGATGAATTATTGCATAGAAGTTGTTGGTGTAGGAAATTATTCTGTTTTGTTTCAGGTGTCAGTGAGACCATCTCTATCAGACATAATTAATCAAGCGCAGAAGGAAGACAATGAGTTGCAGAGAAAGGTAGAGTTGGTTCATAAGGGTATGTTTCTTGATTTTAACATTGATAATGATTGTGTTTTGAGATTTGAAAAGATATTATGTGTGTCTTGTGACTCACAGTTGAAAAATGAGTTGTTATGTGAAGCTCATAGTTCTCCATTTTCAGATCATCCTGGAAGTACAAAGATATATTGAGATCTTCGAGAGTATTACTTGTGTGATGGAATGAAATGAGATATTGCTGATTTTACTATGAAGTGTTTGACTTGTAAGCTGGTTAAAGCATAGTGATAGTTACCAAAAGGAATGCTTCTTCCTCTACCGTTTCTAGAGAGGAAATGGGAAAATATATCCATGGACATTGTTGTGGGATTACCAAAGACATATCGAGATAACAATGCAATCTGGGTTATAGTTGACTGATTGACTGAATCTGCTCATTTCCTTCTTATTAGAGATACGTTGTCTCTAGATCAACTTGCTCGGTTGTATGTTAATGATATAGTCAGGTTTCATCGAGCTCCCCTCTCCATTGTATCTGATCGTGATCCAATGTTCACTTCTTACTTTTGGAAAGGCCTTCAAAAGTCATTGGGTTCTGAATTAAACATTAGTATTGCTTTTCATCTTCAATTAGATGGGCAGTAAGAACGAAAAATTCATACCTTGGAGGATATGCTACATTCTTGGTCGATGGATTATCAGGGAAGATGGTACCAACACATTTCTTTGGTGAAATTTTCATATAATAACATCTTTCATTCTAGTATACAGATGGCTTCATTTGAGGCATTATATGGAAAGCATTGACGAACTCCACCTTTTTGGGATAAAGTATGTGAAATAAAGCTGATGGGACCTGAATTGGTAGAAGAGATGGCAGAGATAGTTCAGTTGATTTAGAAGCACATGAGAATAGCTCAGAGCATATAGAAAAGTTATGCAGATAACCAGAGGAAGGATCATTCCTTTGATGTAGGTGATCATGACTTTCTAAAAGTTTCTCCATGAAAAAGTGTGATGCATTTTGGTAAGAAGGGAAAGTTGTGTCTAAGGTTTATTAGACATTATGAAATTCAATAGATTGTTGGATCAGTTGCGTATGTAGTGGATTTAACTCCATGTTTATCACATGTACACAATGTTTTTCATGTTTCGATGTTGAGAAAGTATATGTCAGATCTATCTAATTTTCTGAGCCTAGAGGTAGTTCAGTTAGAAGAGAATATCTCTTATGAAGAACAACCAGTCCATATTCTTGACCATAGAGATAAAGTGTTGAAGAAAAAGGTAATTCACCAGGTAATGATTGTGTGGAAAAACCATATAGTTTAAGAGGAAACGTGGGAATCTGAAAATTCTATGAGGGATAAATACCCCCACTTATTTTCTTAAGTGAATAAAAATTGGGAGGATGAAATTCCCAAAAGGGTGAAAAGATGTATCATCCTAGGTAAATGAAGAATAAGAGATTCTCATATTTATTAATATTTTTGAATTAAATATAAATTTTACTTTAAATGGGTTTCTATGTTCGATAGCGTACCCGATACGCAACAACGTGTTTCTTTGAAATCTTATGTTGCACACTAATAATATAATATTATTATTTTAAATGGTAGTTAACTCCTAATATTTGTATAGGCGGTAATGAATGAAACTAACTACAATATGATTATACACATTTGTTGAATGTATTTACATAAATATAATAAAAATTAGAGGCTTAAAATGTGAATGGATCTAATTTTAAGCATAATTTACATTAAAATGCCGATTTACCACCTTTTGATGGAGAACCCTCTTTAAATATAGTTTTTTTCAGTTTTATATGTTATATTTGACAAAATAATATTATCCGTTATAATTGGGACATCAAAATTTTCATTGGGTAAATTTTTGATATTTTTCTGATAAAATTCATTTTTTAATTAAGTGTGAAAATTATTGTATTTTAATTCAAAACATCATTTTAATCTAATTTATTTATATGGTTAGATTATCCTTTCAATTATTTTTAATGCGTAAATAGATTATATTTTTACCATTTAATTTAATTTTGGTTATTAGAAGCAATTTCACATTTAAATTGTATATAATCAACTGTCAATCTTTTGATAGTTAATATTTCCTAAAAACACGAATTTTGTTATGAAAGCATAAATTAATTTTAAATTAATTTCTGCGACTTCTGTATTTTGAAATTGGAGAAATAGATAACATATTTGGAATCAGGAGGTTAAAATTGTGTAAATATGTAACTTTTATTTTTAGGCATTTTAAATATTTACCACAATAAATATTTTATTTACTGTGGTTAAAGGGTAAATCAGGTAAATAAGGGAAAAATATAATATTTACATACCGGAAAAGGTGTCCTGATCCTATTGGATGAGTCATGGCGGACCATGGGAATCCTTGGGTCGATTTTGGGACCCCATGGAGCCACTTAAAGGTGATCATGACACTTTATTTTAATTAACTTAAAGTAAATGCCAAAATTAAATATACAAATATCTTTTATAAATTAATTTTTACATGGTGTTATACAGGTTATATTCTTGAATATATATATTCATTGGAAATCTAAAAATATTTCTTACATCATTGTATTTTCATTATTATTTTTAGACATCAACTAAATTAATTTATTTGTGACACAATCTTGATGCAGTATTTATCTCATTAATAAATGATTTAAATAAATAAGATTCTAATGATTAAAATATTATCCAAAACAAGTCCAATTATGATGGGATGACTTTATATCAATTGTAAATCATCTTATATTATACTATAATGATTTTTTGACCATTAGAAACTGGATATCATTATATAATAAAATAATAGTTTCATAATTTCCAAAAGTGCCTGTACTCACCCTTATAAAAGGACACCACTTCTATGAAATTCCACACACCGCTCAAGCCTTTTGGCCCATCCAACCTCTACCCAATTAGTCTCCATACATCCCTATACTCCTCCTAAAAGCCTTACCTTAGGCAGAAGCCACTTCAATAATTCCATTGTTTCAAACCAAAGAGAGTTACACAAATTAAAGGTAACGATTTCTTTTAAATTGTTTTCTTTTAATTTACTTATCCAACACCTAAAATCTTTTTATTTACTTTCTTTTGTAACAACACCAGTATCCTAAATATACTAGGATGTTGTTATGAGAAGGATTCATACTACACTTACACACACCTCCATCTAATGGATGAAGAACATAATGTTTCTGTGGATGGAAAACTAATACCTCATGAAATGATGATTGTTCAATTACATCTTACCTCCTCTAATGGTGTCCATTATGATGGAACTGTATTTATATATGATATATATTCTATTTATGATCTCTTTATTATTATGTAATTTCCAACTATATCAAACTTTTATGGTTTCCATAGTGGGTAAATACGATAATCTCATTTGGGGAAGTGCGGACTATCGCCCCCTCAAAGTGATGTGACTTGTTAAAGCCTTATGTGAGATGTATAAAGGATAGAGTTAATGATATTGTATATGATATTATACTGTAAATATAATATATCTTTTAATCATTATGAATTAATTCCATTAAAATAAGAAATAGAAATGAAAGTAGCCTCCATGCATACGTACGGCTTACCGTCTCCATGAACGAGGTATTTCATTTCTTACCTCCAAAAGTTATGTACTATTATAAATACATGTATATAAAAGATATATATGACATATATGATTTCTACATCAGGATTATAATTCTGGAGATAATAGATATTTTAATACATTTACAAAATGTAATTAAAAGAAGTCCATTTTTGACTCAAGTGCCAGATATCGACAAAAAAAATGTTATTAACTAAAATGATTACATAATTCTTATAACATAGTAATATGTTGTATAAAAGGATTAATAAACCTGAAAAAGGATCTTAATCAAGTAGAAATTTACTTTAGTTTATTATTCAGGAGATTAAAGAATGAACGGGTCATGTCGGACACGAGGTAAAGGACTTCGTCTCAATCTCCTTTTATTGAGGCATTTTTAGTTTTATACATGACTTTATTTTATATGATGTATAAAACCCTTTGACTTTTTCATTTATTTAAAAGGAATATTTTCTCTACAAAGCATTTTACTAAATGACAAAAAGGAATGTTTCTTTTAACGTAAGAATTGACAACGACCTTTCCGCCGCCGTGAGTATTATTTGATCATTGGATTCCATGACAAGCCGAAATGTTTTTAAAAGGAAAAATAAATAACCTATACACTTTTTATGTATTTTGGTATTGAAAATGATTTTCAGAATGGATTTATTATTTCAATATCTTGAAATGATATTTTATTATTGTAATGTGGAAATTTTACCTTTCCTTTAGGCTTATGTTCTGTGTTATGATCATGTTATGGTTCTTGGGAATTATTTACGTATATGGGTGGTTCCGTGGTAAACCTATGGCGGGTGAACCTGAGATAACTCTCCAACGCATTGGGAAATGTGAAAGAGGTAAACATGAATGTTTATCCTAAGAGATTTAGGGAATATACAGTGATGGTATTCACAATGTAACTCCCTACATAGCTGTGATAGATACAGTGTAAGTATGATATGGATGCCACAAGTTACCATTATTATTTATGATTTCTATGTGTATTTCATAAATCTTTTGATTTCATGAGGTTTGTTAAAGAGCTTACGTTATGTATGTATTGATGATCTAATGTTTTCATTCATTTTTTTATAACCCTTACTGATATTTTTAGGCTCATCCCATGTTTTGAAATGTTTTTCATAGGACATAAAGATGAATAGGGTCAAGTGTGGGATCAAGGAAAAGCCATCCTATCTAAAACATGGAACTAGACATGATGCTTTTGATTAAGATTTTTTATTTTGTGAAAAAATGGAATATGAGAATAAGTGTATACTTTGTAATCTTGAGATATAATGTAATAGTTATTGTATAATTCCTTAAAACTCTAAACCTGAAATGATCCTTAATGTGAATTATTCGCTTAACTCAAGATTATGTAACGTTATATGGCCGGGTCTTTATAGTAGGTATCATAGGTCTGTTTAGATAAAATTGGGAGTTAGAACATTGTTATATTAATGTCCATAAATTAATTTATTGTAATATTGAAATAATATAGAATTTATAGATTACTATGTTGCTTCGCCTAAGATATTTTTCTCTTCAGAATGGTTTTCCATAAAGGAAATAGGGCAGCTTTGTTGGGACGACATCAGGAGGAATACAACCTTCCAAATCAGGAACCTGAGATCTTCGGAATCGGAACTGAAAAATTTATTGCAGTGGTGGCACAGTTGACTTGGGTGATAAACTGTGGTGGTATCCATGTACGAGAACAGCCATATCAACCATAGAGGAATATGTTAGTAGTGGAGCATTTCATGAGGCAGCATCCCCCATCATTCAGAGGATCATCTGACCTTGTGCTAGAAAAAAGGTGGATTAAAGCACTAGAGATGATTTTGGATGTAATGGGTTGCTCAGAACATCAAAAGGTTAGTCTCACATTTTACCATTTTGAAGGTGAAGCTGATCAGTGGTGGTCCATGGTGAAAAATATCAGGGATAGTGACGAGATTGATTCTCTTGATTGGTATGAATTAATAGGTATGTTTCTTGAGAAATATTTTCCTAAGGAGGTTTGTCTGTGGATTGAAAAACAATTCCTAGAATTGATGTAGGAGGATGACTCAATGGTTTCTTATGATGAAAAATTCACTCGACTAGAAAGGTATGCTTTAAATTTCATACGAGATCATGATAGTAAAATCAACCATTTTCACTCAGGATTAAATCCAATGTATCGAAGGTAATTAGCTTCTTATGAGTTCAGAAGTTATGAAAAACTTGTTCTTTGTGCGAAGAAGTTGGAAATGTAGTTTTCTGATGATCAGGTATTCTTTGACAAATAATAGAATAAGAGGTCGAGGTGGCAGGCGAAAGGGATGAACTCTTCAAAAATGTATGATGGTAAGAAAAACTTAAGTTTACAGTTTGTGAAAATTGTGGTGAAAATCATTATAGGGAATGTCTTTTGAGTTTTTTTAAGTACTACTGATGTGGTAAAATGGGACATAAGGCTCATAATTTCACTAAAAAAGATGAGGGTAATGTTATGAAAAAATCTAATTTATAGTCAGTAAAATGTTTTATGTGCATGGAAATGGGTCATTATGAAAATGAGTGTCCAACAAAGAACTCAACTGAAGCAAAGCAGCTAGACTACAAGCCAAAAGCTGTGGAGAAATCCTTTGTAACTACTTCAGCGGATGTTGGGCCATCAAATGAAGTTGTATCAGGTACACCGTTTGTTTGTTCAGATTATGCCAATGTGTTTATTGATTCAGGGTATACACACTATTTAATTTATGAAAAGTTTTCTAGTAAATAATTAATTTCATATCATGATATGAATACTAAACTTATGTTAATAACACCTAGAAGAAATGTTGATACCAAAAGAAATTATAAGAGAATTCATTTCCATGTGTGTGGAAAGAATCTACCTTCAATTATTATTTTTTTGCCTCTAGTAGAGTTTGATGTTATATTGGGAATGGATTGGCTTTCTGTTTATCATGCTAAGATTGAATGCAGAGATAAAGAGGTTTCTTTTCAGAATGATTTTCAGTTTGTGTACAAGAATAAACCCTTTCTTTTGATAACATATCAGGAAATAAGAAAACTGGAAAAAGATGGAAATGAATGTTACCTTGCACATATTGTTGAAAATAAAGGAACTGTTCAGATTAATGATGTGCCAGTGGTAAATGAGAAACATGATGCTTTTCCTGATGAGTTGCATGGTATTATACCTGATCGGGAAGTTGGATTTAATATTGACTTACTTCTTGATGTTATGACAATTTCTAAACCCCCTTATAGAATGTCTCAAATTGAACTTTTATAGTTAAAGAATAAATTGCATGCGTTATTAGATAAATGATTCATTCAACCTAGAACATCACCGTGGGGTGCTCATATATAATTTTTTAAAATGAAAGATGGTACAATGAGTCTTTTTATTGATTATAGAGAATTGAATAACATTACAGTTAAGAACAAATATCCCTTGCCTCATATCGATGATTTTTTTGATTAGCTCCATGGAGATTAGTATTTTTCGAAGATTGACTTGAGGTCGGGGTACCATCAGTTGAAAGTAAAAGAATCTGATGTTTCGAATACCGCTATTCTTACTATATACGGCCATTATGAATTTGTAGTAATGACTTTTGGTTTAACCAATGCACCTTCTGTATTCATGGATCTTATGAATAGAATTTTCCTTGAGTTCTTGGATAAGTTTGTGGTTGTGTTCATTGATGATAATTTGGTTTATTCAAAAGGTAAATAGGAGCATGAATGTCATTTAAGGGTTGTCTTCAAAACCTTAAATGAAATGAAAATATTAGGAAAATTCAGCAAGTGTGAATTTTGGTTAAAAAAATTTCATTCCTTAGCCACATTGTTTCAAAAAATGGCATAACTATTGATCCTGCTAAAACACAAGTTTTTGACGAATGGACAAGAACCACAAATATGACCGAGATTCATAGTTTTCTCAGTTTGGCAGGTTATTACTGGAGGTTTGATGAAAACTTTTCACGGTTATCTAGTCCAATGAAGAAGTTAACTCGAAAAGGTGTTAAGTTCATCTGGAAAAAGAATGTGATGATTGTTTTCAAGAATAGGAAAGGAGATTGGTGAATGCTCCAGTTTTGGCACTACCTTCCAGAGATGGTGAGTTTGTAATCTATAGTGATGCTTCATTGAAGTACTAGGTTGTGTCCTAATGTAGAATGATCAGGTAATTGCTTATGCTTCACGTCAGTTGAAACCACATGAGGTAAATTAGCTTACACATGATTTGGAAATAGATTCGGTTGTGTTTGTTTTAAAATTTTAGAGGTATAATTTGTATGGAGTGAAGTGTGAAATATATACTGATCACAAAAGATTGAAGTATATATTCACTCAGAAATAATTGAACATGAGAGAGAGGAGATGGTTGGAATTTATCAAGGATTGTGATCGCACATTCCTTTTTCATCCTGATGTTTTGAGTCGAAAAAGTAACACTTCATTAACCATGCTGCGTTTCGAAAAAGATCCTTTGGTTTTTGATTTGATGAATTATTGCAAAGAAGCTGTTGGTGTAGGAAATTATTCTGTTTTGTTTCAGGTTTCAGTTAGATCATCTCTATCAGATAGAATTAAGAAAGCGCCGAAGAAAGACAATGAGTTGCAGAGAAAGGTAGAGTTGGTTCAGAAGGGTAAGTTGCCGGATTTTAACATTGATAATTATTGTGTTTTGAGATTTGGAAAGAGATTATGTGTGCATTTTGATTCACAGTTGAAAAATGAGTTGTTATGTGAAGCTCATAGTTCTTCATTTTCAGTTCATCCTGGAAGTACTATAATGTACAGAGATCTTCGGGAGTATTACCAGTGTGATGGAATGAAAAGGGATATTGCTGATTTTACTGTGAAGTGTTTGAATTATCAGTTGGTTAAAGCAGAGTGATAGTTACCAAAAGGAATGCTTCAGTCTCTACCGTTTCAAGAGTGGAATTGGGAAAATTTATCCATTGACTATGTTGTGGGATTACCAAACACATGTCGAGATAATAATGCAATCTGGGTTATAGTTGAACGATTGACTGAATGTGCTCATTTCCGTCCTATTAAAGATAATTTGTCTCTAGATCAACTTGCTCAGTTGTATGTTGAAAAGATAGTCAGGTTTCATGGAGTACCCCTCTCCATTTCATCTGATCATGATCCCAGGATAACTTCTTTATTTTGGAAAGGCTTTCAGAAATCATTGTTTACTGAATTAAACATTAGTATAGCATTTCATCCACAATTAGATGGGCAATCAGAACGAACAATTCAGACCATGGAGGATATTCTACATTCTTGCTCGATGGATTATCAGGGATGTTGGTACCAACACATTTCTTTGGTTGAATTTTCATATAATAACAACTTTCAATCTAGTATACAGATGGCTTCATTTGAGGCATTATATGGAAAGCATTGTCGAACTCCATATTTTTGGGATAAAGTAGGTGAAAGGAGTCTTATGGGACCAGAATTGGTAGAAGAGATGGTAGAGAAAGTTCAGTTGATTAAGAAGCAGATGAGAATAGCTCAGAGGAGACAGAAAAGTTATGCAGATAACCAGAGGAAGGATCATTCCTTTGATGTAGGTGATCATGTCTTTCTCAATGCTTCTCAATGGAAATGTGTGATGTGTTTTGGTAAGAAGGGAAAGATGAGTATGAGGTTCATTAGACCTTATGAAATTCTAGATAACGTTGAATCAGTTGCATATAGAGTGGTTTTAACTCCATGTTTCTCACATGTACACAATGTTTTTCATGTTTCAATGTTGAGAAAGTATATGTCAGATCCATCTCATGTTTTAAGCCCAGAGGTAGTTCTGTTAGAAGAGAATCTCTCTTATAAAGAACAACCAGTCCAGATTCTTGACCGTAGAGAGCTAGTGTTGAGGAATAAGGTAATTCACCAAGTAATTTTTTTTTGGAAAAACCATATGGTTTAAGTGTAAACGTGGGAATCTGAAAATTCTATGAGGGATAAATACCCCCACTTATTTTGATAAGTGAAAAAAATGGTGAGGAAGCAATTCCCAAAATGGGGGAAGGATGTAACATCCTAGGTAAATAAAGAATTAGATATTTTCATATTTATTAGTATTTTTTAATTAAATATTAATTTTACTTTAAAGGGGTTGCTATGTTCGATAGCGTACCTGATACGCAACAATAGGTTTCTTTGGAATCTTACGTTGCACACTAATAATATAATATTATTATTTTAAATGGTAGTAAACTCTTAGTAGTTGTATAGGAGGTAATGAAAGAAACAAACTACAATATGATTATACACATTTGTTAAATGTATTTACATTTATCCAATAAAAATTAGAAGCTTAAAATTTGAATGGATCTAATTTGAAGCATAATTTACATGAAAAGGTCGATTTTCCGCCTTTTGATGGAGAACCCTTTTTAAATCTAGTTTTTGATAGTTTTATATGTTATATTTGAAAAAATAATATTATTTGTTATAATTGGGACATCAAAATTTACTTTGGGTTAATTTTTGATATTTTTCTGATAAAATTCATTTTTTAATGAATAGTGAAAAATATTGTATTTTAATTCAAAACAGCCTTTTAATCTAATTTATTTATATGTTTAGTTTATCCTTTTAATAGGTTTTAAAGCGTAAATAGATTATATTTTTACCCTTTTATCTACTTTTGGTCATTATAATCAATTTCACATTTAAATTTTATATAATCAACTGTCAATCTTTTGATAGTGAATATTTGGTAAAAACACGACATTTGTTTTGACAGCAGAAATTAATTTTAAATTAATGTCTTCCACTTCTGTATTTTTAATTTGGAGAAATTGATTCCATATTTGGAATTAGGAGGTTCAAATTTTGTAAATATGTAACTTTTATTTTTAGGCATTTTAAATATTTACCTCAGTAAATCTTTTATTTACCGTGGTTAAAGTGTAAATCAGGTAAATAAGGATAACAAATAATATTTATTTTCCCGAAAATGTGTCCTAATCCCATTGGTTGAGTCATGGAAGACCATGGACATCCATGGGTCTATTTTGGGACCCTATAGAGCCACTTAAAAGTGATTATGACACTTTATTTTAATTAACTTAATGTAAAGGCCAAAATGAAATAAACAAATATCGTTTAGTAAATTAATTTTTACATGGTGTTATACAAGTTATATTTTTGACTATATATATTCATTGGAAATTCTAAAATATTTCTCACATCATGGTATTTTCATTATAATTTTTAGACATCAACTAAATTAATTTATTTATGACACAATCATGATGCAGTATTTACCTCATTAATGAATGATTTAAATAAATAAGATTATAATGATTACAATATTATCAAAAACAAGTCCAATTATTATTAGATGACTTTATTTATATTATAACTCATCTTATCTTAGACTATAATGATTTTTGGACCATTAGAAACCGGATATCATTATATAATAAAATAATAGTTTCACACTTTCCAAAAGAGCCCCTACATTCCCCTATAAAAGGACACCACTTCTATGAAATTCCACACACCTCTCAATCCTTTTGGATTGTCTAACCTATTACCAATTAGGCTCCCTACATCCCTATACTCCTCCTAAAAGTATTACCTTAGGCATATGTCACATCAATATATCCTTTGTTTCAAACCAAAGAGAGTTACCCAAATTAAAGGTAACATTTTCTTTTAATTTTTTTTTCTTTTAATTTACTTATCCAACACATAAAATCTTTTTATTTCATTTCTTTTGTAAAAACACCAGTATACTAAATATACTAGGATGATTTTATGAGAAGGATTCGAACTAAACTCACACACACCTCCATCTAATGGATGAAGAACATAATGTTTCTGGGGATGAAAAACTAACGCCTCACGAAACGATGATTGTTAAATTACATCGTACCTCATCTCATGGTGGCCATTATGATGGAAATGTATTTATATATGATATATATTATGTTTACTATCTCTTTTTTCTTATTTAATTCCCAATTATATCAAAACCTTTACGGTTTCCATAGTGGGTAAAAACGATAATCTCATTTGAGGAATTGCGGACTACCGCCGCCTCAAAGTGATGTGACATGTTAATGTATTCTGTGGGATGTATAACAGATAGAGTTAATTATATTTTATATGATATTATACTGTAAATATAATATAACTGTGTATAATTTTTATTTAATTCCATTAAAATAAGAAATAGAAATGAATGTAGCCTTCATGCATACGTACGCCTTACCGTCTCCATGAATGGTGCATTTCATTTCTTACGTCCAAAAGTTATGTACTATTATAAATACATGTATATAACAGATATATATGACATATATGATATCTGCATCATGATTATCATTCTGGTGATAATGGATATTTGACTACATTTACAACATGTAATTATAAGAAGTCCATTTTTGGCTCATGTGCCACATATCGACAAAACGAATGTTATTAACCTAAATGATTACATAATAATTATAACATGGTAATAACTGATATAAAAGGATTATTAAACATTAAAAGGGATATTAATCATATAGAAATTAACTTTGTTTTATTATTCAGGAGATTAAAGCACAAACGGGTCATGTCGTCATGAGGTAAGGGACTTCGTCTCAATCTCTTTTCATTAAATCATTTTTAGTTTTATACATTACTTTATTTTATACGATGTATAAAACCCTTTGAATTTTACTTTTATTCAAAAGGAATATTTTCTCTATGAAGTGTTTTACTAAATTACAAAAAGTAATGTTTCTTTTAACGTAAGCGGTGACAACGACCTTTCCACCGCTGTGAGTATTATTTGATCTTTGGCTTCCTTAACAAGCCGGAATGTTTATAAAAGGAAAAATAAATACAATATACTCTTTTTATGTATTTTGGTATTGAAAATTATTTTGAGGATGGTTTTATTATTTCAATATCTTGAAATTATATTTTATTATTGTAATGTGGAAATTTTACCTTTCCTTTAGGCTTATGTTATGTGTTGTGTTCATGTTATGGTTCTTGGGAACTATTTACATATATGGGTGGTTCCATGATAAACCTAGGGAAAGTGAGCCTGATATATCACTCCAATGCATTGGGTAACGCAAACGAGGTAAACATGAATGTTTCTCCTAAGAGATTTATGGAATATACTGTGATGGGTATTCCAAATGTAACTCTCTACGTAGTTGTGTTAGCTACAGTGTAAGTATGATATGGATGCCACAAGTTACCTTTATGAGTTATGATTTCTATGTGTATTTCATAAATCTTATGATTTCATGAGGTATGTTAAAGAGCTTATGTTATGTATGTATTGATGATCTAATCTTTTCATTCTTTGTTTTATAACCCTTACTCAGCTTTTTTTGCTCATACCAAGTTTTGAAATGTTTTTCATTGGACTTAAAGATGGTTAGGGTCAAGGATGGGATCAAGGAAAAGTCATTCTATATAAAACATGGAGCTAGACATGATAATCTTTATTAATAGTTTATATTTTGTGAAAAAAGGGAATCTGAGAATAAGTGTTTACTTTTTAATCTTGAGATGTAATGCAATAGTTATGGTCTAATTCTCTAAAACTCTAAACCTGAAATGATCCTTAATGTGAATTATTCGCTTAATTCAAGATTATTTAATGTTATAAGGTCAGGTCATTATAGTTGGTATCATAGGTCGGTTTAGAAAGAATTAGGAGTTAGAACATTGTTATATTAATGTCCATAATTTAATTTATTGTAATATTGAAATAATATTGAATTTACAGATTACCATGTTGCTTCACCAAAGATATTTTTCACTTCAGAATGGTTTTCCGAAGAGGTAATAGGGAAGCTGTGTTGGGAAGACATCAGGAGGAATACAACCTTCCAAATCAGGAACATGAGATTGTCAGAATCTAAAATGAAATGATTGTTGCAGTGATGGCACAGTTGACTCGGGCAATAAACAGGGGTGGTATCCATGTACGAGAACAGCCAGATCAACCATAGAGGAACATGTTAGTAGTGGAGCATTTCATGAGGCAGCATTCCCCATCATTTACAGGATCATCTAACCATGTGCTAGAAAAAGGGTTTATTAAAGCACTGGAGATGATTTTCGATGTAATGGGGTGCTCAGAACATCAAAAGGTTAGTCTCACAGTTTACCGTTTTGAAGGTGAAGCTGATTAGTGGTGGTCGATGGTGAAAAATATCAAGGATTGTGAGGAGATTGATGCTATTGATTGGTATTAATTCAATGTTATGTTTCTTGAGAAATATTTTCCTATGGTAGTTTGTGTTTGGATGGAAAAAAAATTCCTAGAATTGAGGTAGGAGGATGACTCAGTGGCTGCTTATGAAGAAAAATTCACTCGACTAGCAAGGTATGCTCCAAATTTCATATGAGATCTTGATAGTAAAATCAACCATTTTCACTAAAGATTAAAGCCAAAGTATCGTAGGGCTTTAGCTTCTCGTGAGTTCAATTGTTATGAAAAACTTGTTCGTTGAGCGAAGAAGGTGGAAATGATGTTTTCTGATGATCATGTATACTTTGAAAAACAATAGAATAAGAGGTTGAGGTGGCAGGCTAATGGGAAGAACTCTTCAAAAATGTCCGATGGTAAAAAAATTAAGTTTACAGTTTGTGAAAATTGTGGTGAAAATCATGCTGGGGAATGTCTTTTGAGTTCTGGTAAGTACTACCGATGTGGTAAAATGGGGCATAAGGCTCGTAATTGCACTAAAAAAGATCAGGGTAATGCTAAGACAAAATCTGATTTATAGTCAGTAAAATGTTTTAAGTGCAATGAAATGGGTCATTATGAAAATGAGTGTTGAACAAATAACTCAACCGAAGGAAAGCAACCAGACTACAAGAAGAAAGGGTTGGTGAAATCATTTGCAACAACTTCAGCAGATGTTGGGCCATCAAATGAAGTTGTATCAGGTACACCGTTTGTTTGTTCAGATTATGCCAATGTGTTTTTTGATTCAGGGTATACACACTCTTTCATTTATGGGAAGTTTTTTAGTAAATAGGGAATTTCATATCATGATATGAATACCAAACTTATGTTAAAAACACCTAGAAGAAATTTTGATACCATAAGAAATTATAAGAACATTCTTGTCCTTATGTGCGGAAATAATATACCTGCAAACCATATTGTTTTGACTCTAGTAGAGTTTGATGTTATATTTGGCCTGGATTGGCTTTCTGTTTATCATGCTAAGATTGACTGTAGGGATAAAAAGTTTTCTTTTTAGAATGATTTTCAGTTTGTGTACAAGAATGAACCCTTGCTTTTGATAACATATCAGGAAATCGAAAAACTGGTAAATGATGGAAATGAATGATACCTTGCACATATTGTTGAAAATAACGGAATTTTTCAGATTAATGATGTGCCAGTGGTAAATGTGTACCTTGATGTTTTTCCTAATGAGTTTCCTGGTATTATACATGATCGGTAAGTTGGATTTACTATTGAATTAGTTCCTGATGCTAAGCCAATTTCAAAACCCCCTTATCGAATGACTCAAATTGAACTTTTAGAGTTAAAGAATCAATTTCATGAGTTATTAGATAAAGGTTTCATTCAACCTAGCACATCACCATGGGGTGATTCTATCTTATTTTTTAAAAAGAAATATGGTTCAATGAGACTTTTCATTTATTATAGAGCGTTGAATAACATTACAGTTAAGAACATGTATCCTTTGCCTCATATCGATGACTTGTTTGATCAGCTCCAGGGAGCTCAATATTTTTTGAAGATTGACTTGAGTTTGGGGTACCATCAGTTGAAAGTAAAAGAATCTGACGTTCCAAAGACTGCTATTTGTACTAGTTATGGCCATTATGAATTTGCAGTTATGACTTTTGGTTTAACCAATGCACCTGCTGTATTCACGGATCTTATTAATAGAATTTTCCGTGAGTTCTTGGATAAGTTTGTGGTTGTGTTCATTGATGATATTTTGGTTTATTCAAAAAGTAAATAGGGTCATGAAAGTTATTTAAGTGTTGTCTTTCAAACCTTAAAATAAATGAAACTATTTGGAAAATTCAACACGTGTGAATTTTGGTTACAAAAAAATCGGTTCCTTGGCCACATTATTTCAAAAAATGGCCAAACTATTGATCCTGCTAAAACAAAAGTTGTTGAAGAATGGCCAAGACCCACAAATATAAACAAGATTCGTAGTTTTCTCAGTTTTGTAGGTTATTACCGGAGGTTTGATGAAAACTTTTCACGGTTATCTAGTCCAATGACTAAGTTAACTCGAAAAGGTGTTAAGTTCATCTGGAAAAATAATGTGATGATTGTTTTCAGGAATTGAAAATGAGATTGGTGAATACTCCAGTTTTGGGACTACCATCTAGAGATGGTGAGTTTGTAATCTACATTGATGCTTCATTGAAATTACTGGGTTGTGTCATAATGCAGAATGACGAGGTAATTGCTTATGTTTTATGTCAGTTGAAACCCCATGAGGTAAATTACCCTACCCATTATTTGGAATTAGATTCGGTTGTGTTCGCTTTAAAAATTTGGATTCATCATTTGTATGGAGTGATGTGTGAAATATATACTGATCACAAAAGTTTGAAGAATATATTCACTCGGAAAGAATATAACATGATACATAGGGGATGGTTGGAATTAATCATGGATTATGATTGCACAATCCTTTTTCATCCCGGGAAAGAAAATAAAGTGGCTGATGCTTTGAGTCAAAAAAGTAACACTTAATTAACCATTTTACGTTCGGAAAAAGATACTTTGGTTTTTGATTTGTTGAATTATGGAATAGAATTTGTTGGTGTCGGAAATTATTATGTTTTGTTTCAGGTGTCAGTGAGATCATCTCTATCAGACAGAATTAAGCATGTGCAGAAGGAAGAGAGTGAGTTGTAGAGAAAGCTAGAGTTGGTTCAGAAGGGTAAGTTTCCTGATTTTAACGTTGATAATGATTGTGTTTTGATATTTGGAAAGAGTTTATTTGTGCCTTGTGATTCAAAGTTGAAAAATGAGTTGTTATGTGAAGCTATTAGTTCTCCATTTTCAGTTTGTCTTGGAAGTACTAAGATGTACAGAGATCTTAGAGAGTATTACTGGTGTGATGGAATAAAAAGGGATATTGCTGATTTTACTGTGATGTGTTTGACTTGTCAGCTGGTTAAAGCAGAGTGACAGTTACCGAAAGGAATGCTTCAGCCTCTACCATTTCCATAGTGGAAATGGGAAAATATATCCATGGACTTTGTTGTGGGATTACCAAAGACATCTCGAGATAATAATGCAATCTAGGTTATAGTTGACCGATTGACTGAATCTGCTCATTTCCTTCCTATTAGAGATACTTTGTCTCTAGATCAACTTGCTCGGTTGTATGTTAAAGAGATAGTCTGGTTTCATGGAGTTATCCTCTCCATTGTATCTGATCGTGATCCCAGGTTCACTTCTAACTTTTGGAAATGCATTCAGAAGTCATTGAGTACTGAATTAAACTTTAGTAATACTTTTCATCCTCAATTAGATGGGTGGTCAGAACGAACAATTCAGACCTTGGAGGATATGCTATGTTCTTGCTCGATGGATTATCAGGGATGTTGGGACCAATACCTTTTAGTGGTTGAATATTAATATAATAACAGCTTTCACTCTAGTATACAGATGGCTTCATTTGAGTCATTATATGGAAAGCATTGTCGAACTCCAGCTTTTTGGGATAATGTAGGTGAAAGGAAGCTGATGGGACCAGAATTGGTAGAAGAGATGGCAGAGAAAGTTCAGTTGATTCAGAAGCACATGAGAATAGCTCAGAGCAGACAAAAAGGTTATGCAGATAACTGAAGGAAGGATCATTCCATTGATGTAGGTGATCATTTCATTATCAATGTTTCTCCAAGGAAAAGTGTGATGCGTTTTGTTAAGATGGGAAAGTTGAGTCTGAGGTTCATTAGACCTTATGAAATTCTAGGGAATGTTGGATCAGTTGCATATAGAGTGGCTTTAACTCCATGTTTATCACACGTACACAATGTTTTTCATGTTTTGATGTTGAGAAAGTATATGTCATATCCATCTCATCTTTTGATCCCAGAGATAGTTTAGTTAGAAAGAATATCTCTTATGAAGAACAACCAGTCCATATTCTTGACCGTAGAGAGATAGTGTTGAGGAATAAGGTAATTCACCTGGTAAAGATTTTGTGAAAAACCCGTATGGTTTAAGAGGCAACGTGGGAATCTAAAAATACTATGAGGGATAAATACCCCAACATATATTGATAAGTGAATAAAAATTGCAAGGACGCAATTCCTAAAAGGGGGGAAGGATGTAACATCCTATGTAAATGAATAAAAATAGATTTTCATATTTATTAATATTTTTGAATTAAATATTAATCTTACTTTAAAGGGGTTGATATGTTGGATAACGTACCTGATACGCAACAACGGGTTTCTTTGGAATCTTAAGTTTCACACTAATAATATAATGTTATTATTTTAAATGGTAGTTAACTCTAAGTAGCTGTATAGGCGGTAATGAATGAAACTAACTAAAATATGATTATTCAAATTTGTTGAATGTATTTACATTTATCTAATAAAAATTACAGGCTTAAAAGGTGAATGGGTCTAATTTTAAGCATAATTTACATTAAAAGGCCTATTTACCACCTTTTGATGGAGAACCCTCATTAAATATACTTTTTGTCATTAGAAGCAATTTCACATTTAAATTGTATATAATCAACTGTCAATATTTTGATAGTTAATATCTCGTAAAAACATGACTTTTGGTTTGACAACGGAAATTAATTTTAAATTAATTTCTGTCACTTCTGTATTTTGAATTTGGAGAAATGGATTCCATATTTGGAATCAGGAGGTTCAAATTTTGTAAATTGGTAACTTTTATTTTTAGGCATTTTTAATATTTACTTTAGTAAATATTTTATTTACCGTGGTTAAAGTGTAAATCAGGAATATAAGAGTAAAAAATAATATTTATTTACCCGAACAGGTGTCCTAATACTATTGGTTGAGTCATGGAGGACCATGGGCATTCATGGGTCGATTTTGGGACCCCATGGATCCACATAAAAGTTATTATGACACTTTATTTTAATTAACGTAAAGTAAAGGCCAAAATGAAATAAACAAATATCTTTTATAAATTAATTTTTACATGGTGTTTTACAAGTTATATTTTTGACTATATGTATTCATTGGAAATATAAACATATTTCTTATATCATTGTATTTTCTTTATAATTTTTAGACATCAACTAAATTAATTTATTTATGACACAATCATGATGCAGTATTTACCTCATTAATAAATGATTTAAATAAATAAGATTATAATGATTAAAATATTATCCAAAACAAGTCCAATTATTATTGGATGTCTTTATTTCGATTATAAATCATTTTATCTTCGACTATAAAGATTTTTGGACCATTAGAAACCGGATATCATTATATAATAAAATAATAGTTTCACACTTTCCAATACAGCCCCTACTCTCCCCTATAAAAGGACACCAATTCTATGCAATTCCACACACCTCTCATGCCTTTTGGGTCGTCCAACCTCTGCCCAATTAGGCTCCCTACATACCTATACTCCTCCTAAAAGTCTTACCTTAGGCAAAAGCCACTTAAATAAGTCCTTTGTTTCAATCCAAAGAGAGTTACCCAAATTAAAGGTAACAGTTTCTTTTAAATTGTTTTCTTTTAATTTACATATCCAACAACTAAAATATTTTTATTTCCATTATTTTGTAACAACACTAGTATCCTAAATATACTAGGATTTTGTTATGATAATTATTAGAACTAAACATACACAGACCTTCATCTAATGGATGAAGAACATAATGTTTCTGTGGATGGAAAACTAACATCTCACGAAACGATGATTGTTCAATTACATCTTACTTCCTCTCATGGTGTCCATTATGATGTAAGTGTATTTATATATGATATATATTATTTTTATGATCTCTTTAATCTTATTTACTACCCAATTATATCAAACCATTATGGTTTCTATAGTGGGTAAATACTATAATCTCATTTGAGGAAGTGCGAACTACCGCCCCCTCAAAGTGATGTGATTTGTTAATGCCTTATGTGGGATTTATAAAGGATAGAGTTTATGATATTTTATATGATATAATACTGTAAATATAATATAACTTTGTATCATTATGATTTAATTCCATTAAAATAAGAAATAGAATTGAAATTAGCCTTCACACATACGTACGGCTTACAGCCTCCATTAACGGTGCATTTCATTTCTTACCTCCAAAAGCTATGTACTGTTATATATACATGTATATAACATATATATATGACTTATATGATATCTAATTCATTATTATCATTCTGGAGATAATGGATATTTGAATACATTTACAACATGTAATTATAAGAAGTCCATTTTTGACTCAAGTGCCAGATATCGTCAAAATGAATGTTATTATCATAAATGATTACATAATTCTTATAACATGGTAATAAGTGATATAAAAGGATTAATAAACTTGAAAATGGATCTTAATCAAGTAGAAATTAACTTTAGTTTATTATTCATGATATTAAAGAACGAACAGGTCATGTCGGACAAGAGGTAAGGAACTTCGTCTCAATCTCCTTTCATTGAGGCATTTTTTGTTTTATACATGAATTTATTTTATACGATGTATAAAACCCTTTGAATTTTACTTTTATTGAAAAGGAATATTTTTTCTGTGAAGCGTTTTACTAAATGGAAAAAAGGAATGTTTCTTTTAATGTAAGTGGTGTCAACGACCTTTCCGCTGTCGTGAGTATTATTTGATCTTTGGCGTCCTTAACAAGCCAGAATGTTTTTAAAAGGAAAAATAAATACCCTATAACCTTTTTATGTATTTTGGTATTGAAAATGATTTTGAGAATGGATTTATGATTTCAATATCTTGATATGACATTTTATTATTGTAATGTGGAAATTTTAACTTTCCTTTAGTCTTATGTTATATGTTATGATCATGTTATGGTTCTTGGGAATTATTTACGTATACGGGTTGTTCCGTGATAAACCTCGGCTGGGTGAGCCCGAGATAGCTCTCCAATGCATTGGGTAATGTGAAAGACGTAAATTTGAATGTTTATCCTAAGAGATTTAGGGAATATACTATGATGGGTATTCCAAATGTAACTCCCTACGTAGTTGTGATAGCTACAGTGTATGTATGATATGGATGCCACAAGTTACCTTTATGATTTATGATTTCTATGTGTATTTCATAAATATTATGATTTCATGAGGTATGTAAAAGAGCTTATGTTATGTATGTATTGAGGATGTAATGTTTTCATTCTTTGTTTTATAACCCTTAGTGAGATTTTTATGCTCATTCCATGTTTTGAAATTTTTTTCATAGGACATAAAGATGAATAGAGTCGAGGATGGGATCAAGGAAAAGTCATGCTATCAAAAACATGGAACTAGACATGATGCTTTTTATTAAGAGATTTTATTTTGATAAATAATGGAATCTGAGAATAAGTGAATACTTTGTAATCCTGAGATGTAATGTAATACTTATGGTATAATTCTCTAGATCTCTAAACCTGAAATGATCCTTAATGTGAATTATTCTCTTAATTCAAGATTATGTAATTTTATAAGGCCGAGTCCTTATAGTTGGTATCAGAGGTCGGTTTAGATAAAATTAGGAGTTAGAACATTGTTATATTAATGTCCATAAATTAATTTATTGTAATATTTAAATAATATAGAATTTATCGATTACCATGTTGCATTGCCTAAGATATTTTTCTCTTCATAATGGTTTTCTGTAGAGGAAATACGGACGATGTGTTGGGACGACATCAGTAGGAATACAACCTTCCAAATCAGGAACTTGAGATGGTTGGAATCCGAACTGAAATCTTGTTGCAGTGACGGAACAGTTGACTCGGGCGATAAATGGTGGTGGTATCCATGTACAAGAACAACCAGATCAACCATAGATGAACATGTTAGTAGTGGAGCATTTCATGAGGCAACATCCCCATCATTTAGAGGATCATCTGACCCTGTGCTAGCAAAAGGGTGGATTAAATAATTGGAGAATATTTTTGATGTAATGGGGTGCTCGGGGCATCAAAATGTTAGTCTCACAGTTTACCGTTTTAAAGGTGAAGCTGATCAGTGGTGGTCGATGGTGAAAAATGTCAGGTATAGTGATGAGATTAATGCTCTTGATTGGTATGAATTCAAAGGTATGTTTCTTGAGAAATATTTTCCTCAGGTGGTTTGTCTTTGGATGGAAAAAAAATTCCTAGAATTGAGGTAGGAGTATGACTCAATGGCTGCTTATGAAGAAAAATTCACTCGACTATCAAGGTATGCTCCAAATTTCATAAGAGATCTTGATAGTAAAATCAACCATTTTCACTTAGGAATAAAGCCAAAGTATCAAAGGGATTTAGATTCTCGTGAGTTAAAAAGTTATGAAAAACATTTTTGTTGTGCGGAGAAGGTGGAAATAGAGTTTGTCGATGATCATGTATTCTTTGATAAACAACAGAATAAGAGGTCAAGGTGGCAGGAGAATGGGAAGAACTCTTAAAAAATGACTGATGGTAAGAAACATACGTTTACAGTTTCTGAAAATTGTGTTGAAAATCATGCTGGGGAATTTCTTTTGAGTTCTGGTAAGTACTATATATGTGGTAAAATGGGACATATGGCGCGTAATTTCACTAAAAAAGATCAACGTAATGTTAAGACAAAATCTGATTTATAGTCAGTAAAATGTTTTTAGTGCAATGATATGGGTCATTATGAAAATGAGTGTTCGACAAAGAACTCAACCGAAGGAAAACAGCCAGACTACAAGCAGAAAGGGGTGGGGAAATCCTTTGCAACTACATCAGCAGATGCTGGGACATTAAATGAAGTTGTATCATGTTCACCGTTTGTTTGTTCATATTCTTCCAATGTGTTGTCTGATTCAGTTTATACACACTCTTTCATTTATGAGAAGTTTTCTAGTAAATAAGGAATTCCATATCATGATATGAATACTGAACTTATGTTAAAAACACCTAGAAGAAATGTTTATTCAAAAAGAAACTATAAAAACATTCATGTCCTTGTGTGCGGAAAGAATCTACCTGCAAAACTTATTGTTTTTCCTCTAGTAGAGTTTGATGTTATATTGGGAATGGATTGGCATTCTGTTTATCATGCTACGATTGATTGTAGAGCTAAAGAGGTTTCTTTTCAGAATTATTTTCTGTTTGTGTACAAGAATAAACATTTGCTTTTGATAACATATCAGGAAATCAAAAAACTAGTAAAAGATGGAAATGAATGTTACCTTGCACATATTGTTGAAAATAAAGGAACTGCTCAGATTAATGATGTGCCAGTGGTAAATGAGTACCTTGATGTTTTTCCTGATGAGTGTCCTGGTATTATACCTGATCGGGAAGTTGTATTTACTGTTGACTTAGTTCCTTATTCTAAGCCAATTTCAAAACCCCCTTATCAAATGGATCAAATTGAACTTTTAGAGTTAAAGAAGAAATTGTAGGAGTTATTAGATAATGGTTTCATTCAACCTAGCACATCACCATGGGGTGCTTTTATCTTATTTTTTAAAAAGAAAGATGGTTAAATGAGACTTTTCATTGATTATAGAGCATTTAATATCATTACAGTTAAGAACAAGTATCCTTTGCCTCATATCGATGATTTGTTTGATCAGCTCCAGGGAGCTCAGTATTTTTCGATGATTGACTTGAGGTCGGGGTACCATCAGTTGAAAGTAAAAGAAGCCGATGTTCCGAAAACCGCTATTCATACTAGATATGGCCATTATGAATTTTTAGTTATGAATTTTGGATTAACCAATGCACCTGCTCAATTCATGGATCTTATGGATAGAATTTTCCTTGAGTTATTGGATAAGATTGTGGTTGTGTTCATTAATGATATTTTGGTTTATTCAAAAAGTAAAGAGGAGTTTGAAATACATTTAATGGTTGTCTTCCAAACCTTAAAAGAAATGATACTATTTGGAATATTCAGCAAGTGTGAATTTTGGTTACAAAAAAATTAGTTCCTTGGCCACATTGTTTCAAAAAAATGGCATGACAATTGATCTTGCTAAAACAAAAGTTGTTAACGAATGGCCTAGACCCACAAATATAACTGAGATTTGTAGTTTTCTCAGTTTTGTAGGTTATTACCGGAGGTTTGATGAAAAATTTTCACGGTTATCTAGTCCAATGACTAACTTAAATCGAAATGGTGTTATGTTCATTTGGAAAAATAATGTGATAATAGTTTTTAGGAATTGAAAAAGAGATTGGTGAATGCTCCAGTTTTGGCACTACCTTCCAAAGATGGTGAGTTTGTAATCTATATTGATGATTCATTGAAATTACTGGGTTGTGTCCTAATGCAGAATGATCAGGTAATTGCTTATGCTTCACGTCAGTTGAAACCACATGAGGTAAATTACCCTACACGTGATTTGGAATTAGCTTCGGTTGTGTTTGCTTTAATAATTTGGAGGAATAATTTTTATGGAGTGAAGTGTGAAATATATACTGATAACAAATGTTTGAAGTATATATTCACTCATAAATAATTGAACATGAGGTAGAGGAGATGGTTGTAATTAATCAAGGAATTTGATTGCACAATCCTTTTTCATCCCAGGAAAGCAAATAAAGTGGATGATACTTTGAGTCGAAAAATTAACACTTCATTGACCACGCAACGTTTGGAACAAGATCCATTGGTTTTTTATTTTATGAATTATGGCGTAGAAGTTGTTGGTGCAAGAAATTATTTTTTTTGTTTCAGGTGTCATTGAGATCATCTCTATCATACAGAATTAAGCAAGCGCACAAGGAAGACAGTGATATGTAGATAAAGGTAGAGTTAGTTCATAAGGGTACGTTTCCTGATTTTAACATTGATAATGATTGTGTTTTGAGATTTGGAAAGAGAATATGTGTGCCTTGTGATTCACATTTGAAAAATGATTTTTTATGTGAAGCTCATAGATCTCCATTTTCAGTTCATCCTGGTAGTACTAAGATGTACAGAGATCTTCGGGAGTGTAACGCCCCGACCCCAGTTACCCGGAGTCGGTGCATTGTTTCATAACATTGGCATGATCAGAAAAGATCAAGTCTCAAAAGACTGATTAGTTTATTTGTATCAGCCGAGAATTTTATGAGAAATATTTTGTTTTTATCAAAAGAATATTTCACTACACACAACACTATCTGGGCTTGCTTTACACGCAGTCACGGCCTTCCTCGATAGCTTGCTTCATACGCAAAACTGAGTTTCACTAAACAATAATGTGCTATTAAAATATTATTAAAACTAGCCGTTATGAATAGTAATAACCACTTTTTGAAATTTTATAAATTTTATTTTTCAAATTGGACTTCATTTTTGGATTCGGAATATCAAAATTAGCCTAGGGTGAAATTTTGGTATTTTTCAGAAAACATTCAATTTTTGATGAATAGTGAAACCACTAAGTTGTAGTTAGAAAACTGAATTTTTCATAAAACTTAATTTTACCGCTTAGGTGAGTGAAATTTAAAAAATCTGAGAGACACGGTTGATGTCATTATGTAAAATATGGTTCAATGAGATGAAAATAATTTTTTGGTGAGTAGTAACTTTTTACTTTTTTTAACCACGATTAAAAGTAAATAGGGTAATTAAGGGTAAAAATGATATTATTATTACCCTAACACATGTCATAATTCTATTGGATAAGTGTAATTCGACCAAAAGCAACCTTAGGAATAAAATATGACCATTTAGGCCCACATGGATTCGATTAGGACATTTATTATTACTTTATTTAAAGAAGGGTTAAAATAGTTAAAATCAATGTTTAATAAGTAAATAATTTTTAATATGGGGTTATACATAAGATAAATTCGACTATAAATATTCATTAGAAAGCTAATAAAGGTTCCTACATAATTTTATTTTATTTTTAATTTTTATAAATTATTTAATTTAATTTATTTATGACACAAAGATTATGTAGTAATTATCTTAATAATGAAATATTGACATAATTGATGTTATAAATACCCAAATAAAAGTAATTTGAGACTTTTTATGAATTAAACTAATTTTATAGGTTAATATGACATGTTATAATTGATTTAATTAACTTTATTAGAAATAATCATTCTTTTATGATTTTCACAATGTCAATTACTAAATAGTGTCAAAATTGACATAAAATAGTTTTTAAAACAAATATTACATTATTAATTGTTATTTTATTCCTAAAAATCAAAGGTTCGGAAAATGACTTAGATAAGGTTATATATATTAATAATAAACAACTTGGGGTTTTTTTTGCTTGTTATAGTATGTTTATTAACCTTATTGTGTAAGAACACAAGAAGACATGATAAAAGTAAAATTATTTAACTTAATGTTAAATCTAAATGATATGGTTAAAATAGGAGCCCAAACTTGTCAAAATTCTATTGGATGAGAGGATTTCGACCCATCCCCACCTTATCTTCGAAATAAATCAATTTGGAGCTATTTAAAACCGAATTTGGCTTTATAATTAAATAATATGTTTAGTTTTCCAAAGGAGCCCCTCTCCTCCCTTATAAAAGGGCACCTCATCCCCCTCTTCCTCGCACCACTTTGAGCCCTCAAGCTCGGCCAAAACCTGACAATTTATTCTCTCCACTTCCCTAGAGACATCCTAGAGGTCCTGGTATTCTTCAAAGACCAATTTTCGTGCCCTAAAAGGAGGTCTCAAAGAAGAGCATCAAAGAAGAGGTAATGCCCGTTACCGATTCTTTCATTTTTATTTCTTCTTCCACTTATTCTACTTTAGTTTTTTCTTTATTAAGTAATAACATAATTAAATCTCATATAACGATATGTTATTATAATTATTAAACAACCCTATTTCACTATCTATCCATCCTACGGAAAATGAAATCACCGCCCGTGCGTACGTACGGAATACCGTCTCCGCGTCGTGGTGTAATCTATTTTCCACCACCCCCTTACTTGGATGGGTATAATGGTGTAAATAATGACTATATATGATTATTTTAAAGTGATATTGATTCATAAATAGTATATATACACTCCAATACAATTCCACAATCATGGGAAAGATATCATCACTCGTGCGTACGTACAGAATATCGTCTCCACGATGTGATGCGACTCGTTCTACATGATATTCATTGCATACTAATTATATAAATGTATTTAATGAATGAATATGATATATATTACACTAATACCATTCTGGAAAAGAGGTATCTATAACCTGAAAAGTAGAATAAGAATTTATTTGACAAAACACGCATAAGAACAAAAAGTAATAAACACCCGAATAACAAGTAGTAATGAAATATTACTAATAAAAAGATAATAATATTACCATATATGATATCATAAAAATATGTATGATTATGGAATAAGTAAATAAAATTATTTAAATAATTATACATGAGGTTCAGACACTTACGAAGCAAATCGGACCTAAGGTAAAGGAAAATATCACAATTACATTTTTATCCGAGATTGTTTATACTTTGGTATTTACTAGGGTGTATTTTATCATCCACATCCATGTTTCCTAAATATGTAATATTATTTCCATCCACCTACAATTTTTTAAATCCACATTTACCCTTCGGTGTGTTTTTATTAAAAGATATGAAAGGAATCTTTTGTCGTTTTCGAACGAGGCACTTTTTGACTTTTCTGACAACAGTACGAGAAGAATGTTTTTTTAACTTATATGGCATGAATGGATTTTTAAAACATTATTTCCAAGAAGATTACTTTACAATATTTCAAGATTATTTTTAATCAACTTCTTTTATTTTAAAATTATATGACATTTTAAGAAAGTAAAAATGTTTTTGAGGTAGAAAGGATATTTTTCTTCAAGAATGGAGTTCAAGTGTTTTATCAAAATTATTTTCCATATAAGATAATAAAGGGTTTTGTTTCTATCCCTATTATTACATTGATTTGATTATGTTGTGATGGAATTATTTTTATGAATTCCTTTATCTTATATGAATTTTTTTATGATGTCATGATATTTAAGAATCCCATTTTTTGTTACATGGGTTATGCTATGATGTTTGATTTATGATTTTGTGGAACACATAAGAATGGTATCATTATGAGATGGGTGGGACATATATATCCCTCCAATGCATTGGGTGAATATTTTATATATCATTATATAGGAATGGCTGGATCGGCAGGTTAAACCGGTTCAGTGAAACAGGACTGAAATGAGGAGGGAACTCGGTTCAGAAATGGACTTAGTCCACTAAGATAGTCTTGGAAATGAGTCTTGACTAATAAGAAATGATTCTCTATGATTATGTGTGTATGCCACAAAGATTCATGTTTTATGATATGATTATTGTGATTACATTTCACTACAATGATTAATCCCATGTTATGAAATTATGATCTCTTTTTCAGGGTAATATTTCCAAAATGTTATGTTCTTATGAATATGACGTGATTGATATTTCTTTTGTTTACCCTTACTGAGAATTTGATCTCACCCTTTTGTACATTTTCTTTCCCCGGGACAGGGAGAAGGTTATTAAGTAAGATATGAAAAAAGTGACTATAGATATGATGAAATAAAAGGGAGAAAATGTAGACGTTTATGAACCAGTTGTTTATGTTTCCTAGTTTCTAAAGACACTATACCTATACGGTCCTTTCATGGTTATGTTATATTTTGTAATAAGTATGCTTCAATTATGATGTAATAACAATGTATGTAAAGTATTGGTCGGTATAGTTGGTATCAGAGGAAAGGTATAGTCATCCTTTGGAGACTAGGATGTGAAAGCGTTAGTAAGAACCCTAAGGATAAGTCTAAGTATAGAAAACCATCTTAGTGTTTTAGAAATGGACATGAATAACCTAGTATAAGACCTTAAGTGTCATATTTTATTCTTGATTATGTGGTTTTAATATTATAATAAGTTTTTCTCACACTATTCTTCTTGGTTTTAGTCAATGGCTGGATCCCGAAGGAACCGTGTTAATGCGGAATGCGACGGGCAATGCAATGATTGTCCCCCTGAGCAACCAAACGTTATGGGAGCTGGAATGAAAAATCTTGTAGCCATGCTCACACAACTTTCTCAAGCTATGAATCATGCAGGACTTCCAAATGAGCAAAGGAAGGAGCAACATTCTGTTGAATCCTTCATTAGGCAGCGTCCACCTTCATTCAGCGGGTCTACTGATCCATTAATTGCAGAACAATGGATTAGTACTACTGAAAAGATATTTTCAGTTCTTCAATGTTCTGAATATGATAAAGTAATCTTAGCAGTGTATCGTTTGGAATGTGATGCTGATCAGTGGTGGAATCTTATCAAGAATATGAGGAAAATGGATGAAATTGAGTCCATGGAATGGGACGAGTTCAAGAACTTATTTTTCAATAAGTACTTCCCTTGTATTATTCGAACAAAGATGGAGAAAGAGTTTCTTGATCTATAGAAAAAGGATGATGAATCTGTTGGTACCTATGAAGAAAATTTTACATGACTTGCAAGGTACGCTTCCGGTATTATTATCCAACCTGAGAGTAAGATCGATCGATTTTTTAGTGGTTTAAAAGCGAGTCATTGAAGGGCCTTAGCCATAAGGGACTTCAATAAGAACTTCCCTTGTATTCTTCCAACAAATATGGAGAAAGAGTTTCTTGATCTAAAGAAAAAGTATGATGAATCTGTTGGTACCTATGAAGCAAATTTTACATGACTTGCAAGGTACGCTTCTGGTATTATTATCCAACCTGAGAGTAAGATCAATCGATTCTTTAGTGGCTTAAAACCAGGTCATTGAAGGGCCTTAGCCATAAGGGACTTCAATAGCTACGAGGAAATCATTCGATGTGCTCTCAAAGTTGAGATGGAGATAGGAGTAACCCATCAGTTATATGGGTTTGATAAGAAGAGGAAAATGGAATTCAAAGGAAAATATAAAGAGAACACGGAAAATAAGATGATCTTTCCCTTATGCTCCATGTGTGGAAAGAAACATGGAGGGAGATTTCTTAAACGGACAAGTAAATGTTTCAAATGTGGAAAGGACGGTCATCGGGAATTTGAATGCCGCAATGATGGGAAAAAGATGTCTAATGATGGAAATAAAGTAAGGGATACACATAATGAACCTACTACACTTCAATGATTCATGTGCAAAGAGATGGGGCATTATGCCAATCAATGCCCAAATCCAAGGGTTGATGATTATGGTCGACGTCAACAAACTCTTAAGGATAAAGACAAAGGAAAGTCACATGCAATTTCTATCAGTGATGTGGAGTATGATAACGATGTGGTGAAAGGTACACTTACCATCCACTCTAATGTAGAAAATTTTATATTTGATTCTGGATCCACCCACTCCTTTATTTATGAAGAATTTTCTAAGGATATCACCGTATTACCTCAAAAATTAGATTTTGAGTTAGCTGTGACAACCCCTAATGGCACAATAGTAGCATCAAAAGTTTATAATTATTCTCTGATTGATGTTTGTGGGAATGTGCTTCCTACAAATCTTGTGATCCGTCCTATAGTGGAATTTTATGTGATTCATGGCATGGATTGGCTTTCATTATATGGAGCTCATATCAATTGCCAAATAAAGGAAGTCACATTTCATATTCTAGAGCAATCTATGATCGTCTATCGATGCAAGGATGAACATAACCTTCCAGTGTAAATTTCATCCATCATATGGGTCTTGATTCAACTAAATGAAGGTTATTTATCTCAAATGGTTGGTGAGAAACTCACGATTAAGAATATTCCCATTTTACGGGAGTTTGATGATGTCTTTCCGGAGGAATTTTCGGGTCTTCCACAAAATCGTGAAGTTGAGTTTTCAATAGAACTCGTACCAGGTGCTATACCTATTTCAAAGACACCTTATATAATGGACCCAATTGAGTTGCAGGAATTGAAGAAGCAACTCCAAGAAAATTGTGATAAGGGATTCATATGCCCTAGTGCGTCACCTTGTGGATAACCTGTTCTGTTTGTTAAAAAGAAAGATGGATCAATGAGACTCTGCATTGATTATCGAGAACTTAACAAGATCACTATCAAGAACAAATATCCTCTCCCATGCATTGATGACTTATATTACCAAATATGCGGAGCTCAATACTTTTCCAAGATTGATCTTCGTTGAGGGTATCATCAATTAAGGGTCCAAAGGGAGGATATACCAAAGACGGATTTCCGTACAAGGTATGGACACTATGAATTTATAGTGATGCCATTTGGTCTTTCTAATTCCCCTGCTATATTCATAGATCTGATGAATAAAGTCTTTAGAGACTATCTTGATCAGTTTGTGGTAGTCATTATAAATGATATTCTTTTCTATTCAAAGAGCATGGAAGAACATGATGATCACTTGAGAATCATATTGAAGACCCTGAGAAAATAGAATCTTTATGCCAAATTTACCAAGTGTGAATATTGGCTTCAAAAAGTTACATTTTTGGGTCACATAATCTCAAAATAGGGGATATCTGTGGATCCAGCAAAAACAGAGGTTATTGAAAGATGGTGGAGACCAACAACAGTAACTGAGATCTGAAGTTTTCTTGGTTTGGCTGGATATCATCGACGTTCTGTGAATGATTTTTCAAGATTATCTAATCCACTCACCAGGTTGACTCAAAAAAAAAGTTAAGTTTGTTTGGACGGAGGAATGTGAAGATAATTTCAAGGAGTTGAAAAGAAGGTTATCCAGTGCACCTGTGCTCACAATGCCTTGTAGTGGATAAAGGTTTGTGATCTATAGTGATGTATCCAAGAAGGGGATGGGGTGTGTTCTTATGAAAAATGATATGGTCATAGATTATTCCTCACGACAGTTGATAATTCAAGAGCAAAATTACCCAACTCATGATTTGGTGTTAGCGTCGGTAATATTTGCATTAATGATTTGGAGTCATTGACTTTGTGGTGAATGGTGTGATATTTATACCTACCATAAAATTTTAAAGTATATTTTCACACAAAAGGAGCTGAATATGCGCCAAATAAGATGGTTAGAGAAGATTAAGGATTACGACTGCTCAATTAATTACCACCCTGAGAAAGAAAACAAGGTGGAAGATACATTAAGTCGACATGACCATGCTAGTATATACATGGTGAGGATCACAAAAGATAAAATATTTATGGATTTACAAAGGATGGATCTTGGAATTATAATGGAAGGGGGAAAATCGTATCTTTCTCAAATGAATGTTCTACCATCTATACATGTGAAGATTAACATGGCACAGAAAGAATATGTCGATTTACAAAAGAAGGTGAGAAATATTCCTGAATTCAACCATGATTGTTATGGGATACTAATGTTTAGGAATCGGGTTTGTGTTCCTCCCATCCCGGAATTAAAGAAGGAGCTGCTGGATGAGGCTCATAGTTCTTCATTCTCTATTAATCCTGGAAGCACAAAGATGTATAGGGACCTGATATAGTACTTCTGGTGGGATGGCATGAAAAGAGATGTTGCTGAATATGTCACTCGATGCATGGTTTGTCAGCAAGTTAATGCTGAGAGACAACAGTCTAAGGGGATGATACAACCATTACCCATACCCGAATGGAAATGGGAAAACATCACTACGGACGTTGTCACAGGACTTCCTAAAACATCCAAAGGCAATAATGCTATATGTGTCATAGTTGATCATCTTACAAAGTCCACACACTTCATTGCTATTAGAGAGGATTTCTATCTGGTTCATCTTTCCAGGATATATGTAAAGGAAGTGGTAAGATTTCATGGAGTACCACATTATATTATATCTGATCGGGATACGAGGTTTACCTCAAAGTTCTGGTGAAGTCTTCAGCATACTCTGGATACAGAGTTGAGTTTCAGCACTGCTTATCATCCTCAGACAGACGGCCAGTCTGATTGACCAATTCAAACTCTAGAAGATATGTTGAGAGCTTGCTCTATGGATTTCAAAGGTGGTTGGGATCAACACCTACCTTTGGTGGAATTTTCTTATAGTAATATCTTTCACTCCAGTATTCAGATGGATCCTTATGAAGCTCTCTATGGAAAGAAATGAAGGACTACAACTTGCTGGGATGAAGTTGGGGAAAGAAATCTATTAGGACCTGATCTCATTGATGAAATGGCAGAAAAGGTCTGATCTATTCAACAACACCTAAGAGCAGCTCAGAGTCGTCAGAAATGTTATTCCGAAAACCGAAGAAAATACCTAGAGTTTGAAGTGGGTGATAAAGTGTTCTTACGAATATCTCCCTCGAAGAGGGTCATGAGATTTTGAAAGAAGGGGAAGTTGAGCCCTAGATATATCGGTCCTTTCGAAATACTGGATTGTGTTGGAATGGTAGCTTACCGATTCGAAATTCCACCGAATCTCTCTCAAGTTCACGATGTGTTCCATGTATCTCTCCTGGGAATGTACATACCTGATCCTTCACATGTACTCAGCTTAGAAGTTGTACCGCTGGAGCAAGATCTTTATTATGAAGAACAACAGATAGAGATTCTGGATCATAGCGAATAAGTCATACGGAATAAGACCACTCTCTTGGTGAAAGTTTTTTGGAGGAACCACCAATTAGAAGAAGCTACATGGGAGCTTGAGGATATGATGAGGGAGAGGTATCCTCATCTTTTTGTTACAAAGTGACGAATTTCGAGGGAAAAATTCATTTTAAAGGGGTAGAATGCAACGCCCGAGACTTTTATGAGAAATATTTTGTTTTTATCAAAGGAATCTTTTGCTACACACAACACTAGCTTGGCATGCTTTACACGCAGTTGCGGCCTTCCTTGATAGCATGCGTCGTATGCAATACCAAGTTTCACTAAACAATGATGTGTTATTAAAATATTATTAAAACTAGCCGTTATGAATAGTAATAACCACTTTTTGAAATTTTATAAATTTTTTTTTTCAAAATGGACTTCATTTTTGGATTCAGAATATCGAAATTAGCCTAGGGTGAAATTTTGGTATTTTTTTGAAAACTTTCAATTTTTGATGAATAGTGAAACCACTAAGTGGTAGTTAAAAAAACTGAATTTTTCCAAAAACATAATTTTACCGCTTCTGTGAGTTGAATTTCGAAAATCCAAGAGACATAGTTGATGTCAGTAAATAAAATGTGGTTCAATGTGATGAAAATAATATTTTTGTGAATAGTAACTTTTTACATTTTTTTACCACGGTTAAAAGTAAATAGGATAATTAAGGGTAAAAATGATATTATTATTACCCTAACACATTTCCTAATTCTATTTTATACATTTAATTCTACCAAAAACAACCTTAGTAATAAAATATGACCATTTAGGCCCACTTGGATTAGATTAGGACATTTATTATTAATTTATTTAAAGAAGGGTTAAAGTAGTTAAAATCAACATTTAATAAGTAAATCATTTTTAATATGGGGTTATACATAAGATAAATTCGACTATAAATATTAATTAGAAAGCTAAAACAATATCATACATAATGGTATTTTATTTGTAATTTTTAGACATTAAATAATTTAATTTATGTATGACACAAAGATGATGCAGTAATTATCTTATTAATGAAATATTGACATAATTGATGTTATAAATACCCAAATAAATGTAATTTGAGACGTTTTATGAATTAAACTAATTTTCTAGGTTAATATGTCATATTATTATTGATTTAAGTAAATTTTTTTGAACTAATAATTCTGTTATGATTTTCACAAAAATCAATTACTAAATAGTGTCAAAATTGATATAAAATAGCTGTTAAAAAAAATATTACATTAGTAATTGTTATTTTATTACTAAAAATCTACGTTTCGGAAAAATGACTTATATAAGGTTATATATATTAATAATAAACAACTTGGGGATCTTTTGTCTTGTTATAGTATGTTTATTATCCTTATAGTGTAAGAACACACGAAGACACGGTAAAAGTAAAATTATTTAACTTGATGTTAAATCTAAATGATAAGTAAAAATAGAATCCCAAAGTTTCCTAAAATCTATTGGATGAGAGTATTCCGAACCATCCCCACCTTATCTTATAAATAAATCAATTTGGAGCTATTTATAACCGAATTTGGCTTTATAATAAAATCATATTTTTAGTTTTCCAAAGGAGCCCCTCTCCTCCCTTATAAAAGGGCACCTCCTCCCCCTCTTCCTCACACCACTTTGAGAATTAAAGATCGTCCAAACCCTGAAAATTTCTTCTATCCACTTCCCTAGAGACATCCTAGAGGTCCTGGTCTTCTTCAAAGAAAAATTTTAGTTCCCTAAAAGAAGGTATCAAAGAAGCGCTTCAAAGAAGAGGTAATGCCCGTTACCGATTCTTTCATCTTTATTTATTCTTCCACTTATTCTTTTTTAGTTTTTTCATTATGAAGTAATAAAATCAGTATCACTCATATACTAATATGTTATTATAAGTATGAAACAACCCTATTTCACCATCTATCAATCCTATGTAAAATGAAATCACCGCGCGTGCGTACGTACGGAATACCGTCTCCACGTCGTGGTGTAATCTATTTTCCACCACCACCTTACTTGGATGGGTATAATGGTGTAAATAATGACAATATATGATTATTGTAAAGTGATATAGATTCTGAAATAGTATATATACACTCCAATACAATTCCACAATCATGGGAATGATATCATCGCTCGTGCGTACGTACGGAATACCGTCTCCACGATGTGATGCGACTCATTCTACATGATCTTCATTGCATAATGATTATATAAATGAATTTAATGAATGAATATGATATATATTACACTAATACCATTATGGAAATGAGGTATCTATATCCTGAAAGGAATAATAATAATTTATTCGACAAAACACGTATAAGAACAAAAAGTAATAAACACCTGAATAACAAGTAGTAATGAAATATTACTAATAAGAAGCTAATAATATGACCATATATGATATCATAAAAATAAGTATGATTCTGGAATAAGTCAATAACATTATTTAAATCATTATACATGAGGTTCGGTCACTTACTAAGCAAATCGGACCTAAGGTAAGGGAAAATATCACAATCTCATTTTTCTCCGAGATTGTTTATACTTTGGTATTTACTGGGGTTTATTTTATCATCCACATCCATGTTACCTCAATATGTAATATTATTTCCATCCACCTACAATTTTTTAAATCCACATTTACCCTTCGGTGAGTTTTTAGTAAAAGATATGAAAGGAATATTTTGTCGTTTTCGAACGAGGCACTTTTTGACTTTTCCGACAAAAGTACGAGAATAATGTTTTTTTAACTTATATGGCATGAATGGATTTTTAAAACATTATTTCCAAGAAGATTACTTTACAATATTTCAAGATTATTTTTAATCAACTTCTTTTATTTTAAAATTGTATGATATTTTAAGAAAGTAAAAATGTTTTTGAGGTAGAAAGGATATTTTCCTCAAGAATGGAGTTCAAGTGTTTTATCAAAATTATTTTACATATAAGATAATAAAGGGTTTTGTTTCTATCCCTATTATTACATTGATTTTATTATTTTGTGATGGAATTATTTCTATTAATTCCTTTATCTTATATGAATTTTTTTATGATGTCATGATATTTAAGAATCCCATTTTTTGTTACATGGGTTATGCAATGATGTATGATTTATGATTTTGTGGAACACATAAGAATGGTATAATTATGAGATGGGTGGGACATATATATCACTCCAATGCATTGGGTGAAGATTTTATATATCATGAGATAGGCATGGCTGGATCGGCCGGTTAAACAGGTTCAGTGAAACAGGACTGAAATGAGGAGGGAACTCGGTTCAGAAATGGACTTTGTCCACTAAGATAGTCTTGGAAATGAGTCTTGACTAATAAGAAATGATTCTCTATGATTATGTGTGTATTCCACAAAGATTCTTGTTTTATGATATGATTATTGTGGTTACATTTCACTACCATGATTAATCCCATGTTATGAAATTATGATCTCTTTTGCAGGGTAAGATTTCCAAAATGTTATGTTCTTATGAATATGACGTGATTGATATTTATTTTGTTTACCCTTACTAAGCATTTGATCTCACCCTTTTGTACATTTTCTTTCCCCGGGACAGGGATAAGGTTATTAAGTAAGATATGCAAAAAGGGACTATAGATATGATGAAATAAATGGGAGAAAATGTAGACGCTTTATGAACCAGTTGTTTATGTTTCCTAGTTTCTAAAGACACTATACCTATACGGTCCTTTCATGGTTATGTTATATTTTTTAATAAGTATGCTTCAATTCTGATGTAATAACAATGTATGTAAAGTATTGGTCGTTATAGTTGGTATCAGAGGATAGGTATAGTCATCCTTTGGAGACTAGGATGTGAAAGCGTTAGTAAGAACCCTAAGGATAAGTCTAAGTATAGAACACAATCTTAGTGTTTTAGAAATGGACATGAATAACCTAGGATAAGACCTTAAGTGTCATATTTTATTCTTGATTATGTGGTTTTAATATTATAATAGGTTTTTCTCACACTATTCTTCTTGGTTTTAGTCAATGGCTGGATCCCGAAGGAACCTTGTTAATGCGGAATGCGACGGGTAATGAAATGATTGTCCCCCTGAGCAACCAAACGTTATGGGATCTAGAATGAAAAATCTTGTAGACATGCTCACACAACATTCTCAAGCTATGAATCATGCAGGACTTCCAAATGAGCAAAGGAAGGAGAAACATTCTGTTGAATCCTTCATGAGGCAGCGTCCACCTTCATTCAGTGGGTCTACTGATCCATTAATTGCTGAACAATGGATTAGTACTACTGATAAGATATTTTCAGTTATTCAATGTTCTGGATATGATAAAGTAATCTTAGCAGTGTATCGTTTGGAAAGTGATGCTGATCAGTGGTGGAATCTTATAAAGAATATGAGGAAAATGGATGAAATTGAGTCCATGGAATGGGACGAGTTCAAGAACTTATTTTTCAATAAGTAATTTCCTTGTATTCTTCGAACAAAGATGGAGAAAGAGTTTCTTGATCTAAAGAAAAAGGATGATGAATCTGTTGGTACCTATGAAGCAAATTTTACATGACTTGCAAGGTACGCTTCCGGTATTATTATCCAACCTGAGAGTAAGATCGATCGATTCTTTAGTGGCTTAAAACCGAGTCTTTGAAGGGCCTTAGCCATAAGGTACTTCAATAAGAACTTCCCTTGTATTCTTCCAACAAAGATGGAGAAAGAGTTTCTTGATCTAAAGAAAAAGAATGATGAATCTATTGGTACCTATGAAGAAAATTTTACATGACTTGCAATGTACGCTTCCGGTATTATTATCCAACCTGAGAGTAAGATCAATCGATTCTTTAGTGGCTTAAAACCAGGTCATTGAAGGGCCTTAGCCATAAGGGACTTCAATAGCTACGAGGAAATCATTCGATGTGCTCTAAAAGTTGAGATGGAGATAGGAGTAACCCATCAGTCATATGGGTTTGATAAGAAGAGGAAAATGGAATTTAAAGGAAAATCTAAAGAGAACACGGAAAATAAGATGATCTTTCCTTTATGCTCCATGTGTGGAAAGAAACATAGAGGGAGATTTCTTAAACGGACAAGTAAATGTTTCAAATGTGGAATGGACGGTCATCGGGCATTTGAATGCCGCAATGATGGGAAAAAGATGTCTAATGATGGAAATAAAGTAAGGGATACACATAATGAACCTACTACACTTCAATGATTCATGTGCAAAGAGATGGGGCATTATGCCAATCAATGCCCAAATCCAAGGGTTGATGATGATGGTCGACGTCAACAAACTATTAAGGATAAAGACAAAGGAAAGTCACATGCAATTTCTATCAGTGATGTGGAGTATGATAACGATGTGGTGAAAGCTACACTTACCATCCACTCTAAAGTAGAAAATTTTATATTTGATTTTGGATCCACCCACTCCTTTATTTATGAAGAATTTTCTAAGGATATCACCATATTACCTCAACAATTAGATTTTGAGTTAGCTGTGACAACCCCTAATGGCACAATAGTAGCATCAAAAGTTTATAATTATTCTCTGATTGAAGTTTGTGGGAATGTGATTCCTACAAATCTTGTGATCCGTCCTATAGTGGAATTTGATGTGATTCATGGAATGGATTGGCTTTCATTATATGGAGCTCATATCAATTGCCAAATAAGGGAAGTCACATTTCATATTCTAGAGAAATCTATGATCGTCTATCGATGCAAGGATGAACATAACCTTCTAGTGTAAATTTCATCCATCATATGGGTCTTGATTCCACTAAATGAAGGTTATTTATCTCAAATGGTTGGTGAGAAACTCACGATTAAGAATATTCCCATTTTACGGGAGTTTGATGATGTCTTTCCGGAGGAATTTTCGGGTCTTCCACGAAATCGTGAATTTGAGTTTTCAATAGAACTCGTACCAGGTGCTATACCTATTTCAAATACACCTTATATAATGGACCCAATTGAGTTGCAGGAATTGAAGAAGCAACTCCAAGAAAATCGTGATAAGGGATTCATATGCCCTAGTGCGTCACCTTGTGGAGCACCTGTTCTGTTTGTTAAAAAGAAAGATGGATCAATGAGACTCTGCATTGATTATCGAGAACTTAACAAGATCACTATCAAGAACAAATATCCTCTCCCATGCATTGATGACTTATTTTACCAAATATGCGGAGCTCAATACTTTTCCAAGATTGATCTTCGTTGAGGGTATCATCAATTAAGGGTCAAAAGGGAGGATATACCAATGACGGATTTCCGTACAAGGTATGGACACTATGAATTTATAGTGATGCCATTTGGTCTTTCTAATTCCCCTGCTATATTCATAGATCTGATGAATAAAGTCTTTAGAGACTATCTTGATCAGTTTGTGGTAGTCTTTATAGATGATATTCTTGTCTATTCAAATAGCATGGAAGAACATGATGATCACTTGAGAATCATATTGAAGACCCTGAGAAAATATAAGCTTTATTCCAAATTTACCAAGTGTGAATATTGGCTTCAAAAAGTTGCATTTTTGGGTCACATAATCTCAAAATAGGGGATATCTGTGGATCCGACAATAACAGAGGTTATTGAAAGATGGTGGAGACCAACAACAGTAACTGAGATCTGAATTTTTCTTGGTTTGGCTGGATATCATCGACGTTCTGTGAATGATTTTTCAAGATTATCTAATCCACTCACCAGGTTGACTCAAAAAAAAGTTAAGTTTGTTTGGACGGAGGAATGTGAAGATAATTTCAAGGAGTTGAAAAGAAGGTTATCCAGTGCACCTGTGCTCACAATGCCTTGTAGTGGATAAAGGTTTGTGATCTATAGTGATGCATCCAAGAAGGGGCTGGGGTGTGTTCTTATGAAAAATGATATGGTTATAGCTTATTCCTCACGACAGTTGAAAATTCAAGAGCAAAATTACCCAACTCATGATTTGGTGTTAGCATCGGTAATATTTGCATTAATGATTTGGAGTCATTGACTTTGTGGTGAATGGTGTGATATTTATACATACCATAAAATTTTAAAGTATATTTTCACACAAAAGGAGCTGAATATGCACCAAATAAGATGGTTAGAGCAGATTAAGGATTACGACTGCTCAATTAATTACCACCCTGGGAAAGAAAACAAGGTGGAAGATACATTAAGTCGACATGACCATGCTAGTTTATACATGGTGAGGATCACAAAAGATAAAATATTTATGGATTTACAAAGGATGGATCTTGGAATTATAATGGAAGGGGGAAAATCGTATCTTTGTCAAATGAATGTTCAACCATCTATACATGTGAAGATTAACGTGGCACAGAAATTATATGTCGATTTACAAAAGAAGGTGAGAAATATTCCTGAATTCAACCATGATTGTTATGGGATACTAATGTTTAGGAATCGGGTTTGTGTTCCTCCCATCCCAGAATTAATGAAGGAGCTGCTGGATGAGGCTCATAGTTCCTCATTCTCTATTAATCCTGGAAGCACGAAGATGTATAGGGACCTGATAGAGTACTTCTGGTGGGATGTCATGAAAAGTGATGTTGCTGAATATGTCACTCGATGCATGGTTTGTCAGCAAGTTAATGCTGAGAGACAACAGTCTAAAGGGATGTTACAACCATTACCCATACCCGAATGGAAATGGGAAAACATCACTATGGACGTTGTCACAGGACTTCCTAAAACATCCAAAGGCAATAATGCTATATGTGTCATAGTTGATCATCTTACAAAGTCCACACACTTCATTGCTATTAGAGATGATTTCTATCTGGTTCATCTTTCCAGGATATATTTAAAGGAAGTGGTAAGATTTCATGTAGTACCACATTATATTATATCTGATCAGGATACAAGGTTTACCTCAAAGTTCTGGTGAAGTCTTCAGCATACTCTGGATACAGAGTTGAGTTTTAGCACTGCTTATCATCCTCAGACAGACGGCCAGTCTGAGAGACCAATTCAAACTCTATAAGATATGTTGAGAGCTTGCTCTATGGATTTCCAAGGTGGTTGGGATCAACACCTACCTTGGGTGGAATTTTCTTATAGTAATAGCTTTCACTCCAGTATTCAGATGGATCCTTATGAAGCTCTCTATGGAAAGAAATGAAGGACTACAACTTGCTGGGATGAAGTTGGGGAAAGAAATCTATTAGGACCTGATCTCGTTGACGAAATGGCAGAAAAGGACCGATCTATTCAACAACACCTAAGAGCAGCTCAGAGTCATCAGAAAAGTTATTCCGACAACCGAAGAAAATACCTAGAGTTTGAAGTGGGTGATAAAGTGTTCTTACGAATATCTCCCTCGAAGAGGGTCATGAGATTTTGAAAGAAGGGGAAGTTGAGCCCTAGATATATCGGTCCTTTCGAAATACTGGATCGTGTTGGAATGGTAGCTTACCGATTCGAAATTCCACCGAATCTCTCTCAAGTTCACGATGTGTTCCATATATCTCTCCTGGGAATGTACATAGCTGATCCTTCACATGTACTCAGCTTAGAAGTTGTACCCTTGGAGCAAGATCTTTATTATGAAGAACAACAGATAGAGATTCTGGATCATAGCGAATAAGTATTACGGAATAAGACCACTCTCTTGGTGAATGTTTTGTGGAGGAACCACCAATTAGAAGAAGCTACATGGGAGCTTGAGGATATGATGAGGGAGAGGTATCCTCATCTTTTTGTTACAAAGTGACGAATTTCGAGGGAAAAATTCATTTTAAAGGGGGTAGAATGTAACGCCCGAGACTTTTATGAGAAATATTTTGTTTTTATCAAAGGAATCTTTTACTACACACAACACTAGCTTGGCTTGCTTTACACGCAGTCGCGGCCTTCCTTGATAGCATGCGTCGTATGCAATACCAAGTTTCACTAAACAATGATGTGTTATTAAAATATTATTAAAACTAGCCGTTATGAATAGTAATAACCACTTTTTGAAATTTTATAAATTTTATTTTTCAAAATGGACTACATTTTTGGATTCAGAATATCGAAATTAGCCTAGGGTGAAATTTTGGTATTTTTCTGAAAACTTTCAATTTTTGATGAATAGTGAAACCACTAAGTGGTAGTTAAAAAAACTGAATTTTTCCAAAAACATAATTTTACCGCTTCTGTGAGTTGAATTTTGAAAATCCGAGAGACATAGTTGATGTCAGTAAATAAAATGTGGTTCAATGAGATGAAAATAATTTTTTTGTGAATAGTAACTTTTACATTTTTTTACCACGGTTAAAAGTAAATAGGATAATTAAGGGTAAAAATGATATTATTATTACCCTAACACATTTCCTAATTCTATTTTATACATTTAATTCGACCAAAAACAACCTTAGGAATAAAATATGACCATTTAGGCCCACTTGGATTAGATTAGGACATTTATTATTAATTTATTTAAAGAAGGGTTTAAATAGTTAAAATCAACATTTAATAAGTAAAGCATTTTTAATATGGGGTTATACATAAGATAAATTCTACTATAAATATTCATTAGAAAGCTAAAACAATTTCCTACATAATGGTATTTTATTTGTAATTTTTAGACATTAAATAATTTAATTTATGTATGACACAAAGATGATGCAGTAATTATCTTATTAATGAAATATTGACATAATTGATGTTATAAATACCCAAATAAATGTAATTTGAGACTTTTTATGAATTCAACTAATTTTCTAGGTTAATATGTCATATTATTATTAATTTAAGTAAATGTTTTTTAACTAATAATTCTTTTATGATTTTCACAAAAATCAATTACTAAATAGTGTCAAAATTGACATAAAATAGCTGTTAAAACAAATATTACATTAGTAATTGTTATTTTATTACTAAAAATCTACTTTTCGGAAAAATGACTTATATAAGGTTATATATATTAATAATAAACAACTTGAGGTTCTTTTGTCTTGTTATAGTATGTTTATTATCCTTATAGTGTAAGAACACACGAAGACACGGTAAAAGTAAAATTATTTAACTTAATGTTAAATCTAAATGATAAGGTAAAAATAGAGACCCAAAGTTTCCTAAAATATATTGGATGAGAGGATTTCTAACCATCCCCACCTTATCTTATAAATAAATCAATTTGGAGCTATTTAAAACCGAATTTGGATTTATAATAAAATAAAATTTTTAGTTTTCCAAAGGAGCCCCTCTCCTCCCTTATAAAAGGGCACCTCCTCCCCCTCTTCCTCACACCACTTTGAGCATTAAAGATCGTCCAAACCCTGAAAATTTCTTCTCTCGACTTCCCTAGAGACATCCTAGAGGTCCTGGTCTTCTTCAAAGACAAATTTTAGTTCCCTAAAAGATGGTATCAAAGAAGCGCTTCAAAGAAGAGGTAATGCCCGTTACCGATTCTTTCATCTTTATTTATTCTTCCACTTCTTCTTCATTAGTTTTTTCATTATGAAGAAATAAAATCAGTATCACTCATATACTAATATGTTATTATAAGTATTAAACAACCCTATTTCACCATCTATCAATCCTATGGAAAATGAAATCACCGCGCGTGCGTACGTACGGAATACCGTCTCCACGTCGTGGTGTAATCTATTTCCCACCACCACCTTACTTGGATGGGTATAATGGTGTAAATAATGACTATATATGATTATTGTAAAGTTATATAGATTCTGAAATAGTATATATACACTCCAATACAATTCCACAATCATGGGAATGATATCATCCCTCGTGCGTACGTATGGAATACCGTCTCCACGATGTGATGCGACTCGTTCTACATGATCTTCATTGCATAATGATTATATAAATGAATTGAATGAATGAATATGATATATATTACACTAATACCACTATGGAAATGAGTTATCTATAACCTGAAAGGAATAATAATAATTTATTCGACAAAACACGTATAAGAACAAAAAGTAATAAACACCTGAATAACAAGTAGTAATGAAATATTACTAATACGAAGCTAATAATATGACCATATATGATATCATAAAAATAATTATGATTCTGTAATAAGTCAATAACATTATTTAAATCATTATACCTGAGGTTCGGTCACTTACTAAGCAAATCGGACCTAAGGTAAGGGAAAATATCACAATCTCATTTTTCTCCGAGATTGTTTAAACTTTGGTATTTACTGGGGTTTATTTTATCATCCACATCCATGTCTCCTAAATATGCAATATTATTTCCAGCCACCTACAATTGTTTAAATCCAATTTTACCCTTCGTTGAGTTTTTTGTAAAATATATGAAAGGAATCATTTGTCGTTTTTCGAATGAGGTACTTTTTGACTTTTCCGAGAAAAGTATGAGAAGAATGTTTTTTTAACTTATACGACATGAATGGATTTTTAAAACATTATTTCCAAGAAGAATACTTTACAAGTTTTCATGTTTATTTTTAATCAACTTATTTTAGTTCAAAATTATATGTCATGTTAAGAAAGGAAAAATGTTTTTTAGGTACAAAGGATATTTTCCTCAAGAATGGAGTTCAAGTGTTTTATCAAAATTATTTTCCATCGAATATAATAAAGGGTTCTGTTTCTATCCCTATCATTACATTGATTTGATTATTTTGTGATGGAATTATTTTTATGAATTCCTTTATCTTATATGAAATTTTTTATTATGTCATGATGATTAAGAATCCCATTTTTTGTTACATGGGTTATGGAATGATGTATGATTTATGTTTTGTGGAACACATAAGAATGGTATCATTATGAGATTGGTGGGACCTATATCTCCCTCCAATGCATTGGGTAAAGATTTTATATCTCATGAGATAGACATGTCTGGAATGGCAGGTTAAACCGGTTCAGTGAAACAGGACTGAAACGAGGAGTGAACTCGGTTCAGAAATGGACTTTGTCCACTAAGATAATCTTGGCAATGAGTCTTCACTAATAAGAAATGATTCTCTATGATTATGTGTGTATTACACAACGCATCATGTTTTAATTTATGATTATTGTGATTAAATTTCACTACCATTATTTATCCCATGTTATGAAATTATGATCTCTTTTGCAGGGTAATATTTCCAAAATGTTATGTTCTTATGAATATGATGTGATTGATATTTCTTTTGTTTACTCTTACTGAGAATTTCGGCCCACCCTTTTGTATGTATTCTTTCCCCAGGTCAGGGAGAAGGTTATTAATTAAGATATGCAAAAAGGGACTATAGATATGATGAAATAAATGGGAGACAATATAGACGCTTTATGAACCAGTTGTTTATGTTTCCCAGTTTCTAAACACACTATACCTATACAGTCCTTTCGTGGTTTTGTTATATGTTGTAATAAGTATTCTTCAATTATGATATACTAACAATGTATGTAAAGTATGGGTCGTTATATTAGCAGCCTTGGAAACAGTAGATACATTTATAAGTGTTACATTACATCATAATGTGAGAAACTACAATAACATAGTCTAAATTCTCCACACTCACATCCCCTTCAGACTATCCCTGCAGGATATTCCTAAAATACTTCTTCACATCCTGGAAAAATTAAAACATTGAAAGGGTGAGCTCATATGCTCAGTAAGGATAACAATATAGAGGATGCTTTTATAAATAAACATTAACATTTAAGGAAATTTATAACTAAAACAAAATCCTTTTTAAACTTGAACTTCAGCATAATATAGAAAAAATAAAATTAAATAATTCCATTTACTTACTCACATGGATATTCTACTAGTCGAATAATCACATGCAATATCAATAACCAATTTAATAATGATGGAATGCATAATGCCAGACTATCATAACCATGTAGCCAAGGCCTCGTGCCAAAACTACAAATAAGATTTTGTCAAAGCCTCGTGCCAAGACACTAGTTTGTCTCATTAGACCTACCGATTCATCGAGGAGCTATAGCGGGCTCCACCCATCACTTATTATGTCCAATGCATTCCTCATATGAACATGTTTAAACATATCATAAACTATAATATAATTGTATCACATAAAACATGCATAAAGGAAACATAATATTTCACACTTCAATCACAAGATATTAATACAACACATTGATATAATAAAAACTATTTCAAAAACATTCTCAATACCAAAATAAAATAAAATTAAAACTTGGTATTTATTTTTGTTTAAAAAAAAGTATGGCTTATAGAGGAATCTGAAACTCAAATAATAGTCAAGGCGGCGGAGAAGTCGTTTTCGCCGCATACGCAATAAAAACCATTTCTTTTTTCGTTTAGTAAAAACTCATCGTATAAAAAGATTCCTTTTGAATAAAAGTAAATGTCAACGGGGTTTATACACCGTATAAATGAAAGTTGTGTATAAAACCAAATATGCCTCAATGAAAGGAGATTGAGATAAGGTCCTTACAAAGATCATTTTTAAAATAAAATAGATATATTATGTGTATTTACTATAAGTACACATAAATAAAGTACAAATACAGGATAGGACATTATAATATCATGACATAATTTGAAAGTAGGAGATTAACCCAAAGAAAGGAAATTGGGTTAAGAAATTCCCTTACCTCATGTCCGACTTGAATCGACCATTATTTAACCTCCTGAATAATAAACTAGAGTTAATTTATAATTTCTTAAGAACCTTTATCAAGTTTATGATTACTTTTATATCAATTTTTACCCTGTTATGAACATTATGTAATTATTTATGTTAATAACTGTCGTTTTGTCGATCTTTTGTACTTGAGTCAAAAATAAACTTCTTAAAATTACATGTTGTTCATGTGGTAAAATATCCATTATATATATAATTATATTCATTATGTAGATATCATATACATCATATATATCCAGTATATATATTCATTTATAATATTACATAACATTTAGAGGTAATAAATGAAATGCACCGTTCATGGAGACGGTAAGTCGTACGTACGCATGAACGCTACTTTCATTTCTATTTCATATTTAATGGAATGAAGCTATAATTATATAAAGGTATAATATAATTCCAGTATAATTTAGTGTATAATACCATTTACTCCATCCTTTATACATCCCACATATAGCATTAACGATTCAAATCACTTTGAGGGGGCTGTAGTCCACACTTCATAAAATGAAATTATCACGTTTACCCATAATGGAAATCATAAAGGTATGAAATAAATGAAAAATACAGACTCATAAGGAAAAAAATAATATATATCATATATAAAAATAGTTTCATCATTATGGCCACAATTAGAGGTGGTAAAGGAATATTGAACAATCATCATTTCTTGAGGCTGTATTTCGCCACCCAGATAAACAATATGTGCTATAACCATTAGGCAAAGGTGTGTGTAAGTGTAAATCAAATACTTCTCATAAAAACATCCTAGTATATTGATGATACTGGTTTTGTTTCAAAATAAAGGAATACAAATATTTTTGGGTGTTGGATAAGCAAAATAAAACAAAAGAACACAAGAGAAGACATTACCTTAAAATCGGGTAACTCTTTTTTGATTTGTGCCAAAACCTTCCTTGGGAAGAATTCTACCCAAAGTGAGGCTTCTAGGAATATGAGAGGGAGGTTGAGATATTACTTGGGAAGAGGTTTGCTGAGACAAATGGCTTTGATGGTGTGAGTAAGGTGGTAGTGGTGGGGGCCTTTTATAAGAGGAGAGGAGGGGCACTCTTGGAAAGTCATGAAAGTTTACTTTATTATTTAATGAGTTTCAGATTTTAATGGTCCCAAACATATTTATTTCTAGGATAAGGTGATAAGGGTTCTAAATATTCACATCCAATAGGCTTTGGAAAACTGTAGGTCTTATATTTTACATTATCGTTTTATTTTATTTTAATCGTTAATTAATGAGTTAATCACTAAATCATCATGGTGTTATAAATAATTTAACCTATTTAATTTCTAAAAATTATTAAAAAATTATAATGATGTAGGAAATCTTTGTATCTTTCTAATGAATATTTATATTCAAAAATATGACTTGTATATACAAATTTAAAAATTGTTTTAGTAAAAAAACTCATGTTTGTGACATTTTTATTTTAACATTAAATAAAAAGTTGTAATGTCATTTTCCTAGAAAAGTGGCTCCATGTGGTGCCCAAGTTAACCCATGGATTTTCATGGTCGTCCATGACTCATACAATAGGGGTAGTACAAGTTTAAAGGTATTTTTATATTTTTATAATATCATTTTTATCTTAAAATTCACTTATTACCTTTAATCGCGATTAATTAAACATAAAAGTTACTATTCACCAAAAAAATTATTTTAATCCCATTGAAACACATTTTACTTCATAATGACAACCATGTATGTCAGATTTTTAAAAATCAGATCACATAAGTTGTAATGTTTCATTTAAACGAAAAATGAGTTTTTTAACTACCACTTAGTGGTTTCAATATTCTTCAAAAATAGAAGTTTTTCAGAACAATGCCAAAATTTCACCCTAAGCTATAATTGGTATTACGAATTAAAAAATGATGTCTATTTTACAAAATTCCAAACATATATGTTTCATTAATTAATTTTATAACTAATTCCCGTTGTCACAAAAAATAGCGTGTTTTTAAGAAATAATATATATCAATAGATTGACAATTGTTTATGTCCAATTTAAAAGTGAAATTAATTCTAATTAACACCATAGGATAAAATGGAAAAAATATATTCTAATTATACATTAAAACCACTCAATAGTATAATGTATCACTATAAATTATTTTTATTAAAAAAGTTTTTTTAATTATTTTTCACTATTCATAAAAAAATGGAAGTTCTTGGAAAATTACAAAAAATTCAACTTAGGTTAATTTTGATATTAAGAATACAAAAATGAAGTCCATTTTGAAATATAAAATTTCTATAATTTTAAATAGGGGGTATTACTATTCATAACAGCTACTTTGATTAGTCATGGTGTGTTAGAACTCGAACTTGCGTACAATTCAAGGTATTGCATTATTGAAAGAAAAGCATATCGTGATAGCTCGGGCTGTTACATTCTACCATCCTTCAATTAATTTCGTCCTCGAAATTTCGTATAATATCAATGTATAAAAAGGCTCGGGTGATTCTTCATCATAAGTTCCTCGGGTTCCCACGTTGCCTCCTCCATCTTATGGTTTCTCCATAGAAAATTTACCAGACGAGTCGTCCGGTTTCTGAACACTTGTTCTCTTGTATCAAGAATCCTTACAGGCTCTTCGCAACAAGATAGATTGGGTTCCAGTTCTAAATCCTCATATTTGAGTACATGCATTGGGTCAGGCATGTATTTTCTCAACAGTGATGTGTGGAATACATCATGAACATTGGAGAGACTTGGCGACATTGCCAAATGGTAAGCTACAGCCCCAATTCGTTCTAGAATTTCTAACTGTCCGATGTACCTGTGACTCAATTTACCCTTCTTACAGAAATGTATAACTCCATTCCATGGAGATTCCTTCAAGAAAACTTGATCTTCTACCTGAAATTACAATTCCTTCCTTCGGTTTTCGGCATAGCTCTTCTTCCTTCTTTGAGATGCTTTGATGTGGTTTTGGATTACTTCCACCTTTTCCATTGTTTCCTCCACCAGTTATGGGCCTACAAGTTTTCTTTCACCAACGTCATCCCAACAGGTTGGTGTGCGACATCTCATTCCATATAACGCTTCAAATGGTGTAATGTGAATACTTGAATGGGAGCTATTGTTATAGGAAAATTATACCAGAGGTAAATATTGATCCCACATTCCTTGAATGTCATGTGAGCATGATCTCAACCTGTCTTATAAGCATTGAATAGTTCTTTCTGATTTTCCATCTGTCTGAGGGTGGTAAGCAGTGATCAAACGAAGTTCAGTATCCAAGGCCTTCTGATGAATTTTCCATAATCTTAATGTAAAACGAGGATCACGATCCGAGACAATTGACAGGGTTACTCCATGAATTCTCACAACTTCATTAAAATATAGTCTTGTTAAACGTTCAAGTGGTAGATCTTCCCTTATAGCAAGAAAATATGACGACTTCGTGAGACGATCAATAATGACCCATATTGCATCATTACTTCTAGGAGTCTTTGGTAGTCCCATGCCAAAATCCATCCTAATATTATCCTATTTCCACTCAGGAATGGGAAGAGGTTTCAATACTCCACCAGGCAGTTTCCCTCCATTTTTCACTTGTTGACAAACCATACATCTTCACACAAAATCATCAATCTCTTTCTTCATGTTGTCCCACCAAAAATGTCCATTTAAATCTCTATCCATTTTGGTGCTCCCATGGTGTATAAAGAAATTGGAACTATGAGAATCATCCAACAATTTCCTCTTTAAATCAGGTATATCGGAAACACAAAGTCTCATCCCAAATTTCAAAATTCAATCTTCATACACAAAGTCACTAAATCGCCCCTCATTCACAGCTTTAGTCTTCTTTTTCAACTCTTCGTCATTGGCCTGAGAACACTTTATCCATTCTAGTAATGATGTTTTGGAAAGCATTTGAATTTTTTTTTATGTTTCACCCTCCATGGTGATTCCCATATCCATCATTACTAGATCCATGAAAATAGGATCCCTTTCCACTCTCATCATGTTCAAAACTCCATGATCTTTTCTACTCGAAGCATCTGCAACCTTATTTTCCTTCCCTAGGTGGTAGTGTATCGTGCAATCATAATACTTGAGTAGTTCAATCCATCTACATTGCCTCATGTTGAGTTCTTTCTGTGAGAAAATATATTTCAAGCTCTTGTGATCGGTATATATCTCACATTTTTCACCATAGAGATAATGTGTCCATATTTTCAAGGCAAAGATTACAGCAGCTAACTCGAGATCATGAGTAGGATAGTTCTGCTCTTGAATTTTTAGCTGTCGTGATGCATAGGCAAAAACCCTATCATTCTACATAAGGACACAACCAAGTCCTATCATTGATGCATCACTATAAATAACGAACCCATCATTACCTGATGGTAGAGTCAATATAGGAGCATTGACTAGTCATCTCATTAGTTCTTAAAAACATTCTTCACACTCTTTTGTCCAGACAAATTTAACCCCTTTACATGTGATCTTCGTTAATGGGTTAGCCAATCGGGAAAAATTCTGGACAAAATGTCGATAATAACATGCCAAACCAATAAAGCTGCGTACCTCAGTTATACTCGTCAGTGCTGGCCATTCTTATATTGCCTTGGTCTTAGAAGAATCAACCGAAAATTCCATCCTTAGAGACAATATGGAGAAGAAAAGAATTCTCCTGAAGCCAGAATTCACACTTTCTAAACTTCTCATATAATTCATTCCTTCTAAGAGTCTTCGAGATAATGTGCAAGTGATTTCATGATCTTCGTAGCATTTGGAGTATACCAAGATATCATCAATAAATAGTACCACAAAACCATCAACATATTCCTTGAAAACTCTATTCATTAGATCCATGAATACAGAGGGTGCATTAGTCAATCCAAAAGGCATTACTTTAAACTCGTAATGCCCGTATCTAGTTCGAAAAGTTGTCTTCAGAATGTCTTCCTTCTTCACACACAACTGATGGTATCCAAATCGAAGGTCAATCATTGAAAAGTATTGAGCTCCATGAAATTGGTCAAATGAATCATCAATGCGAGGTAGGGGATACTTGTTCTTTTTTGTTATATCATTGATCTCCCTGTAGTCAATGCACAACCTTATAGATCCATCTTTCTTCTTAACAAAAAGGACAGGGGATCCACATGGAGAAACACTAGGGCGAATAAATCCCTTATTACTCAATTCCTATAGTTGTTTCTTTAGTTCAACTAATTCCACGGTGGCCATTCTATAAGGGGTCATCGATATATGCTTTGATCCAGGAATTAAATCAATGGAAAACTCAACTTCTTGTTCTGGAGGATGTCCAGGTAAATCTTTTGGAAACACATCTACATATTCTTTCACAATAGGTACATCCTCTATTTGAACATTCCTTTCCTCCCCATTCGACATTTCATTATCTTCCTCCCCAATAATTGAATTTTGTTGAGCTATTGGGGGTAGATCTAAATAAGAATTAGATGGTGATGATTCTACACTAAAAATTAGGTGTTCCTTATCATCATCATCAAAAATCGTAACCTACTTCTTCTTAAGATAAATCTTTGCATCATAGTCTGAATGCCAATCCATACTAAGGATTATATCAAACTCAATCACAGGTATGACAATGAAATCAGCGGATAAAGAATAGTTATGTGCTCTAATGGGGACATATTAACAAAACTTTGTTGCAATAATACTTCCCTTAGGAGTTTTGACTGACAATTCTCTTGTTAAATCAAATTGTAAATATCTAATTTTCTTTTCAAACTGGGAAGATATGAAACAATGCGATGATACAGAATCAAATAATTCATTTTCTAAACCTGAGGAAACCATTAAATTACTTTCCACCATGTATTTTGGAGCTTCATCCTCAGCAGTAGTGATAGCATAAGCTTGTCCTTGATCCCCTGGCCTCTTTTGAGGTAAGTTCCCCTAATGCTAAGGAAATTCATTTGCATAATGTACCATCGCTATACAATTATAGCATTCCACATTGACAAAATCATTCTTTCCCTTGCAGTCATGAGCTTGGTGGCCTTTTTCACCACACTTGTAACAAACTCCCATTGCCTTCAATCATGTACCGGGGTGTTTTTTCCCTCATTTACTACAGGACTGATACTCAACATTTCCCTTCTTCCCCTTATTTCCATTTCCATATTGATCAGAAGATCTCGACTTTTCATTCTTTTCTTTTAAAGTCATAAGACTTAGAAAATTATTTTCCTATCTTGATAGCCCATGAGACAATATCTTCGTATGACGAGAAGGTTTGTGAGACTAATGCTCGATAGAGAAATGGTTTTAACACATCAAAGAAACGATCAATCCTACTTCTTGGGTTACGTATGTAATCTACAACATGCCTCACTAACCTTGTAAAGTTAGCCTCATACATTGCGACATTCTCATCCTCCTTTTTCCTCAGACTCAGAAATTGCCTTTCCATATCTGCTCGATGGTCATGTAGAATGTATTTTTCTAAGAAAATTTCTATAAACTCCCTCCATTCCATACTTGATACTTATTCATCTTCCTTTGTGTTTTGAATCAGCAACCACCATTGATCGACATATCCAGTGAGGCGGTAGACTGCCATGAAACCCTTCTCCCTTTCGCTACTCCTGAAGGCGTGAAATATTTTCTCTAAGGAGTTTATCCATTGATCAGCTACTAATGGATTTGTACCCCCATTAAATGTTGGAGGTTTTTTCCTCATGAAGCGGTCTAACATTTATCCTCCACGTTGTGGATCAGGGTGCTCCATACGAGTAAGGTTATTATTCATAACCTGAGTGAGTTGTCCAAGTATGGTATTAAGTTGATCAGCACCAGTTGAATCTCCAAATCCACAATAATTTTCCTGAGCAAGAGGGAAATCCCTACACGGAGTGCGTGAATTGATACGACTTCTATTCCTTCCACTAGGCTCCATTTCTAAATAATTTCATACACTATATTAGTTTATTAATCAAAATACAAAATTCCATACTTGTAAAATACTTAACATAAATTGAACTATTTATGGATATAATCCATAATCGTAAAAATGGTTTCTTTGAGGAAGTATATACTCATAAGACTTCATAGTGTTTTGTAATGAAAATGAGAATTATCCTAAGCATATACCCCGGGAGTGTCATAACCAAGAGTGCAGCAAGGCCCGTTGTTGTGCACCAGTTCCCGTTCGAGTCTAGCTCAAAGCTGTGTTTTCGGGTTTTACCCCTAGGTACATCTGGGACAGAGCCTCCTTTACATGCTCATATCGAGATAGGGATGTATTGCTCGGGAAACTCACAAAATATATATAATACCAAAATTATAGGAAGTTCTTCTATACTAATCTTCAAAGTCTATCTTTGGGCTAAGTGATCTAATGAGAGTTTATCTAAATCTAACTTCCAAGGGTAGTACTAAACTGCCTCTGATACCAACTATAACACCCCGACCCCAGTTACCCAGAGTCGGTGCATTATTGCGTAACATTGGCATGATCACAAAAGATCAAGTCTCGAATGACCGATTAGTTTATTATCCTTGGAGACACCAGATAAATTCATAAATGTTAAATTACATCATAAATTAAAAAACTAAAATAACATAGTCTCCATTTTCAACACTCATATCCCATTTAGACTATCCCTACAGGTCATTCATAAAATACTTCTTCACATCCTGGAAAAATTAAAACATTGAAAGGGGTGAGCTCAGATGCTCAGTAAGGATAACAATATAGCGGATACTTTCATAAATAAACATTAACATTTAAGGCAATGTATAAATAAAACAAAATCCTTTTTAAACTTGAACTTCAGCATAATATGGAAAAAATAAAATTAAATAATTCCATTTACTTACTCACATGGATATTCTACTAGTCGATTAATCACATTCAATATCAATAATCACTTTCATATTGATGGAATTCATAATGCTAGACTATCATAAACATGTATCCAAGGCCTCGTGCCAAGACTACAAATAAGATTTTTACAAGGCCTCATTCCAAGACACTAGTTTGTCTCATGAGACCTACTGATGCATCGAGGAGCTATAGCAAGCTCCACCCGTCACTTATTATGTCTGATGCATTCCTCATATGAGCAGGTTTAAACATATCATAAACCATAACATAATTGTATCACATAAGACAAGCATAAAGGAATCTTAAGATTTCCACATTTCAATCACAAGATATCAATACAAGACATTGATATAATAAAAACATTTTCAAAACCACTTTCAATACCAAAATAAAATAAAAGTAAAACATGGTATTTATTTTTCTTTAAAAAAATTTATGGCTTATAGAGGAAGCCGAAACTCAAATAATAGTCACGGCGACAGAGAAGTCGTTGTTGCCGCATACATAAGAAAAAACTTTTCTTCTGTAGTTTAGTAAAAAACGCTTCGTATAAAAAGATTCCTTTTGAATAAAAGTAAAATTCAAAGGGGTTTGTACACCGTATAAATGAAAGTTGTGTATAAAATCAAATATGCCTCAATGAAAGGAGATTATGACGAAGTCCTTACAAAGATCATTATTAAAATAAAATAGAACTATTATGTGTATTTACTATGATTACACATAAAGAAAGTACAAATACAGGATAGGACATAACAATATCATGACATAATTTGAAATTAGGAGATTAACCCAATGAATGGAAATTGGGTTAAGAAATTCCATTACCTCATGTCCGACTTGACTCGACTGTTCTTTATCCTCCTGAATAATAAACTAGAGTTAATTTATAATTACATAAGAACAATTTTCTAGTTTATTATTCCTTTTATATCACTTATTACCAAGTTATGAACATTATGTAATTATTTATGTTAATAACGTTCGTTTTGTCGATCTTTGGTACTTGAGTCAAAAATAAACTTCTTAAAATTACATGTAGTTCATGTGGTAAAATTTCCATTATATCCATAATTATATTTATGATGTATATATCATATATGTCATATATATACCATATATAAATTCATTTATAATATTACATAACATTTATAGGTAAGAAATGAAATACACCGTTCATGGAGACGGTAAGTCGTACGTATGCATGAACACTACTTTTATTTCAATTTCGTATTTAATGGAATGAAGTTATAATTATATAAAGGTATAATATAATTCCAGTATAATATAATGTATAATACCATTTACTCTATCCTTTATACATCCCACATATGGCATTAATGATTCAAATCACTTTGAGGGGGCTGTAGTCCGCACTTCCTAAAATGAAATTATCGCATTTACCCATAATAGAAATAATAATGGTATGCCACAAAAGAAAAATAAATAATCATAAGGAAAACAAAAACATAATATATATCATATATAAAAATAGTTTCATCATAATTTCCACCATTATATGTGTTAAAATAATATTGATTAATCATCATTTCGTGAGGCAGTATTTCGCCACCCACAGAAACAGCATGTTCTTTAACCATTAGATGAAGGTGTGTGTAATTTTAAATCAAATACTTCTCATAAAAACATCCTAGTATATTTAAGATACTTGTTTTGTTACAAAATAAAGGAATAAAAAGATTTTAGGGGGTTGGATAAGCAAAATAAAACAAAAGAACACAAGAGAAGACATAACCTTAAAATCAGATAACTCTTTTTTGATTTGAGACAAAGGATTCATTGGGAAGAATTATACACAAAGTGAGGCTTATAGGTGTAAAAGAGGGAAGTTGAGAGAGTATTTGGGCAGAGGTTGGCTGAGAAAAATGGCTTTGATGGTGTGAGTAAGGTGGTATTGGTGGGGGGCCTTTTATAAGAGGAGAGGAGGCGCACTCTTGGAATGTCATGAAATGTTACTTTATTATTTAATTATTTTAGTATTTTAAAGGTCCCACACTTATATATTTCGAGTATAAGGTGATATGGGTTCGAAATATACCCATCCAATAGGTTTTTGACAATTGTATGTCTTATATTTTACATTATAATTTTATTTTATTTAAATCATTAATTAATGAGGTAATCGATGCATCATCATGGTGTCATAAATAATTTAATTTATTTAATGTCTAAAAATTATAAAAAAATTATCATGATGTAGGAAATATTTTTAACTTTATAATGAATATTTATAGTAAAATATATGACTTTTATAACCCCATTTAAAAATTGTTTTAGTAAAAAAAACTCATGTTTGTGACATTTTTATTTTAACATTAAATAAAAAGTATTTAATGTCGTTTTCATACCCAAGTGGATCCATGGGGTCCCCAAGTTGACTCATGGATTGTCTTGGACGGAAAGTATTCATAAAATAGGGGTAGTACATTTTTAAATGTATTTTTATATTTTTATAATATCATTTTTACGTTAAATTTCACTAATAACCTTTAATCGCGATTAATTAAACTTAAAGGTTACTATTCACAAAATAATTATTTTAATCCCATTGAACCACATTTTACATCCTAATTACCACCATGTATGTCTGTTTTTTGAAAATAAAATCATATATGTAGTAATGTTTCATTTAAACAAAAAATCAATTTTTTAACCACCACTTAGTGGTTTCACTATTCATCAAAAATTGAAGTTTTTCAGAATAATACCAAAATTTCACCCTAAGATATAATTGTTATTCCGAATTCAAAAGAGATTTTTATTTTACCAAATTAAAAAAATATATGTTGCATTAATTATTTTTATAAATAATACCCATTGTCACAACAAATAGCGTGTTTTTCAGAAACAATATATATCAAAAATTGACAATTGTTTATGTCCAATTTCAAAGTGAAATTAATTATAATGAACACCATTGGATAAAATTGTAAAAATATATCCTAATTATACTTTAAAACCACTCAATAGTATAATTTATCACTATAAATTATTTATATTAAAAAAAATTTATGTATTTTTCACTATTCATAAAAAATAGATGTTCTCAAAAAATTAAAAAAAATTCAACGTAGGGTAATTTAGATTTTAAAAATACAAAAATGAAGTTCATTTTGAAATAAAAAATTACAATAATTTTAAAAAGTGTTTATTAGTATTCATAACGGATACTTTGATTAGTCGTGGTGTGTTAAAACATGAACTTACGTACAATGCACGCTATTGCATTATTGAAAGAGAAGCGTATCATGGAAGCTCGGGGTGTTACATGGAGTATTACTAGTGGGATGGAATGAAAAGGGATATTTCTGATTTTATTGTGAAGTGTTTGACATGTCAACAGGTTAAAGCAGAGTGATAGTTACCGAAAGGAATGCTTGAGCCTCTACCGTTTCCAGAGTGGAAATGGGAAAATATATCAATGGACTTTGTTGTGGGATTACCAAAGACCTCTCAAGATAATAATGCAATCTGGGTTATAGTTGACCAATTGACTAAATCTGCCCATTTACATGCAATTAAATATACTTTGTCTCTAGATCAACTTGCTCAGTTGTATGTTAAAGAGATAGTCCGGTTTCATTGAGTTCCCCTCTCCATTGCATATGATCGTGATCCCAGGACCACTTCTAACTTTTTTAAAGGACTTCAGAAGTCATTGGGTACTGAATTAAACTTCAGTAGAACTTTTCATCCTCAATCAGATGGGTAGTCAGAACGAACAATTCAGAACTTGGAGGATATGTTACGTCCTTTCTCGATGAATTATCAGGGAATTTGGGACCAACACCTTTCTTTGGTTGATTTTTCATATAATAACAGCTGTCGTTCTAGTATACATATGGCTCCATTTGAGGAATTATATGGAAAGCCTTGTCGAACTCTAGCTTTTTGGGATAATGTAGGTGAAAGGAAGCTGATGGGACCATAATTGGTAGAAGATATGGTAGAGAAAGTTCAGTTGATTATGAAGCACATGACAATTGCTCAGAGCAGACAGAAAAGTTTTGCAGATAACCAGAGGAAGGGTCATTACTTCGAGGTAGGTGATCATTGTCATTCTCAAAGTTTCTCCATGAAAAGGTGTGATGCATTTTGGTAAAAGGGAATGTTGAGTACTAGGTTCTTTGGACCTTATGAAATTCTAGAGAAATGTGGATCAGTTGTGTATTGATTGGCTTTACATTCATGTTTATCCCAGGTACACAATATTTTTCATGTTTCGATGTTGAGAAATTATATGTCAGATCTATCTCATGTTTTGAGCCCTGAGGTAGTTCAGTTGGAAGATAATCTCTTTTATGAAGATCAACCAGTTCAGATTCTTGACCATAGAGAGTAGGTGTTGTAGAAAAAGTTAATTCACCAGCTAAAGGTTTTATGGAAAAAACATATGGTTGAAGAGGCAACGTGGGAATCTGAAAAATCTCTGATGGATAAATACCCACACTTATTTTGATAAGTGAATAAAAATTGTGAGGACGCAATTACCAAAAGGGGGGAAGGATGTAACATCCCAGCTAAATGAAGAATAATATATTTTCATATTTATTAATATTTTTGAATTAAATATTAATTTTACTTTAAAGTGGTTACTATGTTTGATAGCGTACCCGATACGCCACAACGGGTTTCTTTGTAATCTTACGTTGCACACTAATAATATAATATTTTTATTTTAATTGGTAGTTAACTCCTAGTCATTTTATAGGCGAGAATGAATGAAACTAACTACAATATGATTATACACATTTGTGGAATGTATTTACATTTATCCAATAAAAATTAGAGGCTTAAAATGTGAATGAATCTAATTTTAAGCATAATTTACATTAAAAGGACGATTTACCGCCTTTTGATAGAGAACCCTATTTAAATATAGTTTTTGTCACTTTTTTATGTTATATTTGATAAAATAATATTATTCTTTAGAATTGGCACATCAAAATTTACTTTGGGAAAATGTTCGGTATTTTTTTGATAAAATTCATTTTTTAATGAATAGTGAAAAATATTGTATTTTAATTCAAACCTGCCTTTTAATATAATTTATTTATATGGTTAGATTATCCTTATAATTGGTTTTAAAGTGTAAATAGATTATATTTTTACCATTTAATCTAATTTTTGTCATTAGAAGCAATTTCACATTTAAATTGTTTATAATCAACTGTCAATATTTTGATAGTTAACATTTCGTAAAAAGACGCCTTTTGTTTTGACAGCGGGAATTAATTTTAAATTAATATCTGCCACTTATGTTTTTTGAATTTGGAAAATTGGATTCCATATTTGGAATCAGGAGGTTAAAATTGTGTAAATATGTAACTTTTATTTTTTGTCATTTTAAATATTTACCTTAGTAACTATTTTATTTTCTATCATTAAATGATAAATCAGGTAAATAAGGGTATCAAAAATAATATTTATTTACTATAACAGGCGTCCTAATCCTATTGGTTGAGTCAAGGCCGACCATGGGCATCTTTGGGTCGACTTTGGGACCCCATAGAGCCACTTAAAAGGGATTATGACACTTTATTTTAATTAACATAAAGTAAAGGCCAACAAGAAATAAACAAATATATTTTAGTAAAATAATTTTTACATGGGGTTATAAAAGTTATATTTTCATCTATAAATATTCATTGGAAATATAAAAAGATTTCATACATCATGGTATTTTTTTTATAATTTTTAGACATCAAATAAATTAAATTATTTATGACAAAATCAGGATGCAATATTTACCTCATTAATAAATGATTTAAATAAATAAAATTATAATGATTAAAATATTATACAAAACATGTGCAATTCAGATTGGAAGATTTTATTTCGATTATTAATCATATTATCTTGGATTATAATGATTTTTGGGCCATTAGAAACCGAATATCATTATATAATAAAATAATAGTTTCACACTTTCATAAAGAGCCCCTCCTCTCCCCTATAAAAGGAGACAACTTCTATGCAATTACACACACCTCTCAAGAATTTTTACTCATCCAACCTCTGCCCATTTAGTTCCCCTACATCCCTATCCTCCTCCTAAATGCCTTACCTTAGGCATATATCACTTAAATAAGTCCTTTGTTTCAAACAGAAGGGAGTTACCCAAATTAAAGGTAACAATTTCTCTTTTTTTGTTTTCATTTATTTTACTTCTCGAAACCCTAAAATCGTTTTATTTACTTCATTTTGTAAAAAAACCAGTATCCTAAATATACTAGGATGTTCGTATGAGAATTATTAAAACTAAACATACACACACCTCCATCTAATGGATGAAGAACATAATGTTTCTGTGGATGGGAATCTAACGCCTCACGAAACGATGATTGTTCAATTACATCTTACCGCCTCTAATGGTGGCCATTATGATAGAACTATATTTATATATGATAAATATTATGTTTATGATTTCTTTATTCTTCTGTACTTCCCAATTATATCAAACCTGTATGGTTTCCATAGTGGGTAAATACAGTAATCTCATTTGAGGAAGTGCGGACTACCGCCACCTCAAAATGATGGGACTCATTAATGACTTATGTGGGATGTATAAAGGATAGAGTTAATGATATTTTATATGATATTATACAATAATTATAATATTCCTTTGTAACATTATGATTTAATTCCATTAAAATACGTAATATAAATGAATGTAGCGTTCATTAGTATGTACGACTTACCGTCTCCATGAACGGTGCATTTCATTTCTTACCTCCAAAAGTAATGTACTATTATAAATTCATGTATATACTTGATATATATGATATATATGATATCTACATAATTATTATCATTCTAGAGATAAATGATATTTGACTACATTTACAACATGTAATTATAAGAAGAACATTTTTGACTCAAGTGCCAGATATCGACAAAATGAATGTTATAAACTTAAATAATTACATAATGCTTATAACATGGTTATAAGTGATATAAAAGGAATAATAAACATGAAAAATGTTATTAAGAAAGTATAAATTAACTTTAGTTTATTGTTCAGGAAATAAAAGAACGAACGGGTCAAGTCGGACACGAGGTAAAGGACTTCATCCCAATCTCCTTTCATTGAGGCATTTTTTGTTTTATACATGACTTTCTTTTATATGATGTATAAAACCCTTTTGACATTTACTTTTATTTAAAATGAATCTTTTCTCTAAAAATCGTTTTACTAAATGACAAAAAGGAATGTTTCTTTTAACAAAAGTGGTGACAACAACCTTTTCACTGCCATGAGTATTATTTGATCTTTGGCTTCCTTAACAAGCCGGAATGTTTTTAAAAGTAAATATAAATACCCTATAATCATTTTATGTATTTTGGTATTGAAAATGATTTTGAGAATGGATTTATTATTTCAATCTCTTGAAATGATATTTTATTATTGTAATATGGAAATTTTATCTTTCCTTTAGGCTTATGTTATGTGTTATGATCAAGTTATGGTTAATGGGCAATATTTACTTATACGGGTGGTTCCATGATAAACCATGGGCGGGTGAGCCCGAGATAGCTCTCCAATTAATTGGGTAATGTGACGGAGGTAAACGGGAATGTTTCTCCTAATAGATTTGGGGAATATACTGTGATCGTTATTCAAATGTAACTCCCTACATAACTGTAATAGCTATAGTGTAAGTATGATATGAATTCCACAAGTTACCTTTATGATTTATGATTTCTATGTGTATTTAATAAATCTTATGATTTCATGAGGTATGTAAAAGAGATGATGTTATGTATGTATTGATGATATAATGTTTTCTTTCTTTGTTTTATAACCCTTACTGAGATTCTTATTCTCATCCAATGTTTTTAAATGTTTTTCACATGACATAAATATGAATAGGGTCAAGGATGGGATCAAGGAATAGTCATGCTATCTAAAAGATGGAACTAGAGATGAATAATTTTTTAAGAGTTTTTATTTTGTGAAAAAATGGAATTTGAGAATAAGTGTATACTTTGTAATATTTAGATGTAATTTAATTGTTATGGTCTAATTATCTAAAACTCTAAGCCTAAAAAGATCCTCATTGTGAATTACTCTCGTAATTCAAGATTATGTAATTGTATAAGGCCAGGTCCTAATATGTATGGGTCAGTCTTCTGAGACATGCCCTTCCCTTCAATAAAGAAGGATTTATGACGATGATTGGGGAATCTCATGGTGGTTTTTTATGCTCAGATATCATGACAAAATCATTTGAGGAGGTCTAGGTGGATCAAATTTTTCAAGAAATAAATTTTTCTTAGTCGGTAAAAGAAAAACATGTTCTCCAGGTGTAAGATTCTATTTCTTGGATCGAATATAGTGTATCTGATTGTTTCCATTTTTTTTCAAATTACTACCTACAAGGTATTTCTTTACAGACATAACGCTGAAATCATTTGGAAGGGATGAAATGGAATCTTGTAGGTCTTATAATTGGAGAAGATAACCCTTATTTTCAACTTGATGTTTCTTATGGATTGAGTTTGGATGTGATTCAGGCTCTTGATGAGGTGGACCCAATATCTCCTTCGTTGAAATCAAATGATCAGATGACAATGTATATTGTGTCATGTGAGGACATTTTACTATATGTCTAACATCCACTGGCTCAATTTCAGGTTGATAATTGTCCCAATTATTTATTCGAAGCATCACTTATCCTCATATTTTTATTATTATTTGATATCTACATACAAAATTCAATGGTTCTATGTTGTTTTCACACATTGAATACCCATGTGATTTTGATAATTAGGTGAAAACATGAGATATTGTCTTTTCTTTGGATGTTATTTCAATAGATGATCCTCATTATTCTTATTCTCAATCCATATTAAATGAATTGGTGGGAAACTCATATTCTAATATATCATGAGAAGTTGAATCATTCATCTTGGAATGGAGGGGATGTTTTCATAATCATCACTCCACCCCTCCATCAATAGTTTTCCCTCTTAATTCTAATTGTGAATACACCTTTCTATGGTATAAATCCTATAATGCGTGGAATCTCTCCCATTTTGAGATGGTGATATGTATTAGAGCCTATCCCAGAACAATTTCTTATAAATTATCCATGTTATTAGATTGAATGAAAATGGAATTGGAAACTGGGTTAAGATGGATTTCATTTAATCTAAGGTGACTAAATAGAATAATAATATTGTTGGTATTCTGGAACACGAGAAACATCAAAATAGTATCAATGATTTTTCTAAAATACACAAAATCAATGGATTCATGGATGTGCACACAATTAATCGACATATTTGGATATTTTGTCATAGAATTCTTAATATGGATCAAATTCAAGCAGTTCATCAATTCATCGCTACAAATGTAACTCAAGAAGACCACACATTCATTATCCAATTCATTTATGGGATTTCTGATCCTCAACACATAGTGTTGTTATGGGATAAACTCTATTATTTTGATCATGGTAATTTTCCATAGATTATTGGATGATATTTTAATATTATTACAGACTATGATAATAATAAGGGTATAAGTCCTTTTCTTATACTGGATATCAATGAAATCAATCAATTAATATCATCAAAAGGGCTACGAGATCTCAGATATTATGGAGATTAGATTACGTGGTGCAATAATCATAAGGGTTCTATTAGGTTGTGGAGTCATCTGGATAGATTTTTATGGAACATACATGTTATCTACACATTTTCTAATACTATTATTGAAAAATTAATTCAATAATATTCAAATAATTCTCCTCTCTTGATAACAATATCTTATAAAAATCCTAATACTGAGAGATTCATATATTTTCCATATTGTAATTATATTCCAGCAATCCATGAGTTGGTGAGGTTATCTTGGGAAGAACCTATTCGGGCCATACTAGATATTTTATCAAAAAAAAATTCAGACACCACATGAAGAAAACAATGGTATGGTCAATAGACCATCTTTTATTTGAAATAGACATGAATGATAGAATGCAGGAAATTAATTGTCTAGAAGGCTGTATGGAGGTGGAATGAGATATTCAAGACTTTGTGGACCTTATCTGTAAAAAAAGATTATTTAGATGATTTTATTCTTAAAAAAGAGAATATACTAAAAGATATATTAAGGATAAAATGGATTTAAGATGGAGATAAAAATATATATTATTTAAAATCATGTATTATGTAATGAAATTGTTTATTAAACCTATTATTTTACTTCAGAATGGTTCTTTTACTATTGATAGAGACATTTTTGGAGTTATGGATTTGTTCCATCATAATGTTCTCCTCATAGGATACAATGTCATGATTCTAAATTTATATCTAAGGGTACCCATAAATCTTTTCGATGACATCCCACATTGTGTTTCGTCCAGTGAAATTGTTTAGCTAGAATTCCTTCCTCAAGAAAGAGATATATTTTTCTATGATGAAACTCAATTCGGACAGTGTTGTTGGGCCTAGTTATATTCATGTTTTTTCTATATATCCTAATTGGAGACTTTTAAGGGTGACCTTATTGAGTCGATACACTATTTTTTCAAGGGATGGAAGCTTCCTTGTGCTACTTGTGCCACCACAATTGAGCTTATTCCAAAGACCATTAATCCTACTATTATATTATATTACCAAACTATAAGAATATATAATGTAAAATATATGATACAATCCTATATAATTAATTTTAGTTAATCAATTCACCTTCACCAGTTGATATATCATGATCAACATGGTTTTCTAAAGGATATAACTATTCAGAGGGCCATTTCATTAGATAAAGAAATGGTCATGAACCTCAAAATTCAAAATAATTGTTCTAATGTGATCTATAAACATGATATGAATAAATATTATGATCATATTGAATTGTAGTACATGTACACTAAGGCATGTGTCTACTATTTTCTATATGGCAGACTACCCACAGGGGAACATCCCCATTGAATATCTTGGGGATCATCTATATTCCAGGAGGATTCAAATTCGAGAATTTAACACTCTAATTAGAAGGATTATATCTTTTATTATTAACTAGAAAAATATGTATCTATCATTTAGCGGAAGAAAAGCATTGATTAATAATGATCTTCTTGCTACCCCTATTCTTGCCCTATCTTTTATTCGTGTTCATAAAGTGGTGATTCAAAACATTGATATAATTATTTATAATATTATATTGGACCCTAAGGATAAGGGTATGTAAAAATAATTGTCATGGGATAGAATGAATCATCATGTTCATGAAGGGGAGACTAATGTTTGAAGCCTTTAAGACATTATTAGGTGAATGCATGCAATGCTATCATGGGAGGATCTGGAATGTCACATGTTATGGGGTAGAAATATGCATGGTAACTTAGTGGGAGGTAAGATTATATTGGATGGCCATGGTACTCATTTATAGTCTGATATTGGTTCCAGTGTTAATGACCATAGGCCTTATTATCGATTACTAGATGGAAAATGTGATATATTATTTTGGAATCACTACTGGACTGTTGATTTAATAGGGTATTCAGGATTTCCTTCTATGAACAAATACATCAAGGAATCCTTTCAGTAACCAACTATAACTTCTGCAGTATTGGATAGAGATCAACATGTTCTATTCAACCTCATTTTTTATCCTCTGGTCTTGATAGGTGTGTTTTTACTCTTTCTACATCAGTCTCCAACACTAAGAAATATAATCGAATGATCCTCATTATACAGAATCTAGTGAATTCATGGAGTAATAATCTATTGGTTATTACCATTCCCCTAAAATATAACATCCCACTTAAAAGGATAATGTATTATGTTTTCTCTATTGATTATAATTTTAAATTGTGTCGAAATTATATTCATTCAAGACGTGTTTTTTTGACGGATACATAAAGTAGAATTATATGATCATCATTTATATGGTAGCGAATGGGATCATGAATAAGGAAATATTTTTGGATATTTATTTGGTTTTTTATCTCTATCAATTTCCAATCATCCATTCCTTGAACGATGGTTTCATGGATTGGGTGTGGGGTGTATTGAATGAACAAAATATTCTTCTATTCTATAGGTAGGCCACTTGTTCTTATGGTAGGATAGAAACCAGTAACTTTATAAGGGTATAGTTTCAATTGGATGGATCATTCTATGAAAAATAAAAAAATAATTCTTATTATATTAGTGCTTTGGGTAATTAGAATAATAAACCATCCTTGGTGAGTATTTTGAGATCTCGGATAGCTAGAGTCATTAGTCATCAAAAGGGAAACCAGGTATGTTGGCTTCCACCTTTACGGGTACTAAAATTTAACATGGTTGGATCTTCTGTTTCCTGTAGCATTCATGGTGGATGAATAGATAGTGACTTATGTGGATCGAATATCTTAAATTTTCTATCATTTTGGGCAAGGTAAGTAATTGTATTATGAGGATCTCACAATTATTACTGGAATAATAAATTTCATGCAAAGGACTTTAGAAATTTATGTAGATGAGATAGATTTTGTGATCATATATAATTCTTTTCATGGGAATGGTATAGTCCCTTGGTATATATCTTGTATTGTTGGAATGTGAAGATGCATTTTGGATGTTGATATCATTGATTCCCATATCTGGTGGGAGGGAAATAAGGTTTAAGACTACCTTGCATCATTTGTCCTTCATGGTATGAGCAGTTTGTTTTTTCATGAATTTTATTGTTTGATTCCAACTGTTCAAAATATCATTAAAATAGATTCCTTTGGTATCCAATATTTTAGACCCCCTTGATTTCCACCATTTTTTCATGGTATATCCATATGGACCTTTGTCTTTGTGTACATTATTTTTTCATTGAATAAAAATTACAAGATTGTGTGTGTTCATAAAATTTGATGAAGCCCAACCATGTTCTCTAGTTCACATTAATATCATCATATGTGAATATATACATGAATATTTTATATTAGTATATATGTCATACATTTCTAAAAAAAATGTAATACCTTCATACATTTTATTAAAAAATTACCGCAACAAACTCCGAATCATGAGTTATCATATTTTTCACTTGAATAATAAATTGGCATAGTGAACGAAATATTACCATATAACTCTACATTTTGAATCATAAAAATCTTGTATTGGAAGAATACCAATATATTAAAAAAAAACTTATCCCCTCAAAAGATGTGTGAGCAAAGGTTTTCTTACAAACCTCTTATTTATCTCCATTAATTAATTCACACATTCATCCATTAAATAAAACATTGAATCATTCCACGATAATATGTTGAGTGTGTTAGATAACCCTTAAATAATATAAAAAAGAATTTATAATTTACTATTAAACCATAAAATCAATAGATATCAGTCATATGTATTGTTTTAGGCCAAATATCAAAAACATGCATCACTGACGAATCCCATGAAAATAACTTCTTATGAGATTATATGTACAAGGAATTAAATATTCTGACGAGAAAATTTTCATTTGTTGATATATGTATCCATGTTTTACATAACTATTGTGAAAAAAATAATACTAGATTAATCTAAAAGCCCTTAATTATCATTTGATTACATAAAAATAACATCGATTAATTCTACCAAAAACTGATCAAGGTAATCTCTAAAGGCCCCATTCTGTAAAACCCATAATGATTTTAAGGGAATTTTTAAGACCCAATATAATATATATAAATATATAGTATATATTATTCATACATATGGTTTTCATGGTTATATATTCACTTTTGACCATCATCTTTTAGAACCCCGACCATATATCAATTGGGGAAAATTATTTAGCTCATCATAAATGGTCCAAAAAATGAACGATATAAGGTAGAGGATAATTTTGTTGGTAATAATCTAGTTAATTGATTGATAATCAATTAAAAGTTGAATTTAATCAAAAATATAATCTACAAATAGAATAGGTTTATCCCTTTTTGAATCATTATGGTTTATAAATACCTTGTAATGATTCAGCTATAGTTACTTCTTCAAATCAAGAAACTCAATCACGACCATTATATACAGAGTCGTTGAAATAAGTTAATCATAATGAATAAGTTCTATTATAAATTATACAATATTAATCATACATATAAAAAGTAATTATTAGGTATATACATCAGAAAAATTAAAAAATATATACACTCTTTGGAGGTTGAGCTTATAAAATACCAATTAGTGAAAGGTAACTTCATTGATTGGAATTAAAAACAATAATGATGATATAATTTATATAGGTTGTATTTACTGAGACATACAATTATAAATTAGTTTTTATTCATCCAAATTAATAAATGTTACTTCCAATACATTGAAAATCATAAGATCTCTATATAATGATTTCTAATCCAAGCCTTAAATCACATATAATTCAATAAGAGGGAGAATCTCAACATTTACTAGAACTAAATCCCTAAATCATCAAGTGGGGAAGAGAAATATAGTTGTTATGTTACCCTCATTACATTAAATATTTTCATAGAAACATAATTTCAAATAATTTATCTTCTAATAGAAAATTAATTTAAAATTATATATATAAAAGTGTTGGCAATGATAGAATCGACTAAGACATTAGATGTTCGTTACATGATGATAAGATTATATCTCTCTGAGTCAATCCCATAAAAAAATTGGTAGTATTCATCAGATGGTTTTTTCAATTTTCTTTTGGAATTTGATGATATTTTAGTTTATCATTGAATTCCATTAGATCGGGGATCTAGTTGAAATAATTACATAACTCATTTCATTAAACGAAATGAAGAAAGGAAGGTGAATTAGTCAAAATCATCTTTTCTCCATCACATTAATTGGACATGTAATCACATTTCATCATTAAAAGGCATTATGGGATTACTTAACTGAATTTAAATATTCTCCCATTTCTGTCAAATCAATTTCCATGATCCGTCTTCCCACATTTGTTCAGTGTAGATGGTTGTAAATTATTTCCACCATGGGATTTATTCATATTTTCATGAGATTTGATCTTAATTATCTAATAAACTATATGTGAATGTCAGGAAACATTAACTTCCATTTCATCCATGAGTTTACAATGAATTATTCCCTCATAGGTTTCAATTAAATTCATATAAATCATTATAATACACTAATGAGAATATCATATTTTTTATTTGTATATATGATTAATCTAGATGTTTAAATACAAGACTTGTAAAATTATCTTTATATGTAACAAAAGATACATCAACATACTACGTCACCTATTTAAATATCATCCATATCCTTTTACATGGAATATGAGGTTTTTTAATTTAGAATGATATCGTCAAATAATAATACTATTCTGTGGTTTTTATTTCTTCCTCTAGTCTTATATTTTCATAACATTCCAGTATTGATCATCTACAAATTCAAAATGATAAATAGATAACAAAAAATATTAATTTTATGAATACATAAAAATAGAAAATATATTTTCAAGGAAATTGATCAATCAATAAATAACTACTGGGTCTAAATATATAAAAAAAATATGATTGATTTTGTCCCATAAATGATTCAATAAAAATTTTTCCCCTAATTTAATTTTTGGGATTCTCAACATGGTTCATTGAATGAAAATGTTTTTTTATCATAGAATAATGTTCATTCATCCTTGTTCCCATATCATTTTTATTCTCATATGGAATAAAAATTCACTATAAAACATTTATCATTAATACAGTTCACTAGGGGTTCCAATAATTTTTTAAACTAAAAATCATAGTGTGAGAAATTTAAATCATATTGAAAAAAACATAATAATGTAATATAATTTATATTATGTCTATCTCTTGACCCCTTCTTAGAAATATATGTCACGTATAAAAATCATGGTAATCCATGAACATTATCATTTCAAATCCTTCATAATTATTTAAAGAAATATGTGTTATTCACAAAATATTTCACAATTATTTTATACATAGTTTTAAGAAGGCCCCATCTCGTGCACTATGTGGAAAATTATTCTAGCTTACTATTCGGTTTTCATAGTTATTACCCCTATGTACCTTGATCCCATATCCACATCTTCTTGTATTATCCGTATATGGATTTATTTATATAAATTAAAATTTTATAATTGTATTAAAAGATATTTGTATCTTATCCTAGAGTTATAATTACCCTAAGGGTTTCACTAATGTTTTTTTAATCCTAATATATGAATTTTTTCAACACATTTTCTCTTACTCAACCTTTAAGGACCCTGGACGTTCAATCATAAATATCCCTTGTTTTTATATGAATAAAAGAAACATTTCTAAAAATCATACCTGAAGACTATAATAGATTATTTTATTTGGAGGAAAAAACAATAACCATATTTCAGGAATGATCTTGAACATCTCCTACAATTACCTTCTCACAATGTACTCATATTATGTGTACCTTACTGAAACATTTCATCGTAACCAAATGATGATGATATAACAATGAGTGTGCCGATAAACTCATTATAGATTAACATAGAAGATATAATTTGGGGGATAAATAAATGCATTCTAAAATTATTTATGTATGTTACCATGAAAATAATGTCAGAGTTTATACCCAACCTCTAATAGATCATAAATTTTATTAATTTTTAAAAAAAATATCACATAAGAAAACATGGCCTATAAAAGTTAAATTCACTGTTAATCAATCCAAAACAATATTCTCATGTCATAAATGTGTGGAACCATCATAAATATATAAAACCATTTCGTATTTCATGATTAACTAATAAAACCACAAAAATAGTGTATTGAAAAATATCACATGTTTCCAATTTTGGGTCTGTATGATCATATTTCCCATTGTGGATGTATACTCACTAATTTCTAGTAGTGGAATAATCAAATCGACATTTATCCTTCTATTAAATCGTGATGTATAATGATTTACCTATTCAATTGGGGAGAGATATTGGTGGACACCAATCATAATTAATTCCCATTATATTTATGCAAACAAAATCTTAAACAAATAATTTTACTCCCTCTCATAATGCTTATAAAATAAATAGGTCCCATAAACAGTTCCACAAACTAAATATTAACAATTTTAAGGAAATAAAAATAATGAAATCATTCAATATTATACCCATTAAACAATAACTAACAACAGAGGATGTCATAATTGAGGTAAAATGATTTGAAAAGATCACATTAGAAATTTCTCCAGAAAAATAGAATTTCTACTTCAAAAAAATCATTCTAACGAATTTATTTTAATCTTATTTTATAGTAACATTTATAAAATATAATTAAATCTATAGAAAACATTTAAATTTCTTCTTGCGGAAAATATACTTCATACATTGAAAATAATGTTTCAAAAATACAAATTGATGAAATATTTTTGGAAAACATTTTAAATTAAAATTAACATTTAATAATATAAAATAATCATTATGTCGCTGAGTGTTCATTATAATGGTAAATGTTTTATATCTTAAAACAATGAACCATTTTAATTTTTCATTAAAACATAAAAGGGAATTGTTTTCAAACAACCTGATGATTACTATTGAATGATTTTTTATAAAAATGAAATAATTGATCAAAATTAATTTTTAAAATCCATGAGGATCATTATAAAAATATGGAATCATTTTTTAAAATTATTGATCTTAATAAAAAAATTCAGTGGAAGAAAGATGAAAAGTATGTTTTCAATAAAAAATCATTTTTTTCTATTCAGTATAGAAATAGTGTTAAATGAACGGAAAACAAATTTCACCTTGAAATAGTTAGAGGATATTAAAAATCAGGAGTTATTTGAGATTTTATGCATATGATTTCATCATTTGATATTAAAAAATATCGATAATCATTGATATTTCAACATAATACTCATACCACATTAGAAACATTTTGATCATAAGTCACATAAAATAATAACATTAAATGAAACATAAAATTTCTTGATAAATAAAAAAGTATTGATATTAAATGTCAATGTCGTAGTGTATAATACTCCCAAAAGAATATATCCACATAACACAACATATTCGACAATAACGGAAAATAATGAAAACAAATACCATAGAATATGTTTCAAAAACCATTATACAAGATAGAAATTAAATTATATTGACTATGATAATATTGTAAATATATTAAATTATAATATAAAGAAATACATTATCATATATCATTTATTATTAACATTTTATTATATTTTTATTAACAATTTCATGTTAAATCCATGATTCCGGAAATTACTGCTTTGTTTTTAATGTGTGTTTTGATTTTAAATTTTCAATCCTAAAACATTGATCATTGATAAATGAAATGAAAAATATTAACTTGGATATTTATATAATATGTACTCATTATATATATATTTATATTAATAAATAATATTTCATGATAAAAAATGAAACACATTGTACAATGATAAATTATGAAATACGTACACATGAATGTTGTTTCCATTCTAATGACAGATGAAATGAAAGAAATGTAAATAATATATTGACATTGATTTATATTTTTTATTCAATATACATCTCATATATTCATTAAAATTTCCCAAATTACATTTCTTTCAATGCATTAGTGAAAAAAACTTACATCACTTCATTAGGACGAAGTCTATCGTACACACAAATGATGTTTTTGAATCCCCTATCGAATGGAAATTATAAATTTTTATTTTATTATATATATATATATATATTTATATTTATATTCATGCTCAATACATCAATCACTATAATTTAGTATTATAGGGTTTGATAGAAACTATGTCACCTTGGTTCACAAGGCGGTAGTCTGTTGTACAAATGAGCGACATTATTGATCCCCATTTGAAGGTGGAGGATATATGTGTATTTAATTTTAAAAGAATAACATCATATTATTATATGGAATATATTTAAGAGTTTATATTATAATGTTTTATTAATATATTTATTGATATGGGGGAAGAAATAAATTAAATGTTCTTTTTAAAGAGTGTTACAAATTTATAATGTAACAACCTTAATATTACACCATAAGTAATACTCGTTATAATTTATGGTAAATATATTATAAAAAGATGAAATTATTAATATATGTAAATAATATTTGTCTATATTCATTAAACCTAATGTAATTTATGTGTGATGATGAGAGGAAATGGGCGGCCATTTATAAGTGGGTGAGAGGACACATAAGAAATATTTATAACCAAAATTCTCTAGCCACTTTTTTTACTTACCATTAGGATAAAAAAAATGAAATATTCTTGATAAAATAAATGTATTGTCAAAATAGATATATAAAAATGATGTATTACAAAATTATTTCTCAGTTTACCCTCTATCTTTTTAGTTTTAACCCCCAGTAAACACCATTTCACCTTACCAACAATAAATAATTCTTATTGGTTTTAAAATTTATAATCTGAAAAAATTTATTTAAACATATTATAATATTTCTAATATGAAGATCCAAAAATATGGGTTCATTTTTTCATATACAATTCATTGAAGAGAGTGAATATATTTTTAATGTAAACCTGTAGAGTTGATGAGAAAACTATTTTTCAAAGTGAATATTCTTATAACTATAGAAATAATTATCATAAAAATAAGAAAAATAATTTATTAAAATGAACTAAATTGATTTGATAAAAAAATAAATATTTTTTAAAATATTAACCCATACAAAAAACTATTTGTATGTAATTAATCATTGTAAAGAAATAAATTTCAAAATGTAATCTTTTATATTATTCTATTTATTAAAAATGAATTGATTTTAAGAAAATAATAGAAATTTATTCCAAGATAAAATTTTAAGGTAGATTTTAATGTATAGTTTAATTTTTCAAATAAATTTTCAAAATTATAGAAAATTAATTTTATAATTTATTGACAATGATAAATTATTTTTTTGGAATATATTATTTTTGAAACATTTAATATCCTTTAATCAAAATCGGTGTTATTTATCAATATTAATTGATTAGATAAATAAATTATTATTATATTAAAATTATTTATTACTATTCAATGTACTCTGATTAAGGGATATTTTCAATTTTTTGTGATTCAATAATAAGACTAATTTTATATCATTGTTTGTTAAAACATAGTGGATCATGTAACTCAAGATATCCTTGTTGTTCTTTATAATGGATGATATCCCGGAAATTTACTGATTTAAAAAATATACAGAAGTTATTTGTGTGTAAAAATCAACCAACCCTAAAATGTGTTTATATAGAAATTATTTTTATAGTAATTCAAAAAAATAAGGATATTTTTCTTCGTCATTTCCCCAATGTCCCATGTATCTTCTACAAACTATTAGAGCTACCATGAATAATGACTATGATAGTTTTATTTTTTCATAGAAAATTTTATCTATAAACCAGGTTCTCCACTATTTCACCCCCATAATAATGATCACGATCAAGCATCACTACCTCTATGTCCAATAAATTTGAATGGCTATGTATTTAATTTCATTGGAGATAAACCAGAAGCACATGATGAATTTGAGAAAGATTTTGTGGAATCGTCCAATTATAAGAAACCATCCAGATAAAATAAACAATATAAGTATGATTGATTTATCTGTGTATTAAATTTATATTCATTCCAAAACTAAAAAAAAATTCCATGGAGATATTCAAATGAATACATTATCAATAACTTTAAAAAAACAGAAAACATTATATATTCTTGACATAAATTTTCTCCTAAGATTGAGATTCCATCATGAGTAACTGAATGTATTTAATATTATATAACATTTATTTATCTTTCATATTCCTCATTATATATTATTCTGTAATATCACTCTAGATCAAGGATTTCTAAACATATTTTTTACAAGGTTTCAAAAGTATCCATTTAAATGCTCGGGTGAAGCGGTTCTTATTATAAAACTCTTCTATTGTGATGTTTTGATACCAAAAATCTTATAAATCTAATTATTAATATGTAATTACAAAATATTTAATTTTTATTATTTTCTATGTCTGATAGTCTTTTTTGGCATGATATGTAGTGATGAAACATATCTCTATATGTAGACACTATTGAAGACTTCACATGAACATTGATGTATTCCTCATATTTTAATAATATAAAATAGAATGTATTACATCATGTTCTCAAAAAACTTATATAATTTATTTTATGTAATGATAATAAATAGATAAGTAGTCACTAATTTCAATGATGTTTGATGACATTGTTTGAAGGTCAAAAATAACCTATAGATTATATTTACATTTATGTATATTCGGGAATCTGAATACTAAATCAATGTTGAAATTTCCCAATTTTTGAATTATTTTATGGGTAATCGATTTATCATACACATATAATTATTCCTCTCACCATTAATATTCTAACATACCAAACATGCATTTACATGTTGTGAAATATCTCAATGCATGCAATCCCACAGAAAATAATCTTTCAAATATCTATATATCATTATACCCTATGGTGAATAAAAACTTTATAAATATGAGATTACAATTATAGATCCGTATTATAATATTATATTCATGAATCACATATTTGTTTCGTTAACCTTATCATTTCATTATAATCCGAGTTAAATTCATGAACATTTCTCATGTTCATATATAGCTCCATAACAACCTTTTCTTCCTCTTTTTTCCTCGCATGGAAAGATGTTAAAAATTCAGTTGAGATATATAATATTATTCCCTTTAGTTAATGATCTCTATCTCTATTCATTTCAAATATTTAAATATTCATTCATTAGTTATCCTCCTCATCGATAAGTTATCAGGATCATTATAACTCAAAGTATCACACACATTTTTTTCCTTTCTAGGGTGGTAATGTGTTGAGAAATTATAATCATTGATCAACAAAAAATATATTTTATGGTGAATATTGAACTCCATATACATTAATATATAAATTAAATAAATTATCATAATATATCTCCTACAATTATCCTTCTTGATAATTCCTCCACATTGTTGATGGAAAAATTAACTCACCTAACACAAAATCTTGATTTCTGTAACTTTTCAAATAGATCATCAATTATTGTGACGAATAAGGAGTCATCATGTAATTAAACATTAGAACAAATACTAATCATTTTTGGTGTGGGTCACTATAGATTAAAATCCCTTCTCCTCTAATCAGAAGTGTGAGGACAGGTTCGCTTACTTAACATCTCTTTAGCTCCATGAAATTCCACCCAAATTTATCTATATATTTGAAATTTATTTATTTCAATGTTAAAATGGATATTGAAATATAAATATGTTAAAAATATCTCTATTTAGTTGATAATATCCATACAAACAATGAAATATAAAGATATCATCCACCATGGTTGTTTTATGGTAACCATAAATAATATATTTCTGTGAATAATCCTCTGAAAAACATTTTTGTGAGGTTATATGCCCAATGAATGAATAATTATGGGAAAGAATTCATAGATAAGAAATATTTCAAAAAAAAAATTCATACATAGTTTCCTACGAATAATCCATAAATAATATTCATCTTATTAATTATTGTTTGTGTATATAAAAATCTCATCCATAAATACCTCCGAAAATTGATCAAGGTAATCTATAGTGACTCGTTTCATTAAATCAAGGATGATCGAAGGAGACATTTTAAGACCAATGGGTATCATTATATGATCATATTTTTTATAACTAAAATTTATGTTTTTAGGGGTATATATTTTCATTTTACACTCAAATGATAGTATCTAGAGAATATGTCAATCATGGGAAATTATTTTTATAATTATAATTTTTATAAAAATTCATTGAAATGGATAGAGGATACATTATCATAATTTTGATCTTCTTAAGAACTAAATAATCAATAAATGTATTCATTAATCCATCATTTTTTAAACTAATAAAATAGGTTCAAACTTGGTGTTTCAATAGAAATTATTAATCTCGTATCAATATTCTCTTAGATTTTCTTCGTGAATTATTGAAACCCATTTGTGGAAATACTATATTGTATTGTGAAATAGTTGAAGAATTTTGTATAAGTTATTGTGTGAAATCAATTTCACAACAAGAAGAATGACTAGTAACTTAATTTAGAAAGACATAAATAAAATCTCAAACAATATAAATGACATTGATGTTGAATTAAACCCTAACCATATTAGATAAATAGTATTAATGGAAGAGAATTATAATGAAATAGATGATGTAATTTCCATAGAAATTTTATACTCATTTGTGGAAACAGAAATCGTAGTTTTGTTCTTTAGTAATAAAAAATGTGGATTAAATTACATGAAAATTAATATGTTAGACATATAATAAACTAAATTCTCATCCTAAAATCACATAATATTTATCTGATAAGAGAATCAAAATATTTTCAGGAATCAATTTCCCAGAAAAAATAAAAATAAGAGTAACTATAGACTCATGATTATATAATCTTATCATATGATGTTTTCAATGGTAATATAACATAAAATCATTGAAATGGTAATTTAATACCCATGTAAATTTCATTAGATATAAAGTAGTCATGAAATAAATAATCAAAGGATATATTATCTATCTATGAGTGGATGAAAAGTATAGATTTCACAACTTCATTACCACAACCCTTATTTGGAGTCATGATTGCATGATATAATCCTTTTTTCCTTTGGACTTTTGTGGTTATTGACATTCATCAATGAATACCATTACATTCACAAACTAATTTCCACAATTATCACACTCCTTTCATTTAATGTATTAAGGCATTGGTGTAAGATTAGGTGGAACCCAATTTTACTCCATTTCATTAATTGTCACCTAAAACAGAATTTTACATTGATGATCTTCACTAAATGACATTACACAATTAAATCACCACTTAGCCCTATTAAAAAACATTCCTTGATGATTATTCCTACATTTATAACATGAATATGGATCAATTTTTTTACAAATTTTTTTATTTGATTTTTAATATTATGTGATCATCCATTTCATATGAAATTCATGATTTTGTTGGGAATAAATGATTTCCATTTATAACATTATTTTAAAATATAATATTGGCATATAGATACTAATTACTCTTATGGACAATTACATTTAGTTTCTATGTTTTGTTCCAAAAAATAATCAATCAATTTGTTTTCTAGGATCATTATAATCAAGAATATTCCCTTGATAACCATGTAAATTTATCTTCATAAGTACCAATTGATCAATCATTCTTATAATTAAGATAATGAAATTTCATCCACAAAAATTTATGTATAATATAAGGGATGTAAATACTAAATAATATTCTCTTAAAATTATTCCCTTCCATGGATTCAATTTCATCCTCTTGACTCTTATTCATAATATGTATCCACCATTGTTCACATTTACCATAAAAATGATAAACTAATGAGATAACCATTCCAATTTATTAGAAATGGTGAAAAAAAATATTTTTTTCCATGGTGATAACACATCACTCAACATCTAGTATTATGTATAAATCGTAAATTTGAGTGGATTTTATACCGTGAAGGATTAAATTTAACATTATTACATTTTTTGATTGTTTTCATGATCAAAATGGTTCATGGACTGACAAATATGTATGATAATAGTAACAATTTTATACATATTATCTCATGTTTCTATTGGAAGCCAAGGATGCTGATCATTTCATTATCCATCATTTTAAAAATAAACATAGTTCCTTCTTCTTCCATCTATTTACTAAAAAAATAGTGTTTGTAATACTAATAATACTTGAAAACCAGATAATAATAAAAAAATAATTTCTAGGATGCATAAATAATGGCTCCTTCTTCTCAATACATAAAATCATAATTTTTTTCATGTTTATCCATGATAATCATATATTAAAATGCACTATAATTTTTTACATGGAAAATGTTGATTGTCAAAAGAGTATCTCCTAGGAGTTTAAAACTAGTTGTGCAGCAAGGCTAATTTCCATGCACTATGTTATGATCAGGTATAGATAAATGAAAAAAATTATTAATATCCGTTATGTATCTCTAAACCAGAACAACACAAAATAGGGTTATCCAAACAATGATTTATTTCAAGTAAACCCTCACAATATCTTTCACACAATATCATTATGGTGTTATCCAATAATTTGATGTATCACCATGTATTTTAATTTTTTTACCTAATACTAATATTAATATATTGAATATATAATTTATATGATACAAATTATAAGGTCCAATAATTTTCAAAAATAAAAATTCATATTTTTTAGATGAATATTTAATAAATATCAAAAACACAAATCGAAGGACATAAATTTTTAGTCAGTTTAAAGACTAGAGACGCAGTCATCATATTTTATGAAATATGAAAAAACATCTACAAAAAATATAATCTCATATAATATTCATATTATACATATCATACCTAATAATATCTCCATATCCTAGGAAATAAATCATAATAAAGGGTGATCATATCTAGTTAGTAAGGATAAAATAGGAGATACCAATCAATGATCGTGTGAAATAATATGATAATAATAATTTTATGTTAAGATGAAAATAACTAATAGTGTTAATACACAACATATCCACAATCATAATTATGATCTAAATAAGAAAACATTATCATTTAAGAAAACATATCCCATAATAATGAGAAATTATCATTTATCAATCATGAACTATATTTTCATAGTAATAAATTGTGTCATAATAATTAATATTGAAATATACTTCATATTTCATGGTTAAATATGAATATCGTCATCATAATATATCAGGACTTATCATCTCTTTCAATTTTGAACATTGGTACCATAGTTTATGCTAGTTGATTAGGAATCACATGTTTCTCATAAGGGATAAAGCCAATCATTTGTTTCCCATTGTAATATAATAAGGGATAAATGTATAACTAATAAATTGTAGGGAGTTAAATTTTACAGATATCTCATAATGAAATCCATAATTATGTGATCCTCAATTTCATAAAAAAATAAAATTATTATCAAATAAAAACTAATGTAAATAAAATTATTTTCATAAACATATAGTCATTTCAAAATTTAATCACCTAGGAAAAATAATGTTGTTAAATAACCATTTCACTAATATAAACATTCACCATATAGTTAATATATATGTATGGTATAATACAATATTATCACATGAAATCATATTAAACATCAAATGAATTCATCTTACATAAAAAATTATTTAGAATTATAACATGGATATTTTATTGAGTAAAATCAATATTCTAAATTACATTACTACATATATCATCTTCCAAATAATTTTCATTAAAAATATTTATGAATTATATAATGTAATCATTGAAATTAATTTAAAACATTTTTTGTGGATATTAAACATTCAAATTAGAAAATTTATTTTATTAATTCATTATTTAAATTTACAAATAGATTTATTTGAAAACATAAATTCAAATTTTATTACATAATGTTTGATAAGTTAAGTGGTCATGTTGGGATGAAATTTTATATATCACAAAAATAGATTCCATAAAATTTTTATATAATGTAAATGATGATTATTTTTAAAAAAAGCATAAATATTTTTTTAAAATGAAATTATAAATAAATATATAAATAAAAAATAGAATTAAAAAATACTAGTGTAAAATTTAAAAAAAATTCCAATATTTTTAGAAAACATATATATGTATGAAAATGTTTCCTCGACGAAATAATCAAATAAATTATATATTCATTGAAAACATTTTTGGGGAATTATAGATACATAATGAGAGAAAAAGGAAAATATAAATTCAATTTATTGAAATAACTAGAGGATATAAAATTTCATTTGTTTGTTCAATGAATGATCATATGATTTCATCATCGAAATCATAAATATAATAATCTTTATTAATGATGAAATATTATTATAAACCCCTTTAAAATATAGAAGAATTAAATTGTAAGCATCATGAAATTAGAAAAATAAATTGACCAAAAAAATTAATGATAGAATTTAATGTAATGATATATACATTCATAAGTCGTTTCTATGCACCTATTAAAAGAATATTTGTGTATAACTCATCTCATATCTTCATAATGGAAAATTGAGACAAAATTTTGTTACCTTTATTCATCTCATACTTCATACATGTTCAATCCTCATATATAATAAATATGCATTTATTATGCATATATTTAATTACCGAAATTATATCATACATAAAATATATGATTAATATATATAAATTTATTACATTTTTATTAACAATTTCATGTAAAAATCACATTTTTTATAGTTGCATTTATTTTTAGGTTTGATTTGATTTTAATTTGTTCATCCTATTAAATTAATAATCATTGAATTATCTAAAAATTCATAAATTTATTTTAACTAAAATATATATTCATTATTTCTATATTTTTAGTAATTTATAAGAGTTAGAGAAAAAAATTTAATACATCATTTATGGTGACGACATGTGATACTTATATATGTGTATTGATTCCATTTTCTTGAATGAAGAAATGAATGAAATGTAAATAATTTTTTCAAATAAATTATTATTTTTATGTATTATAGATCACATATATTTATTGTTTTTACCCTAATTAACTATAATTATAATAGTTAGAGAGATTGGAATCACATCACTTCATGAGGAGGTTGGATTCTCTAAATATAAATAATGTTATCCTATCACCAGTGAATTTAATGTAAGAAGATAAATGTTATTAAATATTTATAGAAGTATAAATATGTTAAAAATATAATACATATAAATTATATCCATCATTTTACCCTATCATGAGAGGTAATGATGGAAAACATGTGATATCATTTTGGGAAGCTGTTGTATGTCATACAGTCAAGCGATGTTATTTTTTACAAATTGAGGGATGAATAAATGGATGTTGGTAATGATCATAGCGTAATATAATATCATAATATTTATGATACAGAGAATTTTTTGTTATCATGTCTTAATAAAATTTTACGGTGGTTATGAATGAAATGAAATAAAAATTCTCATTGAAGAAAGACTCATCTTCTTTATGAAAACTCATTAGTTATCCAATCAAATACTGAATAAGGAATTTTTGAAATAAATGTAATGATTTTGGGATTATATTAGGGAATTTTGTAATTTAATTGGTCATTTATTGGAAATAATAAATGTTTATCAATGTGAATATATGATATGAGAGGGGTTTCCTTTTATATGCATGGTAGAGGGACAACTATGAAAATTTTAAAATAAAAAGGTGAAACCAATCTTTTATCATACCAAAAGTATTAGCAAGGAATATAATAATAAATATTCTATATAATGTAGAAATAGATTCATAAAACGTATTTTTACATATTTCTTGTTAATTTTACCCCAATCATGTTAGTTCAACCCCAAGATAAACCAATATACACATTAATCATAGTAATTAATCTTTATTACTTTACTATCCATAATATTCAATTGTTATGTTAAGCATATTATAAAATATATATAATGATTATGAATGATATTTTCTACATTTTTCAAAATTAAATTCACATTAATCAATGAATTAAAAATTATATTCAACCTATAGATGTGATAATTATGCTATTTTTTTAATTGAATATTCCCATTAGAATAGAAAGTTTTCATATCCAAAATCATTATTGAATTAAAAAAAAATTCCTAAATTTTGTTAATAAATATATAAAAGAAATAATTATTATCAAATACTGTATAAATTTTTTATTTTTTTATAAAATATATAAATGCATTGTTAAAAAGGAATTTTTACAATTCATTAAAACATTTAAAATTTCTTAAAATGTGCAAAATCAGATTATATGATATTTTTTAAATGAAGATAACAGAAATGAAGATAATATTTTAATATATGTTATCAAAAAATAACTTACATATTTTTAATAAAATTCAATAATAAAATTTTTTTCAATGAAAATAATTTCTTTAAACATATAATGAATTTTCAAAAAAGTAAGTAATTTTTATTCATAATATTAATTAATATAAAATAAATAGTCATAATATTTAAAATATAATTAAAATTTATTAAACAAATTTTAACATATTGGTTAACAGAAATATATTTAATTGGTATATTAACAGTATATTGTGGTTTGTAAAAAATTTATATTGTGTAATAGACAAGATGAACATTGTGATTCATGTAAAACAAGATCTCTTTAAAAATAATTTTTTTATAAAATAAATCGTAAAATATATGGTGTTATATTTTTCCAAATATTATGAAATTATATTATTTTGTATGAGATTTTTTTTATAAATGAGTCAACTAGATTGATTAAGTTGACGGTGTACTATTAAACAAATTAGTTTATACAGAGGACCATTAGGTGTACATTCTATGAATAAAGATATGATAAAATTACAGAAAAATAATAATAATTTTCCATAATATGATAATGATGAGACATTAAATAAAAAATAAATATTTATGTAATTTTGGTAAAATTAGTTATGCTAAAATATTATATATGTTCATATAAAAAAGAGATGTCTATGGATGTCTATTATCTATAAAGGTGGTCAAATGAGACAAGAGTTTAGTAGGTAATTTGAATTCAGTGAACAAACATTCTCATTTTTTAAAGGAAGCATTATAATATAAAGGGGGAGATGTGTAATTGATTTTCAACTATAGGGTGTTTTAAAATAGAGCCTAAGGGATGTAGTTTTTGTTAGTGGGTAGTGAGAGTTTGTAAACAAAACCAATCGTTTATTGAAAATATACCAATTGAAATAATTTTGGATGAAGAAGTTCCATACATATAGGATCTATACATATGTGGTCTATAATGAGTAATATAATAAAAAATACAATTGAAAGGAACATTTGATATATTAAAATAATATATGTGGTTTACTATAATGAGGTTAAATTAATTAAGGGGTGCTAGACACAAATCATTAGAAAGAGATGTTTTTTATGGATCGATTCCAGATTATGATGGATCCATAAAGAAACTTGTATGTGATATATCATATGCTAATTTGAATAACTATTTCATGAGAACATAATGTAGTAGGCGAAGTTCAATCCATGAGGTATTTCATAATAACATGTAAATAGAGGTGGGAATTGGTATATGAAACAAAATTGGGCCTTAAAGGAGACAAGAGGTTCTTTTTAAGAGATATCACGACAATGGGATGCAATATAATTATGATTATCATGTGTAATATAGTGACATACATGGGTTATGGGTGATTCCATACAAAATCAATAATAATATATGACTGATATATATGTGGAACAAAATGAGACTTGATGGGAGTTGACAATAAAAGAAGAAGTTACTAAAAATTAGGTCGAATATTGAAAAAATCATCATGTTTTATATACATTATATTACCATCTTAGAATAAGTTTTAATATGCGGGAAGAAAATAATAACTATACACCCAAAATGATTAGAGACGCATGGTTATCAAAATTATATAGCTAAATTCTAATATAATTTGAAAAAAACATAACTAAATGACTGCAACCCCTCTATATATAACATTATGTTCCAAATGAGTCAATTGAATAAATTCATAATTAAATAAATAGTCATAAAATTTTCTACACCTTCAAAATAAATATGTACCCAAATATATTCAATACCATTCCATATAAATTCCATTAAATTGAGATAATAGAAATTATTATATATGCTAATAGAATGTCGTGATTTTCTGATTCCTGAATATAGGTATTTAAAATAAAATTTGGGTCATAATATATATCAAAAACCACAATTTCAATATACCATAGCCCGACTTCCTCATATATTAATGAAAATTAATTGTCCATGAAAAATACAAATGAAAATATTAATTCAATGTCATGTCTCCACTGATTTAATTTTGAAATATATTTTTCTCTTGATCGGTGATCATCGCTCTAAGGAACCGATCCTGAAATCCCCTAGAACGTTCACATACATTCCAAAATCATTATCAAGCATTCGACTATAATATTTGACTAAAATCATTTAGAATTATTGGATTTTATACCTTCTCATGATTATGGAAAATTGATTTGGTGATTGTTGAACCTATATCAAATGATCATAGATCTTTCCTACAAGTTATCCCATAATGAAATAAGAGAGAGGGCAGAAGAAGATAGAATTAACGAGATACTATTTTACCCCAAATTTATGAACTCAAAAATGAATAATTATTTTATTAAAAATTATATAAAATTTTATTTATGTACTTTTGGATTCTAACACATTAAACATATACATTAAGGACATAAATATCACATAAAACATGGGGAAAATGTCTCACTTGTTTTTTAAATAAAATAAGCTTTCACCTTGAATCACCTCTCTTATAAATAATAATTGAACCATTGTTATCGTCTATTTATTAATCATTGAACAAATATTTTCCATTTTAATCAAAAAATAAAATTTAAATTTATGAATAAAATAAAATAAATTATTTTTATTCTAATCTAGAATAATATATTTTTTTTCATTTTTGATAATATAAACACATATAATATGGTGCCACTACATCGGGGAAGGCAACTTCATATACTCCAATTTTCTAGAATTGGCCGAACAACTTGATAATGTTTTTTATGGCCCTCTAGGATGTTGTCATGATTGTATAATGTGTTACTCTCAAACATGGATTGATATAAATAAACCAATAATCAACATATGTATATAATATTTAGTTATAATAATGATAACATCATATGAACACACACCAATATATATGAACTATTTGCCTTATGATACCTCTTAATAAATGATGGATGCATAATTTCATCATCCTTTCATAAATTATATATTCATAACCATAGTAGATAAAAATATTTTTAATCTACATGTAGAAGGATTTTATAATTGAATTACCAACATTGTCAATCAGAATCAGGATATCTCATACTTTAGTAAGTAACAATATGTTCCTGGAAAATTCAACCAGTGTCGTGCCATCAATGACTCACCCAATATTATCAACAAAATCACAACATAAAATCCATATTATTGTAATTAAATAAATGTACATGATAAAATGATACACACTGATTATCATATCTACTCAAGGTATAAATAAATATGTTCATAAATAGTAATATCCAATGAAACCTAAATGATATGTTGTTCTTTTTTGGAGTGTATGTCCTGATGATGTCCATCAATTGAGATCAAACAGAGTGAAATTCATGCTAATATGTATCAATGCTTATAATCATCAAAAACCTAATAGTCATTATTCATATGTGTCCAATGAGTGTCATGTATCGTGATAATATGACATATGTATAATATTATTGTCATAGTATCCCAACATTCTCTTTATTTATGGTAACTAAATTGTAATTTTGATATGATAATTAATATAAGTACATTATCAATTAAACAATGTATGCATAAGTATAAACACATTTATGTTATGTATACATCGTATATAATTCAATGTATAAATAATTTAGTAATCAATAAAAAAATTTAATATTTGGATTATAGAACCAAACATTATAACACCCCCTAAAATTAGACAAAAAAAACTCCTGAATTTTTTTTATCTTTAACAGGATATGAATGATTATATATTTTTTTATGAATTTAGACACTGTTCTAACAACATAAATTACCATGGTAAATCTTCTATCTTATATTTCATTTAATTTTGTAAAAATTCAGAAGTGATCATATCCTTGAGTGTAAAATTTTTATTTTCATTCATAATCAGTATAACATAGATAGTAACATTGGTATGATTTTAATAACTAAAATAATTGTAGTGTATTTTATAAGTATTTATGGATATAAAAATTGAGAAATATTCGAAAATGTATAGATGTGGATAATATAGGATTGAATTAGTTTATCTTAATCATTACCTTAGCCTAACTCTGATATTAATCCTGGTAATGATATATTTTGTCAACTCAAAACTTGTCTTCCACACTATCTAATTACATGGTTAATATTCCTTCTACATTACTAAATATGTGATGGATATAATCTAAAATACTTAATATAATAAAATTTAAAGATAAATTATCGATGATATTGATGTTCTACTAACCATTTTCAGGTTCTTCTATATCACATTCCGGACTTTGTATAGAGATTGATTACAATGTAATTTTGTAACAATTTTCTCATGAATTATTAAAAACTATATTTTGAAAAAATCTAATTATATATAATTTTATTTTTTTATATTAACACCGTAGATGTACTATAATATATGGCGTTCCATAAAAAAATTAAATATTTTTTGAAACTATTTAGAATCATATATTCAGCACAATATTAATAAACATTAACAGTAATGACTATTTCCTATATGGTTCCAAAATATTTCACTTAGAAGATTATAGTGCTTCAACTAAAATCATTCACGATAATGGAATGTTTTAATTCCAACTCATTATTCTTTGATGATTTTATTTGAAATATTAAATAAATGTATCTCAAAAAATTTAATACTATATTATAAAGATTCACAATCATTTTATTGTTGAGTATTATGAATTTCTCTAAAAAATGGATAACATTTCTATAACAAAGACTAAAATCCCCCTTAAACAGTACAAAAATTTTGTAGAATCATTTCTTGAATTATATTCAGGATATCCACAATATGAAAACAAGGGATTGGACATCTAAACAATAAATGTCTGAATGACTTTACCTCTAGAATAATCTGAAATTAGAATTTATGGATAATAATCAATAAAGAACCAATATTCAAATTCGGACATCATGAGTATTGGTACGATTTGGTATAAAAAACAGCTATATCCCATGAAACATAACTCGATTTCATCACATAATATTCCATGAAATATTTTGAAGATATTTTATTAATAGTTGGATCACATGATCAACCAGACATTGTTAACTCTTACAGTCCCACTATTATGAACATTGACCACCTCTAAGTAGTGCTTTAAAATTTACAATAACTAAAATAATAAATTCTAAAAATTACAGAAGGAAAATGTTGTCTGAGAGAGTGAAATAATAGTAGGATCTCACAATGTATTCCATAGTAATCGCAGGTCCAAATAAACTATATATTCTCAAAATTAGTAAATCATGTAATAGAAATTTGACATTATTAATATAAAATTTTACAAACATTTCAATGATTAGAATGAAATTTTTATAAAAGATAATTTCCATTAATGGATGTATATATTTTAATCATTTTCCAAATAGTCGTGAATAATAATTTCTATCAATACATTGACATGAACAAATAATTACCATCATAGAATGATGGTTAAGATTTTTGATGACATTTTATTATTCAGAATCACTCACATAATAATAATATATGTAATTTTATGTTCACACATTCCAAGATACCAATCATTGATGGAATAGTATAACAACATAAATAATGAAATCCCCACCCATATTATGTTTAGACGTAATTTTCTTCATCAATACATTGATACGTATAGGTAATACATTCCTTGATTATATTATTCCCATCAATATACAATTGTTCCATTAGTCATCAAGGGAAATAATTCATACATTTTCCAATTATTAATTTCTAACTATTTATATTTAATTAATGAAATCATTTGATTCATCCTGATGTTCAATTCGAAAAAATGATATTTCTCAAAAAAAATCTAATATAAAATGGTATTCATGAAAAAAAGAATCCATTAACCTAAATTTTTTTTCTTTCACATGATAAAAAATACATCATATCCTATCTCAAAATTTCACATCAATATTATTCATAAATTCAATCCTTTCAATTCATGATCATTTTCAAGAAATAAATTCTTCTTTTCAATATATATTTTCAATGATATGTTATCACACATACTATTCTATTTCTAAAATAATTTATGAAATATATCATTTGAATATATGGAAATAAATTATAAATATATTTGAAATTTATTATGAAATAATGGTTTCAAATGATAATAAATAACTTATGAAACCATAAAACTCAATTCACAAGATCAATGATCTCCCAATATAAAATAAAAACTCAAATAGTGTTTAAAGGATATTAAGGGTCATGATAGAACCCTTCAACTACAAAAAATATATAACAGTGATACATATCCAACAATGTCAATATGATCTATCACTATTGAACAAGGAGAGATAATAGTAAAAATGAATTCACAATAAAATGAGATTACCCTCACCACTATAAGCACAACAAAATACCCAATAATTCAATTAATAATGAAAAACAATTTGGATTCCCATGTCAACCCTAGAGTTTCTCTCTGATTAAGAGGGTCAAAATTTGATTATGTAAGTGATTATAAATATAGAAAAATAGAAAAAAACACATGAAGTAACATCACATCCCTATAATTCATTAAAATAGAATATTTCACCCATTAGATGTTTCCTTTTACAAGATACCTTTTGCTAAAATGATGATTTACAAATCTTCAGGTAACCCAACTAATTGGTCAGTGGGTTTTAGTGGCATAGAAGTTGATTTCTTCCAAAAAGTCAAATCTTCTTCCTATTCACCAGATAACCAGTACCCATAAAAATTAGGTATTCAACACTATAATTATCAATTTTTTCTTATAATAAAACTATACTATAACACCTAGATAATGTAAGATAATATTATTTTAGGAATCATATACATCACACACCACCATGATTTACCAAGTCATGAAATATTTTTATTTAATTTTTATCATTATAAAATATTAATGAAACTAGTAAGGTTAAGTAGGATGAAACATAACATAATATTTATATATATAAATATTATACATCGTAAAAAAGTATTGATTATTTATTAAGAAAGAAAATCATTTTTATAAAAGTCATTTGTTTTAAAAAAATATGTTTTCTTCGAATATTTTTTTTGTGAAAATATTATATGTTATTTTTCGAACTACTAAAATATATATATGATAATATTAAAATCATTATTGAAATTATTATTTCAATGTTATAATATAGTGAAATATTTGGCCTCTAAAGAAAATGTTGATTTTCATTGAATATTTAATATACTATTTTTTCCTATGGGTTTTTTGTAAAATTATCATTTAATATCAATTTAACATCTAAATATTCCTATAATTATATCATTTGTTGAGAAATTTATCATTTATAAAAAAATTATAGTTAATGAAAAATTAATTTTAATTATTATTATTATTGTTGTTATTATTATTTACATTATAATGAATCTTTTCTATTAATAATTTATTCATTAAATTTTTACAAATGTAGTATAAATAATTTGGTTTATTACTTGTATAAAATTGGTTGAAATTATTGTAATTAATGAAATTATAATTTCAAAATTTTCATTACATTAAATATTTATATTTTTTTAGTGAACAATATTTTGTGGTGAATGTTTAAAATTAATGTTCTTTTGGAAATATTTTATCATTTACTTTATATCCATGAAAAAAACACTATATGAAAATATAAAATACATTGTAAAGAATAATTTATAGAAATTTAATAAAATTATAATACATGATAAATTTTGAACAAATTATATTGAATTTATTTAATGATAAATATTAAAATATTATTCACTACCGATGGTGTTTATGCACATCACATGAAAAGAAAAATTTATTTTCCAAAAGAAAAAATTTGGGAAGGAAAAAGTACAAGGTAAACATGGTTAAATAATATGAATTATTATTGTATATTTTTTTGGCTATATATATGAGTTTTGGAGTAATATAACACGTGACTAATAAAATTTCATATGTCATTCATTAACATGACTAAAATATTAATATAACATATAAAAAGTGTTTATGATGTAAATTATGTTAAATTCACAAATTATAATTAAATAATAGATTATCTTAAAATTAATTTATTTGTTTTTATGATATTATATTATTTTAATTTAATAGTGATGACATAATTAGCATATATTCTAACAAAACCCATCCTCTATAATAGTTCTATTAATTAATAAACAAATATGTCATATTAAAATCTTTTTAACGGTTTTGATATAAATTCATTTTCTATCTTTTTTTCATTAAATTGATATTTAATGTTTTTTATAAAAAAATCATTAATGATATTTTAGGATAATGTATATGTTATTAAATAACATTAAAAAAATAACATACTCATAAGAAGACAACTATGATGATACTTTGCCAAAAAATTATCCTTTTGTCATTTATGAGATATTTATTACTTTTTAAATAATATTATTAAAAATAGAACCTATGAAATTAAATACCATAGTTAATATTAATAATTTTTATCCATGGGATAAACCAAAATATAAGTTTAAAATTTTACCATAATAAAAATAAACATCATTTCCAATTGATATTTCAACCTCAAACTACTTTTAATAGAATTTATAACCCTTTTAACGAATCTTTTTTTATAACAAATTAATCCTTATATAATAATTTTAGTAATACCAGGTGTTTCAATTCCCTAAATTTTTAAGGGAAAACCTTAATATCTTTTATTTAAAATATATTGATCTATCTAGTTCATTTTCACCCTATCTTACTATCATATATAATTCCATTGCAATAAATTTTATGTTTTATATCATGAAAAAATACTTCATGGTTCATGAATAAGTTATATAAAGGAGTCTTATAGAAGAATAGGAGGCTTGAATGAATATGTAGAAAGGAAAGACACCAGGTAATGTATTTTTATTTTTGTCATATTTTAATGTGGATTTTTATGCATGAATTTATCCTAAAAAATTATATTATTCGAATATTATTAATATACATAAATATTTCTTCTATTGTGATTATTTTTATAGAATACATATTTAATTTTCATTTTCCTGTTATTATATTTTAAAGGGAAGTTAATGGAAAAATAATATCTATAACTATTTTGAAGGGAATAATTTTTTTTCCTCGAATATTTTTTCATTAGAAAAATTCCAAAAAAAATTGATTAATATCAAGAAAAATTTTAAAATGTTATTTTACCAATATTTTAATTTATATAATAAAATAAAAATAAAATCATTTTAAATTTATAATTGATTTACTGTGTTCTTTTACCAAAATTGGGAATGGAGAAATTATTTAAATGTAAATTGTAAAAAAAATATTACACAACATGGATACAATTAATTCATTATATATATATATATATAGTTCACCAATTTTCATTTCAATGAAATTTTTTTCGGTTATTTTATTATATATCATAGAATTTAATGAATTTTTATTTTAAAACTAACTTAGGTCTTCATTCATGAAATATTGTAAAAATCGTTTAATGTAACTGTTATCCCTGATTATATCAATTTTTTTATGATTTACTAGGGATATGACCTGATAGGAAAATCATTAATATTTATATAGATGGTTTATGAATTTGAGTATTGAATGTTTATGAACCTATATTTTTTATTATGATATGAAATGATGAATTAATAAATTTTTCATGAACCACATATAATTTCCATGTGATAAAATGGGATGATATGATTATTATTTTTTTATTTTAAGGAAAAATATGAATGATTTTCATTTTTTCGATGATCCTGGAATATTATATCCCTATAATTAAATGGATATTATTTTATGTCACATTTTTCTTTTATGGGATAAAATATATTCTTCTTGATAAACAATGGACGAAATTTTATAAACTTGGTTCGTAATGGTGTGCATGTGGTGATACCTGATCTATTATTGAATTGGAAAGAAATATTTTAAACCTAGTCTCCAATTATTTATGAAAGATTGGGTATCCACATTATAAGCCATGGTCACGATCATATACCATAATTCTTATATAATGATTAGATATAATCATAGAATGTTATCTCCAATCATAAATCCAAATGAGAATCTGATTCACTCTTTCTTATGATTCCTTCACCATATTATTAATGAATGTATTCATGTAGGGTACCAAAAAAAGTGTATAAATTAATAACAATACTACGATAAAAGGTCGAGATTATATATAAATAATATATATATATATATATCTACTCTCTAATGTAACTACAAAATTATGGTTTTTTCATATATTATAATGTTCTGTATTGAATATTTTTCGAAAAAGATGTAATATTTATGTATTCTATGATTAATAAGTCATATTTGGTTTCAAAAAAGGACTATGATAATATTAATAGAAATACTGTGAAACATTAGTGATAATATTGGGGATAATTTTAGCTATGGGAAAACATCCAAATTATTTTGTAAAGAATATATTAATATTTTTTCCATGAAATATGTCTAATTATTGATAGTAAAACTGGTTTATGATTTAGAAAGGTGGCATATAGTAGTAATAATAGTGAAAAGAGATTTTGGTGTATAACGCATCTTTCATTCCACTACAGGTTGACTATTCCATTAATTTGTAACATATTAAAACTAATAGTTGATATGGTTTGGTTAAATAATATTTTCTCTATGTGAAAATTTGAATGAGTTTAATAGATATGTTCTAGGATAGTCGATGTGAAAAATATGGTATCTTTGATTAAAATTAAGATGTTAAATTTTATATTTCCTCTGCATGATATTTTATGATGTCTAACTATGATAATTTTTTCACAATATATAATTTCATATTTTACTGATATGGTAGAAATTAGATGAATTATTTTAATGATGGAATTAATGGATAATGTAATGATTTTCCAATTGGGAGGCTATGTGAAATTGGTGGAGGTATGTGAAAAATTGGGATTACTCCCGATCATATATATCATTTCATGATAAACAATCTCGAAATGGTTAGGTTTTCTAAAATACATAATAGGTTATAATTTGGCATTCCTGATGAACACAATGAGAATAAGTTTTTCCCTCTATGTATAATGTGTGGGAATAACAAGTAGGAGAAATGTATGAATTGAATGAGAAGGTGTTTATACGTATAAAATGTCGGTATAGTCTAATTAGTTAATCAATAAAAAAAGTTTTCAATGGAGGGATAGGAATTTCCTCATAGGATAAAGTTAATGATCAGTGTCTTATGTATGGGGAAATAAGTTAATTATGAGAGTAAATATCCAAATCCAAAAGATAAATCCATGATTAGTGAATGTATATTGTTATTTATTTCATTTATGATGAATGATTACTGATTTTATATAAAATAATTCAATAATTATATTATAGCTATTTTTATACTAATGATATTATGATTATATGAATAATGAAATATCTAAGGATTTTTTATGCTGTTTAGCATTAATTGTTTTCCAGAATATAGTTACTGTAACTCATAACCACGATAGTGGATTTAATTGTTTGTATATAGTTTTTTTGTTGATCACATGATTTAGGGAATAATGAACCTTATGATCTACATGTTGTTGAGAAAACAATTCGAGTATATAAATATATAATTTTTTTACTAATGTAAATGAGGTAATATTTGACATACCTAGAATAGAATATTGATTTGAAAATGAAAATTATGTTATCATTGATGGAGGTTATTATTTATTTTTATTAATTTATTATATTAGATAGTCAATGATTATATTAGATAAGCATTAATTGTGTTAATTTTTAGTAGAATATGTGATTCTATAACCACCCTGCTCCTTATTTCACTCTTAGACAAAGATTTTTAAATAAAATATTCACTTGATACACCATCGAAGATTGAGAGATATATTGTCTTTGTGAAATAAGAACATTATTCAATAACATGAATGTAACACCCCAGGATTTCAGAGTGTGTTATTTCTTAAAAATAATTCAATAACTTGCACTACACGCAACACCGGGTTCAATAACACCATTAAAAGAGGTCATGAATAGTATTAACTAAATTTTGAACTTTATATAATCCTTATAATTTTAGAATCCCTATTATGAGTTTCTTAGTCATAATGCAAGAACAGATTCATTTTTAGTATTTCACTTTTATCAACTTCTAATAGTGAAACCTTTTTAAATACAATATTTTAAACTTTTTGACTAAATGGGGACATCAAAAATTTAAAATGAAACACCCCAAGCTTCCACGGTACGTTTCCCTTCGAATAATGCGATAGCGTGTGTTGTACGCAACCTTGAGTTCTAACACACACCACAACTAATTAAACTAGCCGTTGTGAATAGTAATACCTACTTTTTAAATTATATATATTTTATATTTCAAAATGGACTTCCTTTTTCGATTCGGAATATCTAATTTAGCTTAAGGTGAAATTTTGGCACTTTTCGGATAACTTTCATATTTTGATGAATAGTGAAAATTACTAAATTTTAATTAAAAACAAGTTTTTTAATCAGAATAATTAATAGTGATAAATTATGAATTTTAGTAGTTTTAAAGTATATTTAGAATATATTTTTACCATTTAATATAATTTTGGTCATTGGACATAATTTTACAATTAAACCGAACATAAACAAGTGTCAATCTTTTGATAGTTATTATCTCTTAAAAACACGCTTTTTGTTTTGACAGCGGCAATTAATTTTAAATTAATTTCTGCCACTTCTGTGTTTTGAATTTAGAAAAATGGATTCCATATTTGGAATCAGGATGTTCAAATTTTGTAAATAGGTAACTTTTATTTTTAGACATTTTGAATAATTACTGCGGTAAATATTTTATTTACCATGGTTAAGGGTAAATCCGGTAAATAAGGGTTAAAAAATAATATTATAATAATACTAAATTACCCTAAAACGTGTCTTAACACTATTGTTTGATACATGGTCGACCATGGGAATCTTTGGGTCTATTTTGGGACCCCATGGATCCTCTTGTAAGTGATAATGACACTTTATTTTAATTAAGTTAAAATGAATACAAAAATGACACAAGCATATATCTTTTAGAAAAACAATTGTTACATAGGGTTATATATGTTGGATTTTAGATTATAAATATTCATTAGAAAGCTAAAAATATTTCCTACATAATTCTATTTTATTTATAATTTTTAGACATTAAATAATTTATTTTATTTATGACACAATGATGATGCAGTAATTAATATAATAGTGAAAAATTAAAATAATTGATATTATAAATACCCAAATAAATATAATATGAAACTTTTAATTAATTAAACTAATTTTCTAGGAAAATATGATATATTATGATTGATTTAATTGACTTTTTTCGAAGTAATCAATCTGTTATGAGTTTCCCAAAAATCAACTATTGAATAGTGTCAAAATTGACATAAAAGAGTTCTTAAAACAAATATTATATTATTAATTAATATTAAATTCCTAAAAATCTAAGGTTCTGCCAAGAGACTTATATAATGATAGGTTCATCATTAATGGACCCCTTGGGGGTCGCTTGGATGTATATAGTAAGTTTATTAACCATATTATATAAAAATACAAAGAGACATTGTAAAAGTGAAACTAATTAACTTAGAGTTAATACTTAAAGATAAGGTTAATATAAGTACCCAAACCTGTCTAAATTCTATTGGTTGAGTGGTTTTAGACCTATCCCCACCTTAACCTTTGAATAATAAGATTTTGAGCCATTAGAAACCGAATATGAATTTATTATAAATTAATATTTCTAGCTTTTCCAAAGGTGCCCCTCACCCCTCTTATAAAAGGGCACTCCTCCTTCTCATTTCTTCACACCTTCAAAGCCTTTTGGTTCGGCCAAACTCTGCCCAAATACTCTCCCAAAATCCCTAACTACAACCTAGAGGCCTTAGTTTGATCAGAAAGCCAACCTAAAGAGCCCTTTTGACCAAATGAAAAGGAAGAACCCGAAGAAGAGGTAATGATTTCACCACCCTTCTCCAAGTTCATTTCTTCTTCCACTTCTTCTTCCTTTGTTCTTAACATTCTAAAATAATAACTCCAGTATCTCACATATAATGTGATGTTATTATAAATATGATACAACCATATTCAGTATTCTATCCACCCTTTGAATAACATGTCACCATAGGTGCGTACGTACGGCTTACCGTCTCCACGTCGTGGTGTAATTGTTATTCAATATAATATTATTTGGATGGGTATAATAATGATGTGTAACTCATGTAAATAATAAATATAACATTAAATGATTCTGTATATATGATATACCATCCATTTATATATTATTTTAATATCAAAAGAATGATATTGTCGCTCGTGCGTACGTACGGACTACCGTCTCCACGAACGCGATGAGATTCATTCTCCATCGTATCCATTCAAGTATAATTATCATTTGATGATTTAAAAATGATGTTTAAGGACTAGATATCATTCTGGATATTAATAAGATACAACAACCATGGCTTATGTAACAAAACATATAAACGAAAATGAGTAAGTTAACTCCCGAAACGACAATAATTCTAAGATATTATTAACAAATCAATGTTAAAAGATCATATATGATATCATATTAATATATATGATTCTTGTATAATTTAATAACAACTATTTCACCATTATACAGGAGGTTAACCTACCCCAACCAAGGATAAGTACAAGGTAAGGGTTATTTCACAATCTCTTCATTATCCGAGGTTGTTTATATGTAATAATCTACTAGGATCTCTTTATCATCCACATCCATGTTTCTTAAAAATGAATTTCAAAACATTTTTAATATTTACTAGAATGTGAGTTAAAGTCATTTATACCCTTTTTTTGACTTTTATAAGTGGTTTATAAAGGAATCTTTCCGTCGTTTTCAAAACAAGGTCCCTTTTAACCTTTTCGACAGAATTAAGGTAAGAATGTTTTTTTTAACTTATACGGCGGGAGCGGCTAATTTCCGCCGTTATAAAATCTTCAAAACTTCCCTTAAAAGCTTATAAGAATATTTCTCAAGAAAATGTTTTATTTTATATGGCTCTTAAATGGTTTCAAAAATAGAAAGAGATATTTCTCTAAAAAGTGTTTTGATTTCATCTATGTCAACATCCTTTGACGGATTTTACGCTTATTTGAAGTTGATTTATTATGATACAAAACTTCTATATTGTATTGAAGGTTTTGTGATATGTTTGACTGTGGATGTGCTATTTTTATACCATTCATAGTTTATGGTGAAAGTATTGACATTTCGTATGCTATTTTTGATACGAATGTTTATGTTATGTTTAAACCTTTTCATATGGGAATGCATTGGACTTAATAAGTGACGGGTGGAGCCCACTATAGCTCCTAGATGCATCAGTAGGTCTCATGAGACAAACTAGTGTCTTGGCACAAGGCCTTGACAAAATCTTATTTGTAGTCTTGGCACGAGGCCTTGGCTATGTGGTTATGATAGTCTGGCATTATGCATTCCAACATTATGAAAGTGGTTTTTGATTTTTGCATGTGATTATTTGATTAGTAGAATATCCATGTGAATAAGTAAATGGCATTATTTCATTTTACTTTTTCCATACTATGTTGAAGTTCAAGTTTAAAAGGCTTTTGTTTTAGTAATGCATTGCCTTAAATGTTTATGCTTATTTTGAATGTTCCGCTATATTGTTATCCTTACTGGGCATTTGAGCTCACCCCTTTTCTATGTTTTATTTTTCCCAGGATGTGAAGAAGTAAGTTATGAATGACCTGCAGGGATTTTTATGAGGGGTTAATAGTGTGGATTGTGGAAACATTATGTTGATGTAGTAGTTTTTCATTTTCTGATGTAATGTAAAACTTATGAATATATCTAGTGTTTCCAAGGCTACTAAACCAATCGGTCTTTCGAGATTTGATCTTTCTTGTGATCATGCCAATGTTATGTAATAATGCACCGAATCTGGGTAACTAGGGTCGGGGCGTTACAGTTGGTATCAGAGGAAGTTTAGTACAAACCTTGGAAACTAGATTTAGATAAACTCTGATTAGAGCACGTAGACCTAAGATTAACTTTGAGGATTAGTATAGAAGAACATCCTAGAATTTTGATATTGTAGAGATTTTGTGAGTTTTCCGAGCAATACATCCCTGTCTGGATACGAGCAGGTAGAGGCGGCTCTGGCACAGATGTACCAAGGGGTAAAACCCGAAAACACCGCTTTGAGCTAGACTCGAACGGGAACTGGTGCACGACAACGGGCCTTGCTGCACTCTTGGTTACGACACTCCCGGGGGATATGCTTAGGATAATTCTCATTTTCTTTAAAAACCATTGTGAAGGGTTTATGAGTATATACATCCTCAAATGAGACATTTTTATGATTATGGATTATATCCATAAATAGTTCAATTTATGTTAAGTGTATTATAAGTATGGGATTATGTATTTTGATTCATAAACTGATCTAGTGTATTCCATTGTTTAGAAATGGCGCCCAGTAGAAGGAATGAGAACTCCAGAAATGCACATGATCCAAAGAGAAGGAAGGATCATATCTTTCATGGTCTTAAGCTAGAATTTATAAGAGAAATAGTCTCCCATGTATTATCATCATATGAAGAAATAATATCATGTGTTGATAAGATAAGTAAAGAGATTTCTGAGTCCTATGGCTTTGAAGGGAAGCAAGAGAAGAAAAGGATAGAAGAGAGAAAGATGGATAAAGGGAAGAGGGAAAAGAAGAATTTTCCCATATGTGGTAACTGTGGAAAGAAACACCCTGGAACTTGCCTGAAAGGAATGGGAGTTTGTTATAAGTGTGGAGGAAAAGGGCACAAAGTACATGACTGCAAGGGTAAGAAAATGGTTTCAAATGTACAATGCTTCATTTGCAAGGAGTTTGGACACTACGCGAACCTATGTCCCAGTCATCAGACTATGTCGCAAATGATGCTATTGGATAATAATCAAGTAATGATACTACCACAGATTAAGAGGAATGATTAGAGTTATTATGTTGATTATATCAATTGAGTGTTGTATCAACAATGTACTTGTTATAATAATTATGGAGTATATAAGGATTGTACTGCAGTACTATTTCATTAAGGACTTGAGATGGTGTGGAACAAAGAAAAGTGACTCAGTAACAGGTTAAATGTTTGGAAAATATATGGTTGAGAGAAAGATAAACCATAATATGGTTCAGATACCGAGGTGGTGATTTTAGAATAATACATGATTGATTTGGATAAATTATATTGGATATTATTGACTACCTTGAAGCTGATTAATGATTTGTATATTCCATCATTGTTGGGTTTTAAAACATTTTTGGATTAATGAAGTATATCCAGCATTCTATATGGAATAAGGGAACATGAATGTAATCAATAAGGAATATGGTAATACATGATGAAGGTATTCATATGCTATTACGGGGTAAAAAGGATGTATATTATGTTTAACTTCCTTATAAATGTTGGATTGTGAGTTTGGATAGAAGTATTTTGGATAGTTCTAGTTTGGATTATTTTGGATTTCCATAAAAGGACAACCCGGAGGTCGGGCGGCAACCCGTCGCGTCCGGCAAGGCTGCGAGACTTGAACCCACAACCGAAGGGCGACAAGGGTGTATCACCTACCACTGGCCCACGAGATGTCATGGATTAAATAATGTAGTTTTTATTAAAAGATCTATTAGATGAATTATAAATTCGTTTATTTTGGAACCATATACGAATAGTGTAAATAGAATTTTTTTTACATTCTATTATCTTTTAGAGTGAAAGATGAGTATGTGGTAGAAATTTATTAATGGATAAAACTCTAATTATAAAGTAAGTATATCTCTATATGATCGTAGCCAATCTCATAAAAAATTCCTCAATATTAAGAAAAGCAAATTAGAACAAAAATGTTTTCATAGATGGTACCTTAAATCATCACTAATTTATGGCTTTGGGATGGTTGGACTTTTCATAGCCATGTTCTCTACCACTCTCCATCAGGTAATTGATGGTTAGATTTTTCTTCCATATCCATATTTTACTACATGGAACCCTAGTATGTGTTATTTTCGGTAATATTCATACTTTCGACTCTTTATTTTAAATAGAGGCCTCATTAATTCATTTTTCGATGTGGGATTTCAACTAAGATATTTTGAAATGTCAAAAATGTGTTGTCCCAATACCCTATATTTTGTTGAACCGATGGTACTTCAAATCATCATAGATTGATGACTTTAAGGACCTCAATTTTATACTTGTTTGTGATTGATGACCTCAATCACTACCTATAAATATTTACGTTTTTCCTCCAATTATATGTCTCTAATTTCCACCAATGTTCTCCTAATCGAGATCATAATTTGGCGGTGACCCTTTCATTTCTCTTTTCCTCATATTAAGACTAAATTTTAGTAACCCAATTTCCGATGTGGGTTTTCCCACAAATATATTTTCTACTTTCAACCTTTTATTTTCGAAAAACAATTTCAAATTGCGAGGACGCAATTTATTGAAGGAGGGGAGAATGTAAGACCCCAGGATTTCAGAGTGTGTTATTTCTTAAAAATAATTCAATAACTTGCACTACACGCAACACCGAGTTCAGTCACACCATTAAAAGAGGTCATGAATAGTATTAACTACATTTTGAACTTTATATAATCCTTATAATTTTAGAATCCCTATTATGAGTTTCTTAGTCATAATGCAAGAACAGATTCATTTTCAGTATTTCACTTTTATCAACTTCTAATAGTGAAACCTTTTTAAATACAATATTTTAAACTTTTTGACTAAATGGGGACATCAAAAATTTAAAATGAAACACCCCAAGCTTCCACGGTACGTTTCCCTTCGAATAATGCGATAGCGTGTGTTGTACGCAACCTCGAGTTCTAACACACACCACAACTAATTAAACTAGCCGTTGTGAATAGTAATACCTACTTTTTAAATTATATATATTTTATATTTCAAAATGGACTTCATTTTTGGATTCGTAATATCTAATTTAGCCTAAGGTGAAATTTTGGTACTTTTCGGATAACATTCATATTTTGATGAATAGTGAAAATTACTAAATTTTAATTAAAAACAACTTTTTTAATCAGAATAATTAATAGTAATAAATTATGAATTTATTAGTTTTAAAGTATATTTAGAATATATTTTTACCATTTAATATAATTTTGGTCATTGGACATAATTTTACAATTAAACCGAACATAAACAAGTGTCAATCTTTTGATAGTTATTATCTCATAAAAACACGCTTTTTGTTTTGACAGCGGGAATTAATTTTAAATTAATTTCTGCCACTTCTGTGTTTTGAATTTAGAAAAATGGATTCCATATTTGGAATCAGGATTTTCAAATTGTGTAAATAGGTAACTTTTATTTTTAGACATTTTGAATAATTACTGCGGTAAATATTTTATTTACCATGGTTAAGGGTAAATCCGGTAAATAAGGGTTAAAAAATAATATTATAATAATACTAAATTACCCTAAAACGTGTCTTAACCCTATTGGTTGATACATGGTCGACCATGGGAATCTTTGGGTCTATTTTGGGACCCCATGGATCCACTTGTAAGTGATAATGACACTTTATTTTAATTAAGTTAAAATGAATACAAAAATGACACAAGCATATATCTTTTAGAAAAACAATTGTTACATAGGGTTATATATGTTGGATTTTAGATTATAAATATTTATTAGAAATCTAAAAAGCTTTCCTACATTATGATAATTTATTTATAATTTTTAGACATTAAATAATTTATTTTATTTATGACACAATGATGATGCAGTAATTACTATAATAGTGAAAAATTAAAATAATTGATATTATAAATACCCAAATAAATATAATATGAAACTTTTAATGAATTAAACTAATATTCTTGGATAATATGATATATTAGGATTGATTTAATGGACTTTGTTCGAAGTAATAAATCTTTATGAGTTTCACAAAAATCAACTATTGAATAGTGTCAAAATTGACATAAAAGAGTTCTTAAAACAAATATTATATTATTAATTGATATTAAATTCCTAAAAATCTCAGGTTCGGCCAAGAGACTTATATCATGATAGGTTCATCATTAATGGACCACTTGGGGGTCTCTTGGATGTATATAGTAAGTTTATTAACCATATTATATAAAAATACAAAGAGACATTGTAAAAGTGAAACTAATTAACATAGAGTTAATACCTAAAGATAAGGTTCATATAAGTACCCAAACCTGTCTAAATTCTATTTGTTGAGTGGTTTTAGACCTATCCACACCTTAACCTTTGAAGAATAAGCTTTGGAGCCATTAGAAACCGAATATGAATTTATTATAAATTAATATTTCTAGCTTTTCCAAAGGTGCCCCTCACCCCTCTTATAAAAGGGCACTCCTCCTTCTCATTTCTTAACACCTTCAAAGCCTATTGGTTCGGCCAAACTCTGCCCAAATACTCTCCCAACATCCCTAACTACAACCTAGAGGCCTTAGTTTGATCAGAAATCCAACCTAAGGAGCCCTTTTGATCAAATCAAAAGGAAGAACCCGAAGAAGAGGTAATGATTTCACCACCCTTCTCCAAGTTCATTTCTTCTTCCACTTATACTTCCTTTGTTCTTACCATTATAAAATAATAACTCCAGTATCTCACATATACTGTGATGTTATTATAAATATGGTACAACCATATTCAGTATTCTATCCACCCTTTGAATAACATGTCACCATACGTGCGTACGTACGGCTTACCGTCTCCACGTCGTGGTGTAATTGTTATTCAATATAATATTATTTGGATGGGTATAATAATGATGTGTAACTCATGTAAATAATAAATATAACATGTTAATGATTATGTATATATGATATACCATCCATTTATATATTATTTTAATATCAAAAGAATGATATTGTCGCTCGTGCGTACGTACGGACTACCGTCTCCACGAACGCGATGAGATTCATTCTCCATCGTATCCATTCAAGTATAATTATCATTTGATGATTTAAAAATGATGTTTAAGGACTATATATCATTCTGGATATGAATATGATACAACAACCATGTCTTATGTAACAAAACATATAAAAGAAAATGAGTAATTTAACTCCCGAAACGACGATAATTCTAAGATATTATTAACAAATCAATGTTAAAAGATCATATATGATATCATATAAATATATATGATTATTGTATAATTTAATAACAACTATTTCACCATTATACAGGAGGTTAAACTACCCCAACCAAGGAAAAGTACAAGGTAAGGGTTATTTCACAATCTCTTCATTATCTGAGGTTGTTTATATGTAATAATCTACTGGGATCTCTTTATCATCCACATCCATGTTTCTTAAAAATGAATTTCAGAACATTTTTACTATTTACTAGAATATGAGTTAAAGTTATTTATACCCTTTTTTTGACTTTTATAAGTGGTTTATAAAGGAATCATTCCGTCGTTTTCAAAACAAGGTCCCTTTTAACCTTTTCGACAGAATTAAGGTAAGAATGTTTTTTTTAACTTATACGGCGGGAGCGGCTAATTTCCGCCGTTATAAAATCTTCAAAACTTCCCTTACAAGCTTATAAGAATATTTTTCAAGAAAATGTTTTATTTTATATGGCTCTTAAATGGTTTCAAAAATAGAAAGAGATATTTCTCTAAAAAGTGTTTTGATTTCATCTATGTCAACATCCTTTGACGGATTTTACGCTTATTTGAAGTTGATTTATTATGATACAAAACATCTATATTGTATTGAAGGTTTTGTGATATTTTTGACTGTGGATGTGCTATTTTTATACCATTCATAGTTTATGGTGAAAGTATTGACATTTCGTATGCTATTTTTAATACGAATGTTTATGTTATGTTTAAACCTTTTCATATGGGAATGCATTGGACTTAATAAGTGACGGGTGGAGCCCGCTATAGCTCCTCGATGCATCGGTAGGTCTCATGAGACAAACTAGTGTCTTGGCACAAGGCCTTGACAAATCTTATTTGTAGTCTTGGCACGAGGCCTTGACTATGTGGTTATGATAGTCTGGCATTATGCATTCCAACATTATGAAAGTGGTTTTTGATTTTTGCATGTGATTATTCGATTAGTAGAATATCCATGTGAATAAGTAAATGGCATTATTTCATTTTACTTTTGCCATACTATGTTGAAGTTCAAGTTTAAAAGTCTTTTGTTTTAGTAATGCATTGCCTTAAATGTTTATGCTTATTTTGAATGTTCCGCTATATTGTTATCCTTACTGGGCATTTGAGCTCACCCCTTTTCTATGTTTTATTTTTCCCAGGATGTGAAGAAGTAAGTTATGAATGACCTGTAGGGATTTTTATGATGGGTTAATAGTGTGGATTGTGGAAACATTATGTTGTTGTAGTAGTTTTTCAATTTATGATGTAATGTAAAACTTATGAATATATCTAGTGTTTCCAAGGCTACTAAACCAATCGGTCTTTCGAGATTTGATCTTTCTTGTGATCATGCCGATCTTATGTAATAATGCACCGACTCTGGGTAACTAGGGTCGGGGCGTTACAATGAAACCTTAAATACACATCTTTATTGAAATATTATTTTACATGACCACAAACATTTCTTCGTAATTATCTTTGCATGGGATAACCTAAAGACATGCATAAGAAAACACTGAGATATTAAGCCATCTAATTGAGTAAAAAAGGAATAACATTATGAATAAAGTACAGGATAAAAAAATTTGAATATCAATAGAGAATAAGAGAAGCATGAACATATTGGCATGATATAGAATGATTATCATAACATGTAAATGTGGCATGAAGATTTAACATGATATTATCATGATCCAGGGCTCAATGAAAATGTATCATGATTAAACCCTCATTTAAAATTAATTAGCATGTGTATTCCCTGAGTTCACTCAATGTATCATGATATTAATATTTACCCAAAGTGTGGGAGCGCTATCCGAGCACACACTTATTAATCATTTCATTTCATGCATAAGTGTTCCACATGGATCATACAACATGGAATAATTCAACATCATCATTTATTTAATGATAAAGTAATTTGGAATACATATATGAAACTATATAATCAATAATTAACTCTGAATAATGGTGAATACCCTTTATTGATAAATGGGAATTGTATTAACCGCACAATGATTTTTTCTTGGTAAATCGCTATCAAATTTGTGCAGCATAATGACATTACACAAGAATTCATAAAAATTGTTGATGAGAGATAAAAAGTTATCTAATCATATGTACATAAAATTGACAGTAATGATTTATATATATACATTTCATAACATATGTAATTGAATATAGATTCATAATAAAATGGATTTCTATTAATGTAAATGAGGAGATAGAAATCCTTTATGGAATTTCGGCAGGTCACCGTTATACATGGAAGGCATTAATAAGACAAAAAGGGGCCTGTAATTATTAAAAACTATGTACGAAAGTTTGGGGGAGGAGTTAAATCATACCCCAAACCTTTGTAATTGATATAAAATGCGTATATCAACACAATGTAACATGGAAAAAAAGAAAGAGGAATCAATCCCTTAAGTGGAAGTGTGATCTCAAAGGCTCAGGAGAGGCTTGAGAGAGACTTCTTTGGATATTAGGGCACAATTTATTGATTTTAGAGAGATTATTTCCTAGTTTCATCGAGCTCCAATGGATTTTAGTGAATAAAAATTGGGAGCTTGGGTGGTTGTATATTGGAAAAGAGTGAGAATTCATTATTATTTACGTTTTAGATACCACACATTATATTAATCAAAACCAAAAACCAGCCCATGGTTTTTGAAAATGTTTTTTTTTTTCAAAGGGGATTAGAAAAATATTAATTTATATGGCCATTGGCCAATATTCTTAAATTTTTATGATTTCTTATGTGTAGGTGAGTCATACTCCCAATGAAATCAATTTAAAATGATAAAATGTTTTATATGTATTGGAAGGTGTAGATACCTGAAGCTTATCATACATGGACATTACATTACTTTTGTGGAATACTTAGTATATAACAAAAACAGACACACAAGGATCGTAATAGTTTACTGTCTTTGGAAACTCGGAACGTAATCTTCTAATCGTGGTGAAAGATCTCCAATATCTCCCATAAAGATCTTCCCTTTTTTTACCTAAAACCTTTCTTTATATCCTGGGGAAAAAAAAATAAAAGGGTGAGCTCAAATGCTCAGTAAGGGTAAGCAAAAGAAATATAAATCTTATCATATACACAAGCACATAACTTTTGGAAATCTTAACCTGCAAAAGAGATCATAATTTCATAACATGGGATAAATCATGGCAGTGAAATGTAATCACAATAATCATAACATAAAACATGAAACTTTGTGGCATACACACATAATCATAGAGAATCGTTTCTTGTTAGTCAAGACTCATTTCCAAGACTATCTTAGTGGATAAAGTCCCTTTCTGAATCGAGTCACCCTCGTTTCAGTCCTGTTTCCCTGAACCAGTATAACCTACCGTTCCAGCCATGTCTATCTCATGAGATATAAAATCATTACCCAATGCATTGGAGGGAGATATAGGTCCCACCCATCTCATAATGATACCATTCTTATGTGTGCCACAAAATCATAAATCATACATCATTGCATAACCCATGTAATACAAATGGGAATCTTAAACATCATGACATCATAAATCAATTCATATAAGATAAAGGAATTCATAAAAATAATTCCATCACAAAATGATCAAATCACTATTATAATAGGGATAAAAACATAACCCTTTATTATCTTAGAAGGAAAATAATTTTGATAAAACACTTGAACTCCATTCTTGAGGAAAATATCCTTTATTCTTCAAAAAACATTTTTCCTTTCATAACATGTCATACAAATTTAAAATAAAAGAAGTTGATTAAAACTAAATTTGAAAAAAATGTAACGGAAGCTTCATGGAAATAATGTTTTAAAAATCCATTCATGTCGTATAAGTTAAAAAAACATTCTTCTCGTACTTTTGTCGGAAAAGTAAAAAAATACCTCGTATGAAAAACGACAAAAGATTCCTTTCATACATATTACTAAAAACTCACCAAAGGGTAAGAATGGATTTAAACAATTGTAGGTGGATGGAAATAATATTACATATTGATTAAACATGGATGTGGATGATAAAATACACGCTAGTAAATACTTACAAATAAACAATCTCTGATAAAAATGAGATTGTGATATTTCCCTTACATTAGGTCCGACTTGCTTTGTAAGTGTCCGAACCTCCTGTATAATGATTTAAATCATGTTATTGACTTATTAAAGAATCATATTCATTGTTATTATATCATATATGGTCCACTTATGACTTTATATTACCCGTTCTTTTGTAAATTCATGTTAAAGTAGCGTTTTGGGTAAAATCGTCTCATTTGTCGTTCGTGTTTTTAACTTGTAATTATTCATATGATTACTTAGATCATGATTACTTAATTCCAGAATATAAAACATGATTTATATATATATATATATATATTCATAATACACATATATAATAAACCAGTAAATGGAAATAAATACACCGTTCATGGAGACGGTAGTCCGTACGTACGCATGAACGCTGTTTTTGTTTCCTTATTAAATTGAATGGAATTAAGTAGATGACATACATATAAATATAAATAATTCCAGTATTATTATTAGGTCATATATTTCATTAGTACTTATTATATATACTTTATAATCATTCATGAATGGTTAATCATTGAGAATGAATCTCATCGCGTCGTGGAGACGGTATTCCGTACGTACGCACGAGCGATGATATCGTTCCCATGGTCGTGGAATTGTGTTGAAGTGTATGTATACTATTTCAGTATCAATATCACTTCATAATAATCATATATAGTTACTCATTACACCTTTATACCCATCCAATTAAGGTGGTGGCGGAAAATAGATTACACCACGGCAAGGAGACGGTATTCCGTACGTACGCACGCGCGGTGATTTCCTTTTTCCGTAGGATGGATAGAAGGTTAATTAGAGTTGTTTCATATTTATAATAACATATCAGTATATAATAAATACTTATGTAATTACTTCATCATGAAACAACTAAAGAAGAAGAAGTTGAAGAAGAAAGAAATTGAAAAGGATCGGTAATGGGTATTACCTCTTCTTTGAAGTGATTCTTTGAGACCTTCTTTAAGAGCACTAAAATTGGTCTTTTAAGAAGACCAGGACCTCTATGATGATACCAGGGAAGTGGAGAAGTGATTTTGGCAGGGTTTGTCCGAGCTTGAAGTCTCAAAGTTGTGTGAGGAAGAGAGGGAGGAGGTGCCCTTTTATAAGGGAGGAGAGGGGCACCTTAGGAATATCTCAAAATATTATTTTATATTAAAGTCAAAATCGGTTTATAATGGTTCCAAAGGGTCTTATTTCGATGCTAAAGTGGGTATGGGTCGCAATAATATCATCCAATAGGATTTAGACATGTTTAGGTTATTATTTTAACCTTATCTATTAGATTTAACTTTAAGTTAAATAATTGAACTTTTACCGTGTCTTTTTGTTTTCTTACACTATATGGTTAATAAACTTACTATAACATGCCAAACGAACCTCAAATTGTTTATTATTAATATATATCCTTATATAAGTAATTTGGACGAACCTTAGATTTTTAGGAATAAAATAACAATTAATAATATAATATTTGATTTAAAAACTATTTTGTGTCAATTTTGACACTATTTGATATATGATTTTTGTGAAAGTCATAACAGAATTATATTTTCAAACCAAGTTTATTAAATCAACACTAATATATCATAGTAACCTATACAATTATTGTAATTCATAAAAAGTCTTAAATTACATTTATTTTGGTATTTATAATATCAATTATGTCAATATTTCATTAATAAGATAATTACTGCATCATCTTTGTGTCATAAATAAATTAAATTATTTGATGTCTAAAAATTACAAATAAATTACCATCATGTAGGAAATCTTTTTATCTTTCTGATGAATATTTACAATAGAATTTATCTTATGTAAAACCCAATATTAAAAATGTATTAGTAAATATACTTTGATTTTAACTCTTTTAACTCTTCATTGATTTAAATAATAATAAATGTCCTAATCTAATCCAAATGGGCCTAAATGATAAAATTTTACACTTAAGGTTGTTTTTGGGCGAGATAAACTTGTCCAATATAATTAGGACTTGTGTTAGGGTAATATCAATATCATTCTTACCCTTAATTACCCTATTTACTTTTAACCGTGGTAAATAAAAATAAAAAGTTACTATTCACCAAAAATTATTTTCATCTCATTGAACCACATTTTACTTACTGACATCAACCGTGTCTCTAAAATTTTTGAAATTCCATTCACAGAAGCTGTAAAATTTAGTTTTATGAAAAATTTAGTTTTTTAACTACCACTTAGTAGTTTCACTATTCATCAAAAATTGATGTTTTTCAGAAAAATGCCAAAAATTTCATCCTAAGCTATATATCATATTCCGAATTCAAAAATGAAGTCTATTTTACCAAATTCATAACATAGAATTTTCATTAATTAATTTTATAATTAAATCCGCTGTTAAAACAAATAGCGTGTTTTTAAGAAACAATATCTATCAAAAGATTGACACTTGATTATGTCTGGTATAAATGTGAAATTACATTCAATGACCAACATTGTATTAAATTGTAAAAATATATTCTAAATATACTTTAAAACCACTCAAATTAATAATTTACCACTATTAATTATTTCGATTAAAAAAGTTGTTTTTAATTATAATTTAGTAATTTTCACTATTCATCAGAATATGAAAGTTTTCTGAAAAGTACCAAAATTTCACCTTAGGCTAAATTCGATACTCCGAATCCAAAAATTAAGTCCATTTTGAGAGATAAAATTTCTAAAATTTAAAAAGTGGTTATTAATATTCATAACGACTAGTTTTAATAAAATTTTAATAGCATATCGTTGTTTCGTGAAACTCAGTATTGCGTACTACACACGCTATCGAGGAAGGTTGCGATTGCGTGTAATGCAAGGCAAGTCAAAGATGGGTGTTGTGAAATCTCCTTTTGGTGTAGCATTCAACACAAGACATTAATAAAATTAAAAAGAATATTTTTCATAAAATCTCGGGCTGTTACATTCTACCCCCCTTAAAATAAATTTCACCCTCGAAATTCGTGGGGGTTATAAATGGTTTACTATTCGAAAGTTTATTTAATAGAAACCCACATCGTAAAAAGGAATATCAAAACCAATATTTAAAAACAAAAGTATGAAATGTAATGGTTACCCAAATAAACTAATCAATGGGTTTCTACATAGGTGAAAATATGGATATGGAAGAGAAATCTAACCATCATGTTCTGATGGAGAGTGGTAGAGAACATGGCTATGGAAAAGCCAGTAATCACAAAGCCATAAATTTGTGATGATCTAAGGTACCATCTGATTCATCAGATATAAGATCACTAGGACAACATTTTTGGTTTTCAAGATCGTTTCCCTAAAGTTAATGAATTTGAATTAGAATAAATACTTACTTTATGTTGGTACAAACTCACTGTTGTTCGTGCCTTTAACAATTTCCACATCATCTCTTAAATAAATGAAGTTGAATTTGTTATTCGTGAAGTGTTAACAGATCATGTGATAGAATGACGGGTCATTCCATCTGTCTCAAAAGTTTAGCAAAATTTATATACATAAGTCGATCTATAGTGGGATTAATCATATATGGTTCCTAAAATGGGCTTATACTTCATATATCATACTACTTAATATAATAAAACTAGTTTCTACTAAACAGGGACTTCCTGTAGGCCAGTGGTAGGTGATAAAGGCCAGTCGCACTTCGGTTGTGGGTTCGATTCCCACACCCTTGTCCGACGCGATGGGTTGTCGCCCGTTCTGCAGGTTGTCCTTTTTCTAAAACTATATTATTATAACATCCCATCAATAATATCGAAAAAAAATTCTATCCTTAAACAATACTAACTTATGTCCAACATAATCCATTCCAATATTTAGGCTTATCCATAATACTGCAGTCCATTCTCATAACATAGTGAAAACGATTACCAGATATTTAATACCATCGTTGATCCCCATATATCATAAGATATGTTTTTTTGGTCACATTCCAAACATTCAAAGGCCTTAATCATGTATTCTCTTGAATTCCCATCGAACCTAAGTGTAAACATGAATGCAGTTAAAATTTAACACTTTCCACATACCAAAATCCTCAGAATTCTATATACTCAAACCATGATATCACTTAGTCCTTATATCACTCATGAGCTCATGAATACTGTCAAATATTTAATTTTATCATTTCCCCTTCATTATGCGCATATCATTCTTTTTCCAAAAATATCTCAATCACTTTCCATGGTTACTGGTACCATAAAATTATTGAAAACCACAATAGACCAATACATAAATATTCCAATACATTATGATACAACATTATTTTGGAATCCCATTACATACACACTTAATTATTCCACCACATCGTTATCATATTCAACATCGCCAATAGTGATCCCATGAGACTTCCCATTGTCCTTTGCCTTAAGTGGTTTCTCATGTTGATCATCACTAACCCTTGGATTAGGGCATTTATTGGCATAATGTCCCATTTCCTTGCACTTGAAGAATTGAAGTGTTGGTGGTGCGTTTTCTGCAGTGTATGCTTTGTTCACATCATTAGAAACCCTTTTTCCATTACTTCGACACTCAGCTACTCGATGACCTTCTTTTCCACACTTAAAACATTTTCTAGTCCCATTAAGACAATCTCCACCATGCTTCTTTCCACACTTTGAGCATAAGGAAACATTCATTTTCTTTTCACCATTATTCTGAGATTTCTCCTTGAACTCCATCTTTCGTTTCTTTTCAAAACCATAAGATGGATATGTAACACCAACTTCTATTTCTACCTTGATAGCACAAAACACAATTTCTTTATAGCTACTGAAGTCTCTTATAGCTACTGCCCTTCGAAGACTTGGTTTTAAGCCACTGAAAAATCGATCAACTTTACTTTCTGGTTGGATGATAATTCTAGATGCATACCTTGCAAGTCTTGTAAAATTCGCTTCGTATATACCAACAGATTCATCATCCTTTTGCTTTAGTTCAAGAAACTCCTTCTCCATCTTTGTTCGAAGAATACGAGGGAAGTACTTACTGAAAACAAGTTCTTGAACTCGTCCCATTCCATGGACTCAATTTCATCTCTTTTCCTCGTATTCTTGATAAGATTCCACCATTGATCAGCTTCACCTTCCAAACGATATACTACTAAGATGACTTTATCATGCTCAGAACATTGAAGAACTGAAAATATCTTTTCAGTGGTACTGATCCATTTTTCAGCAACAAGTGGATCAGAAGACCCACTGAAAGAAGGTGGACGTTGCCTCATGAAGGACTCAATAGAATATTGTTCCCTTCTCTACTCATTTGGAAGTCCAGAATGATTCATAGCTTGTGTAATTATAGCAATAATATTTTTCACTCCATCTCCCATAACATTTGTTTGTTCAGGAGGGAAATCATTGCATTGTCCATTGCATTGATCAACACAGTTCCTTCGGGTTCCAGCCATCGTCTAAAACCCAAAAAGAATAGTGTGAGAGGCAAAAATCATGCTAGGGAAAACAACATAATAAAGGGGGAGTACCTTCAATATCTAACATCATAGATTTAATTCTATGATCTTTAGCGTAATTCTAGTACTATAACCTATATGTATACTTAACCTTAGGGACATCCCTAGACATACCTTAGAAATATCTCTAGGGATCTCACTAAAGTTCTTGCATCCTAGTTTCCGAAGGTTGACTAAACCTTTCCTCTGATACCAACTGTAGAGACCCGAAGCTTATCATACATGGACATTACCTTACTTTTGCGGAATACTTAGTACATAACAAAAACACACACACAATGATCGTAATAGTTTAGTGTCTTTGAAAACTCGAAACGTAATCTTCTAATCGTGGTGAAAGATCTCCAATATCTCCCATAAAGATCTTCCCTTTTTTTACATAAAACCTTTCTTTATATCCAGGGGAAATGAAAACATAAAAGGGTGAGCTCAAATTCTCAGTAAGGGTAAACAAAAGAAATATAAATCTCATCATATACACAAGCACATAACTTTTGGAAATCTTAACCTGGAAAAGAGATCACAATTTCATAACATGGAATAAATCATGGAAGTGAAATGTAATCACAATAATCATAACATAAAACATGAAACTTTGAGTAATACACACATAATCATAGAGAATCATTTTTTGTTAGTCAAGAATCATTGCCAAGACTATCTTAGTGGACAAAGTCCCTTTCTGAATCGAGTCACCCTCGTTTCAGTCCTGTTTCCCTGAACCGGTACAACCTACCGTTCCAGCCATGTCTATCTCATGAGATATAAAATCATTACCCAATGCATTGGAGAGAGATATAGGTCCCACCCATCTCATAATGATACCATTCTTATGTGTGCCACATAATCATAAATCATACATCATTGCATAACCCATGTAATACAAATGGGAATCTTAAACATCATGACATCATAAATCAATTCATATAAGATAAAGGAATTCATAAAAATAATTCCATCACAACATGATCAAATAAATCTAATAATAGGGATAAAAACAGAACCCTTTATTATCTTAGATGGAAAATAATTTTGATAAATCACTTGAACTCCATTCTTGAGGAAAATATCCTTTATTCTTAAAAAACATTTTTCCTTTCATAACATGTCATACGACTTTAAAATAAAAGAAGTTGATTAAAAATAAACTAGAAAAAAATGTAAAGGAAGCTTCTTGGAAATAATGTTTTAAAAATCCATTCATGTCGTATAAGTTAAAAAAACATTCTTCTCGTACTTTTGTCGGAAAAGTCAAAAAATACCTCGTTTGAAAAACGACAAAAGATTCCTTTCATACATATTACTAAAACCTCACCGAAGGGTAAGAATGGATTTAAACAATTTTAGGAGGATGGAAATAATATTACATATTGATGAAACATGGATGTGGATGATAAAATACAACCTAGTAAATACTTACGAATAAATAATCTCTGATAAAAATGAGATTGTGATATTTCCCTTACCTTAGGTCCGACTTGCTTTGTAATTGTCCGAACCTCCTGTATAATGATTTAAATTATGTTATTGACTTATTCTAGAATCATATTCATTGTTATAATATCATATATGGTCCACTTATGACTTTATATTACCCGTTCTTTTGTAAATTCATGTTAAAGTAGCGTTTTGGGTAAAATCGTCTCATTTGTCGTTCGTGTTTTTAGCTTATAATTATTCATATGATTACTTAGATCATGATTACTTAATTCCAGAATATAAAACATGATTTATATATATATATTCATAATACTCATATATAATAAACCAGTAAATGGAAATATATACACCGTTCATGGAGACGGTAGTCCGTACGTACGCATGAACGCTGTTTTCGTTTCCTTATTGAATTGAATGGAATTAAGTAGATGACATACATATAAATATATATAATTACAGTATAATTATTAGGTCATATATTTCATTAGTACTTATTATATATACTTTATAATCATTCATTAATGGTTAATCATTGAGAAATAATCTCATCGCGTCATGGAGACGGTATTCCGTACGTACGCACGAGCGATGATATCTTTCCCATGGTCGTGGAATTGTGTTGAAGTGTATGTATACTATTTCAGTATCAATATCACTTCATAATAATCATATATAGTTACTCATTACACCTTTATACCCATCCAATTAAGGTGGTGGCGGAAAATAGATTACACCACGGCGTGGAGACGGTATTTCGTACGTACGCATGCGCGGTGATTTCCTTTTTCCGTAGGATGGATAGAAGGTTAATTAGAGTTGTTTCATATTTATAATAACATATAAGTATATAAGAAATACTGATGTTATTACTTTATCATGAAACAACTAAAGAAGAAGAAGTTGAAGAAGAATGAAATTGAAAAGGATCGGTAATGGGTATTACCTCTTCTTTGAAGTGCTTCTTTGAGACCTCCTTTTAGGGCACTAAAATTGGTCTTTTAAGAAGACCAGGACCTCTAGGATGATACTAGGGAAGTGGAGAAGTGATTTTGGCAGGGGTTGGCCGAGCTTGAAAGCTCAATGTTGTGTGAGGAAGAGAGGGAGGAGGTGCCCTTTTATAAGGGAGGAGAGGGGCACCTTAGGAATATCTCAAAATATTATTTTATATTAAAGTCAAAATCGGTTTATAATGGTTCCAAAGGGTCTTATTTCGAAGCTAAAGTGGGTATGGGTCGAAATCCTATCAACAAATAGGATTTAGGCAAGTTTAGGTTATTATTTTAACCTTATCGATTAGATTTAACTTTAAGTTAAATACTTTAACTTTTACCGTGTCTTTTTGTTTTCTTACACTATATGGTTAATACACTTACTATAACATGCCAAACGAACCCCAAATTGTTTATTATTAATATATATCCTTATCTAAGTAATTTGGACGAACCTTAGATTTTTAAGAATAAAATAACAATTAATAATATAATATTTGATTTAAAAACTATTTTGTGTCAATTTTGACACTATTTGATATATGATTTTTGTGAAAGTCATAACAAAATTATATGTTCGAACCAAGTTTATTAAATAAACACTAATATATCATAGTAAAATATACAATTAGTGGAATTCATAAAAAGTCTTAAATTACATTTATTTTGGTATTTATAATATCAATTATGTCAATATTTCATTAATAAGATAATTACTGTATCATATTTGTGTCATAAATAAATTAAATTATATGATGTCTAAAAATTAAAAATAAAATACCATCATGTAGGAAATATTTTTATATTTCTAATTAATATTTACAATCGAATTTATCTTATGTACAACTCTATATTAAAAATGTTTTAGTAAATATACTTTGATTTTAACTCTTTTAACTCTTCTTTGAATTAAATAATAATAAATGTCCTAATCTAATCTAAGTGGGCCTAAATGATAATATTTTACACTTAAGGTTGTTTTTGGTCGAGATAAACTTGTCCAATAGAATTAGGACATGTGTTAGGGTAATATCAATATCATTCTTACCCTTAATTACCCTATTTACTTTTAACCGTGGAAAATAAAAATAAAAAGTTACTATTCACCAAAAATTATTTTCATCTCATTGAACCACATTTTACATACTGACATCAACCGTGTCTCTCGGATTTTTGAAATTTCATTCACAGAAGCGGTAAAATTTAGTTTTATGAAAAATTCAGTTTTTTAACTACGACTTAGTAGTTTCACTATTCATCAAAAATTGATGTTTTTCAGAAAAATGCCAAAATTTAATGCTAAGCTATATTTCATATTCCGAATTCTAAAATGAAGTCTATTTTACCAAATTCATAACATAGAAGTTGCATTAATTAATTTTATAATTAAATCCCGCTGTTAAAACAAATAGCGTGTTTTTAAGAAACAATATCTACCAAAAGATTGACACTTGATTATGTCTGGTTTAAATGTGAAATTACATTCAATGACAAACGTTGTATTAAATTGTAAAAATATATTCTAAATATACTTTAAAACCACTCAAATTAATAATTTATCACTATTAATTATTTCGATTAGAAAAGTTTTTTTTAATTATAATTTAGTAATTTTCACTATTCATCATAATATGACAGTTATCCGAAAAGTACCAAAATTTCACCTTAGGCTAAATTCGATACTCCGAATCCAAAAATTAAGTCCATTTTGAGAGCTAAAATTTCTAAAATTTAAAAAGTGGTTATTACTATTCATAACGACTAGTTTTAATAATATTTTAATAGCATATCGTTGTTTCGTGAAACTCAGTATTGCGTACTACACACGCTATCGAGGAAGGTTGTGATTGCGTGTAATGCAAGGAAAGTCAATGATGTGTGTTGTGCAAGCTCCTTTTGGTGTAGCGTACAACACAAGACATTAATAAAATTAAAAAGAATATTTTTCATAAAATCTCAGGCTGTTACAGAGGGTCCACTAAATCACTGTAAAATAAATAATACAAACATAAAATTACATTATTTTAATGGAAAAATATATATTGGACGAATATAAAATTTATATTATTCTATTACATCCCTATGGGGTAATTATTTTTCTATAAAACACGTTATATATTTAAATGCTAAATAAATTTTACCCAAAAAATCGAATGTCTCAAAAAAGTTTGATAAATTCACCATTGGATAACTTCAAAAACCTGATTCAAAAAATAATATCCATTTTATCTAAATAATTTTCTAAATATTTGATTTTTTATTTTTAAATAAAAACTAAAATTTATTGAAAAATCATGGGTTTGTCAAAAATAGCTTTCAAGCAATAATAAAAATTAAAATTTTATTCATAAACATTATATGATCATATATATTTAATAAAATTTAATTTAGTAATAATAATTTATAAAAATATTATTTAATTCAAAGAATCCATCAATTCATCAAAATAAATTTCATAATTAAATTTTAACTAAAATTTCTACTTATGATTTAAAAAATATTTACATCATAATAGTAATAAAATGAACGTATATTCTTTATTATATAAAAAAATAAAACACATAATCATTGTGCTAGGGTCGTGTTAAATAACCACTTATAACACCTGCATATGACCTAACGGTATGGTGTGCGATGGTGACAGACTATTGGGGATGCTGAGATAGCATTTCTCGGGTGGTAATAATTTCTATAATCCACTTCTCCTCTAGGTGGTTCTGTTCATGTTTATCATGTTGTATCTCTTCTTGGGTTTGGACAAGAGAGAAACCTAGTGACACTACATAATTTCTGAGCTATGATAAATGAGCTTCTTATGGAAAAATTCTGCTAGATGAGGAAATTGATTCCTTTGTCTGAGTAAATTGGATTTGTTATCAGATTTGGGAAGAATGGAAATCATAGTCCAAGGTACATCATTCCTTTTCAGATCCTTGATCACATGTACTTGAGATAAGTTCAGTGGGAGTCCTAGTCGATAGGCCACTACTCACATGCGATCAAGGATCTGAAAAGGAATGATGTACCTTGGACTATGATTTCCCTTCTTCCCAAATCTGATATCTATTTTCAACAGTTATATTTGGAGGAATACCGTGTCCCCAACATCAGACTCTATGTCTCGTCGATTATTATCAGCATTGTTCTATTTTTGACTCGATGAATATTTAATGTTTAGCTAGATTGTCTATACCTTCTCCTCCATTTCTTCGACCAATAAAATACCTTGGAGTATTTTTCCCAAATTGGTCCCAACATGATGGTGTTCAGCACCACTTCCCATACATGGATTCTTAAGAATCCATTTGGATGCTTGAGTGGAAACAGTTATTGTGAGATAACTCATAAGGAGGAAGATGTTGATCCCTTCTTCCTTTTAAGTCTATTAATAATGATCTCAACATTTCATCAAGGGTTTAGTTATTCCACTCTGGTTGGACATCATTTTGATGATGATATTCCGTATTTATGAATAGCCCATTATTTAAAGAATTTTGAATACTCTTCTAGATCAAATAGGTGAATCTTGGATCTCGATCGGATACAATCGATAGTGGTACTCCATGATCCCGAAAAACTTCTCTAATGTATATTTGTACCAGTTGATCCAGGGATAAATCCTCCCAATTTGAAATGAAGTGTGCAGTCTATTTACGATGATCCACAAAAACCTAGATAGAATTGATATCGTTGGAGGACTTCAAATGTCAAGTGACAATGTCCATGGTGATGTTCTCCTGTTTCCACGTTGGTATGGGTAATGGTTGAATCATCCCCTTATACTTAATAATATCAATATTCACTTACTGAAATACCAGGAACATTGATGCATAATTAGCAATCTCCATTTTCATGTCATCCCACCGATAATTCTCCCAGAGATCATGATACATCATTGGGTTTTCTGGGTGAATGGAGAAATTCGTACTACCTGTATCATTCAAAAGATCATTATTTAACTCCTTATTTTATGAAACACATATTATTTTCCCAAATCTCATAGTTACATATTCATTATCATTGATCTCAGATGATTTACATTTTTTGTTAGTTTCCAATTTTCACTGAATTTCCACATCATCCTTTAGAGAATCCTTTAACCCTTACAAAAGAGATAGTGGAGAAATAATTTATGAAATGATTGATGAGGTTCCCTTATTTATAATTCCTAGGTCCATCTTCCTCAAATCTATAAAGTTTGAATCCTTTTAAATTTTCATCAATGATAGAACTGTTGGGTATGATCTACATATAGAATTTTCCCCTTGTTCACATTACCATGGTGTTAATGGATTGACCAGTCATATTATTTGATCCTCTCTAACAATCTTATTTGGAAGATGATCAACTCATTCTATGTGAATAAATAATTTATACTTTTTTGTGATCTATATATATTTCACAAATCTCCCCAATGTGGTAAAGCTGTAAATTTTTTAAATTAACGATCACTGCAACCAACTACAGATCATTTTTCGAATAGTTTTTCACATGAACGTTCAATTTCCATGAACCATAGTAAATGAAATTTTCAATTTTCATCAATACCAACCCCATTAATTTCTTCAAATCATCACAATATACCACAAACATTACTCCACTTGTGGGTAATGTGAGTACGAGCATAGTGATAAGCCACCACAAAAATTACTCCACTTGTGGGTAATGTGAGTACGAGAATAGTGATAAGCCACTTTTTCAACTCCTTGACGCCCTCTTCACATTCATCACTCTAGGAAAACATGAATCCCTTATGAGTTAGCTTGGTAAAAGGGTTATAAAATAATGAAAAATTTATAAAAAATGAGTGATATTATAAAGAAAGTTGTAGGATGCTTTGGATATCCATTATTTATTTTTTCCTCAACCATCCCTCAATTGAAAATGTCTTGGAGGGATACACATATATTCCATTTATTGTGATGATATGTTCCAAGAATGACACCTCCATGAACATGAAAGAACACATGATGTACTTTACATGGAGATTCTCCTTCCTCATGCTCTCTAATATAGTGCTTAGATTCTTCTCAAGATCCTCCATGGTTTTGGAGTATATTATAATATCCTTTATAAATTCTCCAACTAGTTTGTTGAGATAATATCTTAATATTCTATTCATCATGTCCATGAATATTTCTATAGAATTCGTGAGTTTTAAAGGCTTTACTATGAATACAAATTGACCTTATCTTGTACGAAAAAGCAGTAGTATGGATATTCTCTCTCACCCTTACGTTATAATATCTCAATGGAAAATCCACTTTTGGGAAGTATTATTATCCACATAGCTGATCGAAAAAGTAGTCAATTTGGGATAGATGAAACATAATTATCGTGATTTTTTTGATCATATGATGATAAATGAAAATGCACATTGACCCACCATTTTTTGTGATGAAGTGGACTAGTTCACCCCATGGTGAATCACTTGGGCATATAAACCATTTTACCAGATACTCTTATAGTTATTTATTAATCTCTTAAATATCCACCACATCATTTCTATATGGAGTGTTTCATATTGGCCAAGCCCAAAGTATTAGATATATTTGTAATTCAACATCTCTTATAAGAGTAAGAACACGAAACTCCTCCAGAAACATTTTAGTGAATTATCTCACAATAGGCATGTCATCAAGGAAGGTTTCTTCCTTGGACTCAATCATCTGAAAATGATATATGTGTTTATGGGGTAGTAATATCTACACCTGAGATGATAGTTCTAAAGAAGATTCTTCCTCCCCATCACACTTGTATTGAATTGGGTGTAGATTCTACGTAAGGGGTGTAAATTTACACTCATGGTAATTTATTTTCTCTCTACATAAAGAATGCTTATACATTCCAAATATTGCATCAAATTCATATAAAGGGAGTACGATGATGTTCACTAGGAAGTTAAAACCACCATTTGTAAAATGGGATGAGTTATATACATGGTATGAAATGACATATCCATTTATCAATCTCACAAACATCTTCACTTCCTAGATTTTTAGTGGCATTGGGATTATTCTAATAAACATTAGGTACATAAAAGAATACATAGAACTAGTATAAAAATGTATGTTCTCTATTAATTAATAAATAACAAGTGTACCATTCACCACATCATAGATAGGGTTATCTTTGGTGTGAGTGAAGGGGAAATATCACCCATTCTACATTGGAGGTTTTTGGATGGCTTCGAGAAACTGTGGATTATGGAACTTGTTTGTAATGTTACCTGGTTTATTTCAGTTGAAGAAATAAAAAACTCATTGAGGTTCGAACAAACAATTCTAATCCTCTGTTTCTGCTTCTGGTTTTTTATATCTGTATTTAATAGCATGTTCCCATATCATCCACAGCTAAACAATATCCTTGTCCCATTCATGCTGTTTAGGGGTGCCTTATTCCACACCTTCTAAGATTAGGTGTTGTATATAATTACCACCATTGGATTTATCCATCAGAAATCCTGGATTAATGTCCACCGTAAAATTATTATCCACATGATACACCTAAGAATCGCCGATCTCCATTTCATCCTTGAGGGCACATCAGACAATTTCCACATAGGGCTCGAAGTCACAGATCGCTCTAGCTTTCCATTGGAAAGTATTTAGCCTGCCAAATAAGTGTTCGACCATGAATTAAGGGGTAATGTCATTTCTAAAAGAGTATAATTCAAGCCTTGTGAAATTTTCCATATAAACTCTAATGGATTCATCATTTTTTTCATAGTGGCATGGAAGTCCCTTTCTATATTATGTCAGATGGTGAGACGAAAGTTTTTATCAAAAAAATACTTTTTGTAAATACATCCATTCCAATTCCAATATTTCTTCCTCAGGATTCATATTTTTGAACAATTTCCACCATTGATCATCTTCAAACACCGTATGATAAGCAGCCAGAATTACAATCGGTTGTTTATAAAATTAAAGGCTTGAGAAGATTATCTCAATGGAGATGTTCAATTGTTCGACGATTGGGGGATCATGTGATCCATTGAAAGAAAGGGGTCTTTTCCTCTGTAATTTTTTAATTATAACTTATTATTTTCTAGGGGGTTGAACATTCCACATGAAAGATGTTTCTAATCAAAAAATTAATTAAATGAGAGAGTATCATGACAATGTACGTGATTCCGGCTCCCATCGGATTGAGAATCTACCTAAAATAGTCATCACATTGATCATCATATCAGTTGTTAGCTTGATTCCTCCTATTACAATACATTTTCAAGAATTAAAGGAATTTTAGAGGTAACACAAAAAGGGGAATCCAATTAAATAATGGGATAATTCATAAAATAATTTTATTTCCTTATCTTATGAATTTATATGCATCTATCTATGTTATCCAAGATCTACATCTCATCATATATTCTTAGTGGAAATTTTTTAATTACATTTATTGTCATTCAGACTAATATTAAGAATTTACCCAACAAAAAACCACAGGAGTGTAGTAAATAAGAGTGCGTCAAGGCCCGTTGTCAACCACTAGTTTTTGTTTGAGTCTATATCAAAGCCGTGTTTTCGGGTTTTACCCCTAAATATATCTGTGCCAGAGCCGCATCTACCAACATGTAGCCAGACATGAATTTATTTTCATGATAACCCAATAATCAATACTCAACCTGATTTTGGAATGTTTTTATGGTACTTAGTCTTATCCCCAAGGCTTTCACTAGGGTTTTCTATTCCTAATCCAAAAAATATCTAAACAAATCCCCTAATACCAACTATGAAAAATGTTCTCATTTTTTCTCACATAAAAATAATTAATTACATAAAAAAATTCAACTAATACACAACAGAAGATAAATAGGTGTAGTTCCTTTGGGGCTTAAGAACATTACATAACAACTTAGAACATGAAATAGAGATCTTTTATGAAAACTTATTTTAAATGACCACACAAATTCCATCATTCTTAGATTTGCAAGGGATAAAATTAAGACATGCATAAGAAAAGGGTGATCTATATAGCCTAGTGAGGGATTCACAACAGAATAACATGAAGAATATAGTATATGTTAGGCAATATAAATATCAAAGGATCGTAGAATAAAAATTAACATAAAGGAATGATATTGCATGGTTATAATAACATGGGAATGTTGCATCATCATTTAATAGGAATATTTCATGATCCAAGGCACATTGCACATAGTGAATGATTTAATCCTCACTATAAATTAATTTTAATGATTAAAAACTCATTTGACTTAATGTATCATTATACTAATCTTTACCCAATGCATTAGAACGCTATTAGGGAACACCCTTCTTAATCATTTTATTTCATGCATAAGTGTGGCACGTGGATCAGACAACATGGAATCATTTAACATCATAATTTATTCCTCAATAGAGGAATGTGGAATAATTAAATTAAACTATATAATCAATAAGTAAACATTCATAAAGGTGATTACCATTGATAGAGGAACGAACATGGTATTCACTACACAATGAATTTGGAAAGGAAAATCGTAGTTTAATTTCTGCAGCATAATGACATGACATAATAATTCATAAAAACAGTTGATTAGAGAGAAAGGGGTTTCTCATCATTTTTACATGAAATGGGAAGTATGGGGGGAATTTTGAATACATTATCAATCATATTTAATGTAATATAAATTCAAAAAAAATCTTAAATGTAAATGAGGATAGATAAATCCCTTACATAATTTTGGCATCGTTACAAGAGTGAATATGAGGAATTAATGAGATATAAAGGTGTCTATAATCATCCAAACATAGGGATGGATGTATAGGCGAGGTGAGGAATCATACCTCATATAACGAAACTTGGAAAAGAAAGAGATGATGAAATCCCTTACATGGATGTGTGGTCCCAATGGATCTTTGGGGAGTTTATATAGGAAAAGAGAGGGATTTATTTATTATTAAGGTTTTGGACACCACACATTAAACAAATGAAAACCACAAACCGACCCCTAGGTTTTGCCCATTTTTATTTTTAATTAGAAGCATAAAAAATTATTTTATAAGGCCATTGTCCGAAATTCTTATAATAACAGTATTGCTTACATGGAAGTGTGTCACACACTTAAGAAAATAATTTTAAAATGAAAAAATGTTTTATATGTCTTGGAGGTTCCATTATAGCCTTGTAAAATCAATCAAACAAACCTAAAATTAAATTATATTAAATGTAAAACATTTATTTGACGAAAATCCCATTTATTTTATTTTTTAAAAAAAATTATTGGGTCATTGTGATGTCATAAATAACATTACATATTTAAAAATTATTTAATTTTTAAATAACCATTTGATTATATCAAAAAATTATGAAAAATAATTCATTTGAATATTTCTATGTCCAAATTTAAAACATAATATTCAATTTATAGAAATAATTTACTAAATATGTGAACTTTTTCTTCTAAAATAAAAAATCCACATGTATCGATAATTAATGGGTTTTGACAAAACAACATTCAATCCATTATAAAAATTACAATTGTATTCATAAAAATTATACGTTCATTTATATTTAATAAAGTGAAATTTAGTAATAATATTTTTTTAAAATAATATTTAATTCAAAAATCCATTAATTTATCAAAAAATAATTTTTAATAGAAAATTCACAAATAATAATTAAAAAAACTATTTACAACATAAAAATAATATAATTAATGTAAATTATTTATTATATAAAAAAGACATAAACATAGTGCTCGTGTCTTGTTACATAACCCCTTATAATACGCGCATAACACCTAAGCATAAGTTGTGTGATGAAGACACACTCTTGGGGAGGCTTATATAACATCGCTTGGGTGTCAATTTATATTACCTTAGAATTCTCTTATAGGAGGCTCTATTGAAACCTAATGTGTTGATGCTCATCTTGGTCTTGGTCAAGATAGAAGCCCACTAATGCTACATCTTTTCATCGCTCTGAATAATGGTCTTCATATGTCACAATTCTACTGGATGGGCCCATCCATTCCATTATCTTAGTAAATTGGACTTTCTATAGTCCAATATTTATACTAATCATGTGGTAACTATTCAATAACTATATTAGAAATGGCTATAATTCAAAACATAAATATAGAATCCAAAATTCATAAAAAAAAGTGAATATGTCTTATATAACCATTTTATATAGTTATTTAATTCATGAGATCAATAGGAATTTTCATTAATAAAAGGTTTGGTCCTTAAAGAATACATTTTGGACTCATAGTGATATTAGTAATTAAAATTTTATAAGAGAATCATGATAATATCATTTTTTTAAATATCATGAAGATATGTTTTTGTGATATTATTGTTTATTTGATTTTGTAATTTGATTGAAATTCAATCATTAATTTTTTTATATTTAATTTCATCTAACATATTATAAATTGGTTTTATGTAAAACTACATAAGGAATAGTTTATGTTTAATTGTGTTTGTTATTATTGAGTATTTATTTATTAATTTATTATTTAACTATATTTGACAACCTATAGAGATCATTTTTTCTAGTGTGTTCTCTCAATTGACAGAACATGTCATTGAAACGATCTTAAAAGCCACACGAAATCATTCAAAAATAATAAGGGATGGTTTTCTGGGGTAGAGTCCCCCAGTGGCCTGAATCTTACAAGACAAAAGATCGTTTGGGAGAATAAAATCCCCTTGTGACATCTATTAAATATATATAGACCTCTAAAACATTGCATGATAAAATGAATGAGATAGCATTGTGGAGTCGAGATGTGTTTTTGGTTGCTCAAGGACATGCGACATTCTCTTTGGGAGATCCAAGAGACTCAGAAATACATCGATCTCATTTCTACCTAATCTCACAAATGCCCTCTGGTTTTCTAGTTTTGATAGGAATATGTCCTCAGTAATGACTGGGCATCTCAGAAACTCACTAAGGATATATGGATAGCCATATCCACTACATGCTTGCAAACACTCCATATGACCCATAGTGGTTAGGTGAGACAACATTAAATAATTGAAAAAAATACCATGCATTGATCATGAAATTTAACTTGAATCGTGTTTGTTGATTTAAAAAATAAGGGTATGGAAATGGGGGAGGCCAGAGGTGTTTGTAGTCCATGAAAGGAATGATACACTCCCATAAAATAGGTTGCACAACCCTACGAGACCCAAGTAAAAATCTTCATTTTCTCATGGAAATCCCTAGAAATGAAACTAACCATTGTGATATTCCAGGGACATTTCAACATGACCATATGGAATTACTTCAATCCATCTTCAAGATCAAACCAATCCCCATTAATTTCATATATATTCCAATTAATGGAGGGTTGATGAAATGTTCTTATGAAATCTCAAAATCAGAAGACACACTCGAAGTGGTCCACATAAGAGACTCACAATGGTGCGTACCGCTATACCCTTTCACTTACTCTGGAATAGGCTCACTCTAGATATTCGACAGAAATCATTAGACAATTGGGGTGTTTATTCTTATAAATTCCCCAACACACCATTAATAAAGGTTGGCACTTTGAGATACACAATTCATTGAATATGGAAGATTCAACTCTAAACCTCTGGGGAAATCTAGGATAAATTGATCACACGACTGACAACATTCTGTCAGGTAATACACGGACAACATATGGATCAATCAATCACCACGCATTAGGTGTTTTATAGGATCATTCATATATTTCATCCCTCTTGTAGTATTCAATATGGGATGCATACTACACTCTAGACATGTCAATGAATGCCACATGGTTCCATCCATGGTAACCATGTTTATCTCATGAAACAATTTAGGTTTATCAACCAAGACATGTGACATCCATCAGGAACATCACCTGACACATGTAACTGTATTTTTTTCATATCATTCATGTCTCATGGAAGAATCTAGATATGAAAACCAAGATGCTACAACACCCTCCTAGTTTTTCATAGAGGACATGAGACATTCTTTGGACAAAACTTTTTGCACACATGAAAGTGTTTTCTCATTCAATCATAGTCAAACGGATGCATCATGACATAATATCGGATCTCTCTTGACACCCAATGGGCATGCCATATAGGGCTCACGACACCCTCCATTAATTTTAGCCATGTCTTGTGATGACTCCCAAAGGTGTCAGCCATGATTTGCAACAACCTATGTAATTTTTTCCAATGACTCTAACGACACCCTCCATATGTGTCTACTTAGGTAATATGATGGATCACGGGACAAGGAATCATGGTCATATGAAGACTTCCAAACAATATGGACTTGTTTATAGTGTATCTCAAGATATTATAGAATTGCCTATCTAATTCTTTGATCCCCGAATACAAGGAATCCTTAGTGTTCAATCCTCGACATAAAATGAACTGTGTAGACATTGATTCTAGGAAAATAGATGATACGTAGGCTACCTCAACTCAAGGTTGAATCCCGATATTTATAATCCATGTAAATAAAAGAATCAATGTGCCTTATCAATTGAAATTCCATTTATTATTTTATATCCTTTTTTTCTCACACTGTGCATAGATCATGTGGTTATAGAGAGTATAAATGATCATATTATCAGTACTATAAACCACCACCATGCTATAAGGATACCATTGTGTGTAATCCCTAAAATAAAACTAACAAAGATGACTCTAATTTATTCCTTAATTAGGATAGGTAGGATGACATCATAAGGGCCATGGTCAAATAAAACATATGTTTTGGTATATCTATTTCCACTAGGATTCAATCACCATATCCCATCCATCTGTGTAATGAGAACACTACCAAGATACTTTTAATCTAATTCCATCAATAAACCATATGCATGAGACATCTCTCCATGTCCGAAATCACATAATAAATCATACTAAGGAAGTCCCAATGCATATGCCTTGCATCATGATGAATGAAATGATCATTTTCAAACCCTTTTTTCTCATACTATGTGTGACTCATGGGTGTATAAGGATTCCTGATAGTCATATAATCTTTACTATGATTCAATATAATTACAAGGGAAATCCCAATACATGAGAACTATAAAAAATCTGATTCTCTCTATAATCATAATATGCCAGAAATCCACTTAGTGTTCAAGAAAAAATATTTGTTGACATAGTAATATTACATATTTCCTCACAACGGGACATTAATCATCCAGGGATGAATGAACTATTTTGAGTTTGATTCCAATAGAAATCAGGAAACGTATGACACCTAATAATGGCTCAGTCCCCGCATTGAAATATTAACTTCCTCTTTACATGGAATAATGCTCGGAATTTCAGGGTTTTACGTCATTGGTTTATCAAAAAATCGCATTTATAAAAAAATGATGAAAAAACATTGATACATATAGATGGTTTCACAAAAGAGTGAGTATTCATCTTCATATAAAATAAAATTATCTTATAATCATTTCATTAGGGTAACTAGTCATTTATTGAGATTTGGAAGAGATTTATGAAAATAATAGTAATATATAATATAATTCTTGAGTATGATTTAATTCCTCCCAAAATGGTATGATGAGGTTGATCTTCCATCCTCTCAACCAATGAAATTCTCCATGATTCAATGGCTCGGAAAAAAAGATGACCAAAATCATTTGAAAAGCAGGCCCATAAGCAGCTCTGGATGAGAGGGCACTTTTGAGATTCAAGAGAAAATGAAATAGATAGTAAACATAATACATGTTATTGTGAGATGCCATGAAATATCCTCTAATAAACCTTCAAGTGTAGCTCATCCCATGTGTGTGTTGAAATTAGATGAAAAAATAGTGAACCTGACATGAATCTCTCTATCAACAAATGATTGTGTTATAATACGTCAAGAATTGCATATTTCTCATCATAAGAAAACAATGTTCATATAATAGAAATGGATCTCATAGGAATTTTTTTTGAAAAAAAGTACAAACATTGTAGTAAGTCCCACATTCAAAAGGATTACAATAATACCATACTCACACAGAAAATAAAATGATAGAAGAAATAACATAAGGGGAATAAATGAATATTGTGCTAAACATTAATATATGATTCATAATTTTAATTCCCAAAATATAGAACTTATCAGTAACCATGTTCTTTTTTGTATGTGCGATTGAATTTACTGCTCACATCCATAGAATCCCTAATAAAGGAAATGTCTCCATCATCTATTATTCAATATTGTTACTTATCTACAGATGACACCCCATGGGTCATAAATAAATCTCACTTGATTGACATATAAAACAGTGGGTATAGAATTCCATGGTTTATGAGTACCAATGATATAGTACATTCTCGAAAATGGATGCTGCCCATCAGTTTCTCCAAACATGGCAGTTGAAAAATCATCATCACCCAATAATGGATGCTACTAATACAATATCCCTTGTCATTATGACCAACCGATTCAGGTTATTATCATTAAAGTGTCGTGAATTACATCTTCCATATCTAATGAATGTGGATTAGGAATATTTATATAGTTCCCTATAAGTTTAGGTCGCTCTGAGGAGTGATCTGTTCAACTGTCTTCACCAACATCTTCCCTCACATACCCGTTAATCGTATACTAATGGTACCATCTAACACACATCCACCACAGACACACATTCACCGGTTAAAAGGAAGACTCATCATAGAATTAATTTGACTGATATATATGAGAGGGCATATATCCGCACTCTTGCGGATGATACCAACTAGCATACTTCAGTAGGTACCAGTAAGTCGACTCAAATCTCTTGATGCTCGAAAAACGTTTACATGCATATTCTCGTATAAAACCTGGTGGAATCTCATACACTTACCCTCATTCTCGATTCCCATTGAATTGCTGCAATGTCACAGGATGGAAAAAATTGGTCACATATCGCCTATTAAATAAAACATATATGCCAACATATAGTGGATATAAATAATGTGTATCGTTATATCCCTACACACACTTTGATAAAAGATAAATATATTTTATCAATAGTTGATCACCTATGATGACATATTCAGGTACTGTTACAAATAATTTGATTGAATCATACTTATATCCCTACATCCAGAACAACTCAACAATCTAATCCTTGTAAACATGTGGTTGTACCACAGTCAGTGTACATTCATTCTCCTATAGTGGAGGATTATTCGCATATCATGATAATGGGTGAGGTGTCAGACTGGTCCTATATTCATGTTCCATATGGGGCTCACCATGTGAGATGGCCGCATTCCTATGTAAATGGGTACTTGTTGAATATGTCTAGTGACATATACCACATGCCCAGGATCAGGATCAGACACTCATTCTGGTTGGGGCCCACCATATTGGAGGGGCACAAGGCTTTGGATAAGCTAATATACTTATTGAATATGTCTAACGACATACTCCAATGGCATTGGTTCAGGCATATATCTATGTTCTTCCCAAGGCTAGAGAAGTGAGATTTGAACAAGCCTTAGGGTAGGTTCATATTTCTATTAGTTAATCTTCCTAGTATACCCTAGAAGATCATGTATGTAACACGTATATTCCTATATTTTCTGACAAGTGACTACACCAATATCATTCCTATATAATATAGTAGGAGAATCATATACCCTCTAACATATCAGAGTTCCATCAACATATTCTGGACAAGAATGGATATACTAACCATGTTCATTTCCTATTTCAACCAGGGCTCACCATATGAGAATCGATCATTCTATTGGGAAGGATAACCCCCTTATATGAATGACTAGTAACATATCTTAAAGGATTAAGATCATTCTCATGATCCCACCTTGATTGAGGTACCCCATGTGATAATGTAATTTTCCTCATGATAATCTAATTTAATTATTGATACTGATATGTATTATAGTTTTATTACAATAGCTTCTCAAAATGGGATCATATTCCCACAACATATAATAGTTACATAAATGTTACAACAACTATAACATAGGAGGATAGTATTCATGCATAATCATGAATGGTTGGTTGGAATATTCTATCCACGATGAATAAAATGGACCATTATCATTACCTACTCAAGGAAAGGGACCTTGGGGTTGCTTGAAACACATTATCAAAACTAGAAGGGTTAATATGTCTGCTATCAAATTAGATGAATATGACATTAATTACTAACATTGTCCTCCTTGTTATGTGCAGATGGGTGGAATGGACGTCTCTCCTAACGTACATCATGATAAACCTCCCCATGATGATATATACCCTGTCCAATGAAATCATACCTTCATCCAGACACCTCCATATAGATTGGTGAAAAAACCCCAACACCATTGTAAAATGAGGTGATCGAATTCTGTGGTCAACTGTATATGGTTCCCCATAATCTTAAAGCAACCCAACTCTCACTTCTGCAGCCGACCATCCGATCCAAATTATATTGTCTAAAAGGATGTGGGAGTATAAATATTATGAGTATGAGGATGAAATTGATATATAGATATATTTATCTATAAAAAACATCACCATCATGTTCCATCCCCTTGCTACTTCTAGCTATGACACCCCGAAAGAGATATAAAATTTGTACATCTCTTATATATACCAAGATATGAGGGAAACTCTTCACCCACTGAAGGATTGATATCTCCCATTTCCATTATAAGAATATAATAATTAGATGATCATCATAATATATTTTCATGACCACATTGAAGATATCAAAATGGGCCAGGATCCGAGAAATGCACAGTGGAAATTTTCAACACCCTTTCCACCATTGCATCATGACGCTTGGACATGTAATCTAGGAAGACATGTCAGACATCCATATTAATTGATGGAGCCGATATAGACCATTTAACATTTCCTATCACTTCTAATATATTATCACTTCAGTTATGTCATCTTACAATTTTATAGCCTTCTACGATGACATGGGACTAGCTATTTCTCAGGCTAGTTGGTCACTACAAGAGAATGCACTCATTCCAATAATTCCCAAACAAAATGGATAGTGAGGGAGGACAGCCGACATGACATAAATCTCAAATAGTCATTATAATAAGGGTATATTCTAGGCATGGAAATCGATTTTTTTATTATATTGGAAACATACCATAAGAAATAATTCTCACCATGGGATGTCATCACACCCATCTTCCATGAAAGAATTGTTGTTCCACATCACCCGAACTACAGTAGCACCTTCTATAACCACAATCTAATAGAATAATAAGATAACTAGTCCAGAAGAAATATCTACCCCACATACTCTAGTAGGTTCTTCCAACCTCTATAGGATCTGGGACACACTTGTGGTTGTTATTAGTCTACCTACCCACTATGTGGGGGGAATTTATATATCATTCAACATCACCAGGTTAATTAACCTCAAAGAAAAACCTAGATAAATTATAGATCATAAAATATCACCCCACCCCACTATAATGAGGTAATTTATATCTTCTCATCAGTCACATGAATCATCAATTCCCCAACAAGCGCCCTTGGATCCTCCACAACATGACCAATCAATGAAAATGGTTTTCCCAAAATGCACCTTCCCTATAGGGTTTGGTGTTTATGAATCGTCATCATCACCACATTGTTAAAAATTCATCTCTTGGTTGGGAAGAAAAACCAGTGGCTGAAATTCCAAATATACCACCTACCACAAGACAACCCTCTATTGGTCAGGACTAGCATGATAATAATGATAAGAAACACCCATAGAGTAACAATTCATAGTCTAAAATGGGAGGAACGTAAAAAAGGAAATCAGAACCATTGGGGTTAGAATCCAAAATGGTCCAATAATGCTGAGAATTTGAATATTGACCATGATTAAAGCTCTTAAAAATCATCACGTGGCATTGATATCAATGGAAGATCCACCATTTCCCAATATTCCTTTTGTTAATTTCAAAACTATCAACATTATAGATTTTTATCAAGACACACACATGGTGAAAAAACTCCCAAAACATGTACTTTATTTGGCGGGTAATTTGGACCAAACAAATGATATTTCAAACACCCAACACCAACGAGGCCTTCAAAAATTTTCCCCATTGAACAATGATTTCCCACCTCCTTAGGGGTGTAATATAAAAGTAAAATTTAAGGATGCTAATAAATATAATTTTTACCCTATAAAATAACATTTTTAACATTGTGAGAGTTAAATACAAGAAATAAGGAAACATAATGTTGAGATACTGAGAGTAAATATTCATGTTGTATATCATCTCCATCTATAAATGATCTTCAAGAAATGGTTGTATATGTGAATCACATTGGATTCATATCTCTAGAATCATTTTACATAAATGAGTTAGCTAAAAATCATCAAGACATACCTATATTGCGATTGTAGAGTCTCCATCTCTAATGTTATCATTGAGTTATAGAACGAATCAAGGATCAACGGGAGATGAATGGAGGACCAACTCATTTCCCCCACTTGCTACATATGGATGGGTAGTGGCTCACACAACTGTACTCCCATTGTTATGTACCACCAATGAATCCTTGGAGACTCGAATAAAATCCATGGAAGGGTGAAAAAAAAATGTACAGCCTGAAAGGAAGCCGCACCCTGAATAGGTGGATGATACACCACCTCCACCCAACATTTGAATGTCTAAATTCTCTACCTTAGATGATGCAGATGATCTGGAACAACACCTCACACACATTATATCATGATGTGGTCCATTGATTCGGTTTCAATATTAATAGTATGAAACCATTAATATTTGTTTCATATAAACTATGGTTGGGCCTGACATTGTTCGGTAAAATTTTTTAACTATGGGATCTATCATAGGATGGGAAGAAGTTCACCGTTAGTTACTATATTATTTTAGTTCAACATTGAGGAAGAGATATATTTTCAACCTAATGAACTAAAATTATCATGATAATGATAGGATGTGTGATATAATATCTAGGTGGAATGGTTTAACCGATTCTATCATCATCATCATCTTACATGAGAAAATTATAGAATGATGTGCTGAAAATAACAGGGATGAGTTGCAACAACCCCTACACCAAAGGAAATTTCCAGGGAGTTTTTGGTAGTTCATTGAAATGATACATGTTCACGATGAGTATACTAAAAAACCTGACCCAACCATGGGCTCATTCTTGTATCATATAAGATGAATCCATTTAGACTAGTAGTCTTTGATATCACTCTGATGCCCATAACGATGCCCATACAAGTTCCTCGACAAGCTCTAAACCACCCAAAACATCAAGTCGATTTATGATCACCAATAAATCTCCCTTTTCCAGATCACGTAGAAATCAAGTTCACCAGGTATTTGAGGAACATATTACAAAATTATACTCCTACTAAAAAGAACATGTCCCATAGTATTTCATGGAATCCATGGATAATAACCGGATCATACTTCTGAGACCCCTGTGTCTTGATGATGTCAACCTCTTCAACCGTCCTAATTAAATCCCTTACCAATGAAGGAAGGATCATAATATCATGAATTAATTCATCATTATGGACTTCATTAAAGGAAATTTCAATTATGTTTAGTTGAAATTATAATTTTTTTTATAGTATTGGTCTTCCATTACCATCACCATGTCTGAAGAAGATGACTCTATGATGAATGATCCAGCCAAACGTGCAAAAATTATTTATAATTGGAAGACACATAAAATGGTTGATAAATCTATTAACACTGTCAAATAAGATCTTCATAAACATTTGATTGATCCACCACCCATGAAGGTGGAATCAGATGAGCTTCCAAATGGTGGTCCTTACTGAAGAAACATATTCTTCTCCAATGAATGCACTAAATCATGTAGATTTCATCCAAGAAAAATATGTATCATAGGAACTGCATCACCAAATAGAACCAACATTGGAAAAAGATCTCATATTCAATTTTTTAAATATTATACACTTGTCAAACCGTGTCTCTAATGGTGTTTATTTCCCCAAATATGGGGTCCTTGTGTGTAACCGAGGAATAGACAGTCACATGTGTCATAGCTGATGATATATTGGACAATGTGGGTGTGGCCAAACTCAATATTCTTGGCTTATCCAATTTGATGATATATATATATAATAATAGCAGAGACTCTAGGAAATGATCTCTTGAATGACCCAATGAAATAAGGAGGTTCCTTATATCCCTCCCACAGTCATCCATGTCATATTTTCATGCATGAATGCCTATTTGGGGCTCAATTTGATCATCCAATGAAATAGGGAAGGTTCGAATGACCTGCACTACTAGAAGTATATTCACCCTCAACCTCCACACAAACTCTAGGTCAATCTACCGTAGATTCTCTAGCCCTTGAATTACAAAACAAGTAGCTTCCCCATGTCTGTAAGTGAAAAAATCTGGAACAAAAGTATGATGTTCAGAAATAGTTACCTACAATCCCATCCAAACACTAAATCATCATTATGATTTGACTTTCAAATGAACTAAGGGTGGCTGTTTTTGAAGCACTGAGGTGACCAAAGGAATTTTTGATACAAGTCACAGCTATCAAGGTCAATCGAGTGGAGACCATGTCCATAATATTTCATGTTTCCATCTCATTCAAGGATGTGTATCAGGAAGATTCCATCTAAGGTAATATCATTCCCACAGACATATTAGGTTGAATTAATAATGTCAATGTCCAATGGGTTTTGATTTATAAGGGATCTACAATCAACCTCATCCTCATTCAAAATCTTCAAAATATGGAGTATATCTAAAGGGATTTATCCCGTTCAGATATGGTCATTCATGGATATGATAAGCATGAGAAGAGGCCTATTGGGATGTTTATGCATGATCTAAAATATTTGGAACTCACATATGAGGTTAGGTTCATAGTTATCTAGATTGAAACTGCCCAAAATTTAATTTGTAACATGTTTTCTTATGTAAATTTTAACAAATAATTTTTTATATATAATTAATTATTCTAACAATGATATTAAAATATCAGAAAAAACAAACCATTATTTCCATGTTAATATAAAATATAAAATTTTAACGTTTTCTCATTACTATTTCAATTTTATTTATTTAATCATTCATGTACATTTTTAATGATTTCCAAATAAAAACATGTAATGATCAAAGGATGTGATTTATTATAAAGTGACTCTCTTATTAATTCTTCATAAAAAATATATAATTTGATTATTTCATTATTATTATATTGGAAAATGTTACTTTAAAAAAGGTAAACAACAAATATAATTGATAATTTTTTATAACAATTAATTAAATTAATAGAACAAATCATATTTCTATTTGAAGGGCTTATTGTGTATAAAAAATATAATTCTGTATATTTAGGGAACCCCCTATAAATTTATCATAGAGTTTTGTAAGGATTAATCTCCCGTTAATATCAAAATGGTAGCTCATGTTGGAAGCATACATCCATTTTTGGGTTCGATGTATAGGCTTTTAAATATATCATTCTATACGATGTAACATGAAACTATTGGCATAAGAGACTCATGAAAGATACTCATATATATCATGGTTTTTGATGAAATAGAATTTTCCTAGACCTGGGACCAATATATATACATTGAGTTCAAATTATTATTATATTAATGTTAATGTGAATACTGTATTTTTTTATCACTAATTTAGGAAAAAATAAGTATGCTTATAAGAACAAACTCTTTAACTACAAAATTACTACATTATATGAAATGGTTAATATTTTTTGCATCAATTATTTTTATTTTCTATTAGGTAAAAATCTATTTTAACACTTATTATATTGCATATTTTAATTGAAATAGATGTTTCAAATACCATAGATATGTTTAGGGAGAAAAATTATGTCATTTTCTAGTTATTTTTTAATCATGGAGTGATTATTAAACAAATAGATTCTAGATGGGAAATATCTAATATTCATTCCCTTAGGGTTAATTGAGGAAAATGTAATCTATTAATGATGGTGTAGTACCCTATGAATTTTTTCATGTAGGGAATTAAAAGGAATTGTATCAAAATACTATTTATTCTATTAATATAATATCTAGGGATGTGATACAAGGTTCGAGTGATAATGTTGTTTTGTATGGGAGGATAGTTCCCCTGAGTTTGATGGTTGGTTTACCATCCAAATCCACGAAAAAAACTAGTCATAACTCATCATTTTTTTTTCTATTTTTGTGGTTATTAGATATAATAATCCTATTTTTACTGGGGATTGTCACAATTATTATCTCTTCTATTTAATATTTTATTTGTGAATATAATAATTTTATAGTCATTCATATATAGGATTAGAGTCATTGCTGTTAATTTTTTCATATATATATGTGTTTTAGAGTTTCAAGGAATTTTTATATATAATAATATGTTCTTTTGGATGATACATTATAGGAAAAAATATCATAAGCGAATTATAATGGAGTCACCCTTCAAAAGTATTTCTTATAATTAATTTAATATTCAATGTGAACAAATTATCTTGATGGATTGAAGTTATTTATTCTCAAATAGAAGTGAAAAATTCCCCCATGATAATATTATAGAGATAGGATTTTTGAACTACAATGGTAGTGACATAAACGATTATTGGATGAATAAAAAAAGAGTGATATATATCTTAAATAAATTTCTGATTGTAAAATTTAAAAGGAAGTATTTCAATTCATTTCAAGGAATATAAAGAATTTTATCATTGAAATTGGTGTACATGTTTAACAAATTAATGAATCCCCAAAAAATATTTATTGCATCGAGAAATTGAGACAAATTATTATTAGTTACACATATAATGACCATATATTTTGGATCCATTAAATTAAAATTATCAGCAATAGATTTTGTCACATGAAAAACCAAAAAAAATGAAACAAAAATACGTTTACAATAGTATGTCCAATATGTTGAAATAATAAATATAGATATGATAAATTGAATTATAATATTTAAAAGATATATTTTTATATATAGAGGTAAATTTAAATATATTTACATATTCAGTTATCATGGTTAACAATATAACTATTTCTCTATAGTAATTTTTATTAAAAAACAAAGTAAATTATTTTTAAAGTTATTATATTATTAAAATATAATTTTTATCAATTAATTAGGTTTTATTTTTTTATATAGAAAGGTATAACAATAAGAACTTGTATTTTTTGTAATGTTATATTACCATAAAATAATTTCTCATTCGAATTTAAAATTATATTTTAATCTTAAAAAAGAAAATAAATGATATTGTATATTATAATGTAAAAATCATTTTAAAATATTTTAATTTCTTTATTAATTAATGAGGTATTTTTTTATGTTTCTAAAAAATATATTTTTAGAGGGTTTGAATAAAATTGAGATTTTACAAATACATTCACTTTTATGAAATTGTTCCATAAATTTTTGTGAAACACTAATTACAATAAAAATCTATTTTTTAAAATTAATTTTTTGGGAACATATTAAATTGACTTATAATTCACATTCTTATAAAATTTGAAATCATATGTAAATATTTCAAAAAATTCATTTCGATATATTTATTTTAATAATTTTTTCAAATAATGATATTAGGATTTTAAACACTTTTACTGTTAACATAATAAATATTTAATGGAAACTTTTTTTATAATATATATAATTTATAATTTAATTTTATAGAAAAATATCATTCTTAAAATATAATGTATTTTAAAAATTATTTTTTATGATTCATGTGTGTTAATACGAAATTTATTTTTTACATCCATCACAAATAATTATTTATAAATTGATTTAATTATTTAAAATAATAGTGTTGAAACATGGAAACATTTCAATTCAATTTTGAAAATAAAAAACATTTTATACATATGAATGTAGAGTTACCAAGGAAGGTTTAAATTTATGTAAAAGAGGATTTAAATAGGTAAAATGTGGAATCATAAGAATAACATATTTTATATTTTATGGTGGAGGGATTATTTGTCTTATATCATTCTACAAATCATTATTTTCCATCTTATAACTTTTTTAATAATATAATGTATTTATTTTATTGAGAAATTATGTGATTTTAGAATAATTTAATTTATTACAAAAAAATATTGGAATACCACATCCTCATTAATCCACTAATTAAAAAACAATGATCACCCAAATTTCACCCTTACAATATCTCAACACTATATTCATTATTTTGTAGCATTGGTTCCACCAAAAGTCAATACTAAGGAGTCCTAAGGAGTTACCCAAACGATAACATATCATGAAATAATAACACACTAAATCTAGAATTTCTATGTAACTTTTTTATTATACTCTCGTAATTTCGTATCAATCCATGAGGGTGTGGTGACAAAAAAATTAATCTAGTGAAATTTTATTATACTAATGTAAAAATAATTTTATAATATCCTCAACTTTCATTGACAAAAAATTATAACGTCATCTTTCAATTTTTTATACTACTGAATCTAAGATTGATATGTTTTTTAAATTGAGAACATAACATGAATTAAATATAAATTGTATTTATAATGTATAAATTATATTTATTAAAATATTAATATTATGTAATGATAATATATATCAATAACTTATTATTAAAATTAATATATAGTTTTAGTAATAAAAAAAATAACAAAAATAATTTTAATTGTGTCAATATTAATTTTGAACATTTTGGGATAACAATTGAATCAATATAAGAATTATACAAATTTATTAAATAAGGAATATATATACATCTATGGATTTTATAATGCTATATTAGTACACCATTATACATGGTAAATAGAATAAATGTGTTTCGAATAAAATAACCAAACAACCACGTGTATCTAATATAATAGAGACCAATTTTAATAATGGGAAAAAATATAATATATTGATAATATAAAATTAATTATAGGTGAATAAGTATATTATGTGTAAATTTATTAGGTTTATTTAATTATAAATTTCGTTACATGTTAGTGAAGAACACTTTCAGACATGATGTAATGGTTTTTACCTTAATTAATCTTAATTGAGAAATGATTTATTTTTATTCATCAAATTGTAATTTCAATGATGTATATTAAAAGGAACTATTTTTGGAATAGTATGTGAATTAATTCATATGATTTAGATATCTATATTTTTTCAAATAATCTAATGAATTTTCTTAAAAAAATAAAAAATTCATAATCCATTATTATAATAAATTTCATTATTTAGTATAATTTTCATTTATGCATATATTTTTTTATAGTGGTGGTTAGAAAACATATTTTAATTAAAATAAAAATATTTAAAATTATTCAAATTATATTATCATTAATGACCTCCCCCTTTATAATGTTTATTATTTAAATTTGTTATGAGTGAAAAGGGTTTCATCTAAATTAACATTCAATGAGGTACACTCTAATATTTTTCGCTAATATTTATTTTTATACATATATAGACTACCCATATGTCTAGTAATAACATAATTTATTATTTTATATAGAGTCATATGTTTATATAATGTTATGAATTATTGTGGGATATGATTGATACATTCCATAAAATATAATGTTATTTATTAAATCAATTATATATTATGAGTTATAATGTTCTTCCATGTATTTTCCATTCCATTCACACAATAAACCCAATTTAAATCATTAGAAATAAGTTTTTTTCATGTTTACATACTAGGGAGTTGCAATAATTTTTGGGGAAGAAATTTTGTTATGATAAAATTTTACATAGTCAAACAAAGGCTTCCCATATTTTTCTATAATATCCAATCAAAATAATTTTATTTATTTTAATACGGAAATAATTATGGGTTATATTATGTTACAATTTTATTTACTATATCCTCTTTCAAGATTTATTTGTTATATTATTTTATGATATTCCAAATTCAAAATGGTTTTTCTGATACCAAAAAAATAATCTTCTTTACCACCTTAATGAAATTCCAGTTATGCATTTGATTTACATTCCTCCAATTAAATGCATATTATTCTTGGGTAACAATTATATAATTTCAGTATTCCAATTACATATCTACATGGTAAAATATATTATTCTTTTCTTATGTAATATACATTTTCAGTTCACATTGAAATTCTTATTTTATGGAAATTATATTTAATGGATCGATGATATTTTTTATATATATTCAATAATCTCATACGTCATATGTTTTAAAACAATTAATGACTTCTATAAACAAAATTATTTTCTAGAGACCACTAATGGTTCAATTATAATTGAATGAAAATTAATATTCCCATTCATTTTTTAAAATATCCTTTACTTATTTCAAAATATGACACATATGTAGTTCAAAATCATTCTATCATGAAATTATCAATATCATTAACATTTTACATTGAATAATTATAATATATACCTAAGATAATTTTATATTATTTAATTTTCTAATTTTTTTAATTCCATCTTATTTGGAGTATCTATATGATATATCATTCAATTATATCTTAAGGAAATATTTTTGAGGCCAATTTCACGTCATATTTAATTTTGGAGTAATTATTTACATACAGTTTAATTACATGGAACTAATATCCTCATTCATATTATGATTTCGGTAAGCATATGTTGTGATAGTTGGGTCTATTATTTCCCCCAAAAATGATAACAAATTATAATGTCTCATGAGTCATTATTTATGGTTCAATTTTGCCAAGACATAGTACACTATGTAAGGTGAACAAATTTTTTGACTAATCACACTATGTTTTGTTGGAAATTAAATGGATCATACAATTCTTATGATTGTGGATAGATTATGTTATTTGTTCATAATATTTTCCTTAATATAATAATATGTTCTCATGCATTATCGAATTCTATGTTCTTATGATTCATCGATTATATTCATTCATTTCCTTATTACATGTTTCCATGTTTATTTTAATTCTCTTTATGATATCATTTTATTCATCATCACTCTTATTTTACTCATCACTTCCATTCTTATTCGCATAATTATTTTTCTATTACACACTTTAAGTAATTTATATCCCCTATGGTATCACATTTAATATTAAAGTAGCAATCAAAATTTAGAGCACTATGTTGAGTTTTATCTAATGAATATTTTTCAATATTTAAAATTATATAATTAAATATCTCATATTCATAAACAATTAGTCCCCTATATCATTAGCATTAACTTTTGAGAATTTATGTTTTAAATATAGATATTACATATTTTTAGCTCTTATGATTAATTAGTTCTTATTAGAGAAATATATTGTTTTTTTATATTAGTAATGTATAACCTTATTGAAAATATAAGAGAGAAGTCTAATTTATAACACTCAGAACAGGAGAACATCCAAAAAAATTGGTGACTTGGACGTTATGAGGGATTCCTTGAAATTTCATCCCCCATTGGATAATGGAAAGAGCATATAGGATCAGAAATTTTTTTATGGGTGAAAACAGCGATGAAAATATACATTTTATTAAATCCACAATGATTTGGCACATGAAGAATAATCCAAACTACCCATATTGAAGGACACTCTAAGGGGATATTCATTGGATAATCATATTTTCTTGTAAAATCATTATAAGTTATTTATTTCTTAATTATATTAACATATTAGTTTTTGAATTATTATAGAACAAAAAAAAATTATCATAGTTCAAACCAATAATGTTATAGGATTAGCTATGAACTAAATAGTAAAAATTAGCATATGTTATGATAAAATGTATTTATCATATGTTAATCAATAATAGGGGCGATGTATAATATACATATATATGGAATCATTTTGATATTTTAATAACCCTTTTTGGTATCTCTATTTAGTTTACATGGTATAGGAAGGATAATATTAAGAATTATATGTATCCAAAAATACAATTATGTATAATAATTGAATAAGAAAGAATATAAAATGGGTTAGTATATAAAAATTTTGATTTCTCTATAATCATCTATGTTATTCATGTTGATACATTGATAGGAATAAATTTTTCATAATAGTAGAATTTTTTCATTTGATAATGATACTTGTCAATGATATTTTTTTATATTAAAAAACTTTTATAAAGGAAACTTGAAATATCTAAACATTATTAATCGGTTATTCTTATTTAATTAATTACATACATATTTCAAAAATATTTCATAACATTTAATGGTGATTGTATGACAATGTTATATTTTTTGGATAAATAATGATAATGAAATGTTTCACCGATGGATAACTCATATTATTAAAAATGTAAAGATGATTATGCAATAATTGATAGATTAATATCATGAAAATTGAAATAGATAATATTGACATATGTGGAATTGATTGTAGGAATAATTGATCCAATTTTAATGAATTATATATCACCTTTTGGATTATGATAAATATTGAATAGAATGTGACTGTGCGATCATGAAATTAATAAAATTTGGGGACATTTTATCTAATTATTTTGTTTTGGTAGAGTATGTGCTTCTTATGGGGTCTAATGATTTGGTGACTTACTATGTTTTTTGAATGGTATACTTAAGTGAATATATGATTTATTTATAAACATTCAATATTTTCAGATGAAATATTTGTATATTTATATACCCTATAATGATGTTGTAGTTGTCATATTTAATGATATATAATAAAAAAAATATTTTAAAAATACCCTATCATACAAAAAAGTGGATGATAATTAAAAATTTAACGAAATTAATAATTTAACATTCCTATAAAAGAACAAGATGATATTTTGTATCTATAAAATAAATATTATATTTAATTGATTATGTCAAATTAAAAATTAAACATTAATGAAAATGTGTTAATTTTATTACATTAATGCAAATAATCTAAAATTGTAAGTAAAAAATGGAGTTATTAATTTTGAAATATGTTAATATTTATATTATTTTTATAGATATTGGCCATTTAATGAAAAACAAATTCCATATTTTTTTAGAATCTACCAGTTTATGTGTTAAAAATTTTATTAAATAAACACTTTACATTCATTTAAAATGATTATTTCAATAAAATTTTATGTTTATAGATTAATATTATATACATTGTTGTTTTATATTAATTAAAAATGAAACATAACAAGTATTTAAGTAAAAATTATAAAAATTAAAAATCATATTTTAATTAGTGGTTTTTTGTAATGATAAAATAATATATTATATAAAAAAATTCTACAAGAGATACATCATTTTTGAATTATAATATCAACATCAGTTGAAGATATAGTTTTTTTAAATATATTATTTTTAGAAGAATATTTATTGATATTTATTTTATTAATAATTTAACCTTGATGAAATTAATCCCTGAGTGTTTTTGAAAATATATTCTTAAAAGAAAATATAATTTAAATTGACAAGTTATTTATTTTGAAATAAAATTTTCATATATAACATCAATTTATAATGTCAAAAAAAATATTAATAATTTAATGAAAATAGTTTTTATCTATTTCTATGTGTAAAATTATCTAATCATGAAATTAGGTTATAAACAAAATTTTATTTCAAATAAATATTTTATTTAAAATAAAATATATTTTAATGTTAATTTAATGTATAACATTGATAATTTTATAGTAAACGTTAATACAATGCATAATTCATTTATACTAAAAATAAATATTCACATGTAATGTGTGAAAATAAAAATGTAGCTTCTCTCAACAATGTATATTATTTTTTAAAAAATAAATATTAATTAATTTTGATAAAATTATTTCATATGTTCAAATTTAACTATGTCCATCAACTATAAATTCTATAACTAAATATGGAGTAAAATTGGAAATCGTTAATTAATATAATTTAATATTAACATAGTGAACAATATTAAAATATATGAAAAACATGTCTGATACAAGATGGTGGAGGGATGATAACATTAACTAGTTTCCAAAAAATTATTTCCTTTTTTTGGATCCCATGAAAATTATTTATTGGGTGATATAAATAATAAATAAAGATACTATAAAAAATTTCCCTTCTCACAACTTATAATTGAAACAAATTCCTTCCCCATTATAAATCTAATATAAATCCATAGCTCAGTTGAGAATATTCCCTAGTCTCCCTTGAATACCCTATATATTCATTTGTTTCATTGGTCTCACAAAAAAATATATCTATGGTATTTTAGGGAGTTTGCCAAGGGATAATCTCTATGTTAAATTTAATAATAAAAAATTAAATTTATCTTCATATCTAAATAATGAAAAAAAAATTCCGACATATAAATGATGACATGGTGAAAAAAATACTATCATGATTTTATTTACTATAAAACCCAAAATTTAATAAAATTTAAAATCATGATGAAAGACGAAAATCAAACCAAAATATTAATTATATTATTTCTCAATGAACAAAAGGTTTTGTTTTACATGAAAAATTATAAATAGTTTTGATATAAAAAATTACATAATATTGTGTTTAGATAAGTAAATTTCATTATTTTACATTAGCTATATTGTCAGATTTAGAGAATTAGATATTTAGGTCATAACAAGCGCATTACCAAAACCTAAAATACAAAGTAGACACATATGATCAGTATCCATTTTCCAATGATATAATAGTTTTATAAAATGTTATATCATTTTATTCATTCTCTTAATGTAATTTATCTTGACTAAATCAATAAATCAACTCATCCTATAAAAAAATTAAAACAATTAAAGACCACAAAAATATCATTCTGGGATATAAAAAGAAGAGAAACCATACATTTTGTAAAACATTAAAAAATAAATAATATTTTACTTTAAATAAATTTTATTTAATATGTGTAAATAAAAATATTCAAATAAAAACCATAGACTAGATTTCTTAATAAAAATTCATCAAATTCCAAATTATGATATTAAAATCCCCTTTAGTGACAAATAAAATCACATCATAACCTATTTTAAACTTCTTTTGGAAGTATCTGGAGCCTAGATAAATCCATTGTAGAAACACATTGTATCTACCTCCATCTATACTATTAAGAAAAAAACATAGAACAATTTGTTGGAGAACTATATTTGAGAGGAGGAAATTTATTTTATAATATGATCACTCAATGAGATCTCGGACGCTCAATTATATAATTTTTAATGGGATCAACTGACAAAATGCATCATTCCCCATAATATAATCTATAACTGGCTCATGCGAAACTATCAAGGATTTTTTATCATTTATAATTGTATCACCATCTATTTGAGGTATGTAAACATTTTTTATGCTGGTTTAGGAGTTTTAATTGTTTTTGTATTATTTGGACATGTTTGGAAGGGTTTTCGGATAGTTTTTTATATTTTCTATGGGTTCCCGATTTGAGAACAGATTTTGGAAACCATGTAGAATCTCCATAAAATAATTCTAGATGTGTCTGAGGTATATGGTATGGCACATGGTTAAGTCAAATAGTTTACAAACCATGTGGCCACCCTTGGTAAGGCATGAAACATGAGTGAGTGGGATATCTCATCATCATTGCACAGTTTGTGTATCCTTTCAAGACAACCATATGAGGCACCCTCTTGAGATGGTAGCATTCACACATTTAGTGAAATTTTGTTTAACAGTATGAGCAAACTGTGCGTTGAATTAAAAAGGGTATTTTTAAAATTGGGTTACTCCGTATTTTCATTGTAACCCTCATTAATTCTCTTATGCATTCCTAAAATAGTATTCTCTATTCTCCATCATTGGAGAACACCTCCAACAAAATATTGTTTCTATTTTAATGGTTTTCATAGATATTTGAAGGAAATTTTCCCTTCGTATGTCACCATCCTTGATATTTCATTGTCTTTATGTAACTCTACATACACAATATCTCTTTATTCTAGATATATATCCATTATAATTCCATATACGGTTTGGGTATCATATAATGATGATTATGCGGTTTGTAAATAATAGAAATCGGGGTTTAAGGTGATTTTGTGGTGTTTTAACCCATATTTGGTGTGCGGTTGGGCGGTGTGTCTATTTCTCCAATCATGATGGCAATATGCCTCACTCTTGTATCTATTTTGATAGAACATGTAGGTTTAATTTTAGATTTTTGGTTTTCATGAAGTTTATTTTCATATTGATGTGTGATTCATGGTGTAAACCCCTTATGTGATGACTTATTTATTTTGATGAAAATATTTTTTTTGCTGAAATTTCCATTTATTTGGGATTTTAAAATACTGATTTTAAAATTGATTTCTTGGTATATTTATTGAAATGGTTTATAAAAAAAGGTTCTGAGTAAAAATGTTGTTTTATTGAAATCTGGTTCGGCATGGAAAATGGTAAAAGGATTTTTTTTCAATAGATGGGTTTCTTATTATATTGGTTATTTACATGTTATGGGATTTATTGATGTGTGTAATGAATTTTTTGCTTTTGAAATTATTGTGTAATATTTCTTCTCATAATTTTGTTGATATGAATTGGAAATTTTTTATTTTGTTATTGTTTTGGATATAGGATATTGCAACTATCTTGTTTGTAAGAATATGTTTTTAAATAGGTGTTGATTGATATTGGTAGTGGGAGTAAAGAACCACAATAAAAATGATGTGGATAATGGACATGAAGGATCAAAATCAATGATAATTGTTTGTGTTGTCCCACTACAAAGGAGGATAGGAGAGCAGATTCGGATGGGAGTTTCCACTATTAGGGGTACACCAATATGCATTTTTTGAATATTATGAATATTATTTGAATGTGTATGAAGCCATGCAAGGTGAATTTCAATGTTCTAATATGATTTGGTAAATTTTTTAATGTCATGAATAGTTCCATTACATGGTATTTTGTTGATTTGGGTAAAATGGCATGGTATGGGTGTGTTTGGATTGTGGGAAATTGTTAAATTAATATAATTTTTATATATTATGATTTATATAAATTTTCTAATGGTTATATCATTGTGGCATGTGTTGGGAACTCTTTTTGGGAAAACCTAATTAGTAATTTTACTCTCCCCATGCATTAAATCTTCTGTGATTTTGCTGATTTCATACTCCCGGACACATGTAAATGTATAATCTATCATTTCATTAGTGGTTCATCATGATTTTTGGAGGTATTGTGATTCTTTTATAATGGTTCTTTTGTGGTGATTAGGAGTTTTGTCATGGGATCTTTTGGTTTTTTGGTTATATTACATTTTTCTATATGGATCCCAATTATTGAGGTTTAGTTGTATTTATATTTGGGAATTGTTATGGTATTTGTTTTTTTATCACATTGAAACATGTCATATAGGTTTAAATTGTTGACATGTATCATGTAGTTTTGGTTTTTTATTGATAATTTGGTTGGATTCTTAAATTCTAATGGAAAATCATTGCAAAATTGTTATTGTGGCCCTATAAATTTTTTCCTAACTTTAATATCTTGGGAATTTTAATTAAGGATATTTAGAAATCCACTTCATTCTCAAATGAATGAGGATGGGAGGGATGTTACTACTAGTATCTGTATGTTTTTCCCTAGAATTTCTAGTGAATGAAGTTTTGTTTTTGTACATTGGTGATGATTTTCGGTCTTGGAGTATGACTGTAACACCCTGATATTTTATGAGAATTATTTTTTATATCTTATGTTATAACCAACACCAAAGCAAGCTTTCTCTACACACAACACTAGCTTGGCTTGCGTTACACGAAAGAGCAACCTTCCTCGATAGATTGCATTGTACGCAATACCGAGTTTCACTAAACAACGATATGCTATTAAAATATTATATAAACTAGCCGTTATAAATATTATTAACCACATTTTTAATTTTATATAACATTACAATGAATCTTACATATGATACGAGAACAAAATCAATTTTTCGGAAAAAAAAAATTATTTTTAAAAAAATGCATTTTTTCACCTTTTGATGGCGCACCCATTTTATTTATAATTTTTTTAAAGATTATTAGTTCCATTAGACAAAATAAACTTCTTATTTTGAATCAGAATATAAAAATTTACATTGGATAAATTTATGATACTTTTCTGATAACTTTCATATTTTGATGAATAGTAAAAACACGCTAAATGTTTCATAAAAAATCATTTTTCATCAAGTTAATTTATATGAATAAATAATACAATTAAATGTTTTTAAAGAATAAATAGAATATATTTTTACCATTTAATATAATTGATGACATTATCATTAATTTTACATTGAATTTATATGTATAAATATTTCAATCTTTTGCAATTGTTTTAAATTTTAAAACTCGTTTTCTCAAAAACAAAATTAATTTTTGAATTAATTTCTATAACTTTTGATTATTTAATATGGAAAAATGGATTCCATATTTGGAATCAGTAGGTCAAAAAAATGTTAATAGGCTAGTTTTTATTTTTGTTCATTAGAAATACTAACTACGGTAAATATTATTTACCAAAGTTAAAGGTAAATCGTGCAATTAAGGGTAAAAAAATATAATAAAATTATACTAAGACCTACCAAAATTCTATTGGATGAATATAAGTCTACCCTTATCACCTAATGGTCAGAATATATTCATTTAATAGACTTTTGACCATGAAAAGGATGTAATCATTTTTAAAACAAAAGAAAATAACAATTTGTCACTATCTTATATCTTATAACTGTAATAATTTTAATTTGGTGATAAACCTCATTAAACATCGAACATAAATTCTCTATAGAAATAAAATACTATTATCTACATCATGTGAATTTATATATAATTTTTAGGGATTAAATAATAATCATTAATGATGACACTATAGTGATGTAGAAATTATTTTATTGATTGAAATATCAAATAAATGGTTTTAGAAATATAAAAATAAATATTATATGAACTAATTAATGTGATCCAACAATTTTTTAGATAAATATGACATTTTATGAATCTATTAATTTTTTTTTCGAATATATCCTTTGTGTGGATTTTATTTAAATTCAAATAAATTAATACTGTCCAAATTGACACTATTGTTATTTTATAAAAATAACATATTATTAAACTGTTTAAATATGACATAAATATTTTTCAATGAAAAATTCAAATTTATATGGTTGAAAATTTCATAATGTGTCCAATTATGGACAATTCACAAAATAAAAGTAAATAGTTATAATAATTTAAATTTTAGAATATTATTACCACAAATAAACTTAAATAGATTAAATAAGGATAAATCAAGTTGATAAGGTTTAAAATAAATTACAAATATATCAAAATATTATTGAATGATTATATTATAACCCTATCTCATCTCATATTATAATTTGAGTCATTTTGGACGTTTTAGTGGGGTTTGGGTTTATTATAAATTTATACTTTAGAGGTTTCCAAAAGTACCCCTATCCTCTCTTATAACAGGGAACATCCTCCCTATCCACTTCACAACATTTTGAGCCTTATGGTTCTGAAAAAACTTGTACATTTCTCTTCCTAACTTCCCAAGAAACATATTAGAGGTCCTTATTTTCTTAAAAGACCATCTGTAGTGCCCTATGAGGAGGTTTATAGGAGGCGCGTCAAAGAAGAGGTAATATCATTTACCGATTCATTCAAATTTATTTCTTATCCTAATCAATAATCCTCATTTTTTTCATTATAAATTAAAAACATAATTATCCCTCATATACTGATATGTTATAATAAATATAAAGCAACCCCATTTGACCTTCTATCCATCATACGGAAAATGAAATCCCCACGGATGTGTACGTATGTAATACTATCTCCACGCCATGGTGTAATCTGTTTTCCACCACCACGTTACTTGGATAGGTATATTGGTGTAAAGAATAAATATATATGGTTATTATCACATGATAATAATTCTTAAATACTCTTTTATCCCCTCTAATACCATTCAATAATTATGGGAATGATATCGTCACTCGTGCGCAAGTACAGCTTACCGTCTCCACGGTGCGATGAGATTCATTCGACATGATCCTCATTATACAATGATTATATAAACAAATTTAATGAATAAATTTTATATTTATAACTAAAATTATGTAAATTATATAACTATAAACTAAAAAGGTGAATATTCACATATCTGACAAAACATTCATTTGAAAATAAAGCAGTTAATACCCAAACAACAAGTAACAATTAAATGTTACTAACAAACGAATGAAAATATGATCATAAATGTTATCATAAAAATAATTATGATTCTTTAATAGATCCATAACATTAATTATATCATTATACAAGAGATTCAAGTACTCATGAATCATATTAGGCCTATGTTAATGGATAATTATTCCAATCTCATTCTTAACCGAGATATTTTATTCGTAAGTATTTACTGGGTTTATATTTATCATCCATATCCATGTTTTATTAAAATGTTTTCATGTATGTTTAAAGTCCTTTTTACCCATTTTTGACTTTTACTACATGGTATGTAAGGAATCATTCTTTATTATACAATACAAGGTACTTGTTGACTTTTCCTGAAAAGTACAAGGAGAATGTTTTTTTAACATATACAGTATGAATGGGTTTTTATGGTTTCATAACGCCTTATTTACATGAATCCTGGTATGTAATATTTCAAGATTATTTACAACATAAATTCATTTCTTTTAAAATTGTATGTCATTTTGAGAAAAGAAAATGATTTTGATGAAGAAAATATATTTTCCTCAAGAACTGAGTTCAAGTGTTTTAAAAAAAATATTTTCCCTCTAAGATGATATAGGGTTAGGATTATATCCCTATTATTACATTAATTTGATTTTGATATGATGAAATTATTTGTATGAAGTACTTTATCTTATATGGATTTTGTTATCATGTCATGATGTTTACGAATCCCATTTTTATTACATGTTTTATTCCATGATGTATGATTTATGTTTTTGTGGCACACATAAGAATGGATTCATTATGAGATGGGTGGGACCTATATCTCCATCCAATGAATTGGGTAACAATTTATATCTCCTGAGATAGACATCACTAAAATGACATGTCAATCTGGTTTAATGATACAGGACTGGAATGAGGAGTGAACTCGGTTCAGTAATGGACTTTCCCAATATGATGGTCTTTGCAATGATTCTTGACTAATAAGAATTGGTTTTCTATGAGTATGTGTGTATGTCACAAAGATTCATGCTTTAGTTTATGATTATTATTATTACATTTCACTACTATGACTTATCTGATGTCATGATATTATGATATATTTTACATGATAAAATTTTCAAAATGTTATTTTCTTATGAATATGATATGATTGATATTTACTTTGATTTCCCTTACTGAGAATTTGAACACTCCCTTTGTAGGTTTTCATTTCCCCAAGACAGGAAGAAGGTTATCAAGTGGGATATGCCAAATGGGTCTCTAGATATGATGAAATAAAAGTGAGACAATGTAGTTGATTTATAAACCAGTTGTTTATGTTTCCCCGTTTCTAAAGACACTATACCTATACAATCCTATCATGGTTTTGTTATATGTTGTAATAAATATACTTCAATTATTATGAAATAAAAATGTATGTAAACTATGGGTCATTATAGTTGGTATCAGAGGAAAGGTATAGCTTACCATTGGAAAAAAGTATGTGAAATCCTTAGTAAGAACCCTAAGGACATGTCTAAGCATAGGACATAATCTTAGATTTTTAGAAATGCCCATGAATAACCTATGAAAATACCTAAAGTGTGAAATTTTATTCTTGATTATGTGGTTTTCCAATTATGATTAGTGTTTTTCTCACTATGCTTCTTGGTTTTAGTTAATGGCTTGAACCCAAATGAACTATGTTAAATCTGAATGCGATAAGCAATGCAATGATTGTCCCCCTCAGCAAACAAATGTTATGGTAGATGGAATGTAAAATCTGAAAGCCATGCTCACACAAATTTCTCAAGCTATGAATCAGGCAGGCCTACTATAGAGACCCGAAGATTAACGTGCATAGAGATTACATTACTTTAACAGAATACTTAGTACATAACAAAAACACACAAACAAGGACTGTAATAGTTTAGTGTCTTTGGAAACTCGGAATATAATCTTCTAATCGTGGTGAAAGATCTTCAACATCTCCCATAATGATCTTCTTTTTTTAAACCTAAATCCTTTCTTTATATCCTGGTGAAAAGAAAACATAAAAGGGTGAGATCAAATTCTCAGTAAGGGTAAACAAAAGAAATATCAATCATGTCATATTCATAAGAACATATCTTTTGGAAATCTTAACCTGAAAAAGCGATCATAACTTCATAACATGGGATAAATCATAGTAGTGAAATGTAATCCCAATAATCATAACTTAAAACATGAAACTTTGTGGCATACACATATAATAATATAGAATCGTTTCTTATTAGTCAAGACTCATTTCCAAAACTATCTTAGCGGACAAAGTCCCTTTCTGAACCGAGTTCACTCCTCGTTTCAATCATGTTTCACTAAACCGGTACAACCCACCGTTCCATCCATGTCTATCTCATGAGATATAAAATCTTACCCAATGAATTGGAGGGAGATAAAGGCCCCACCCATCTCATAATGATACCATTCTTATGTGTGTCACAAAATCATAAACCATACATCATAGCATAACCCATGAAATAAAAATCGGAATCTTAAACATCATGACATTATAAAACAATTCATATAAGATAAAGGAATTCATAAAAATAATTCCATCACAACATAATCATATAAATGTAATAACAGGGATGAAAAAAAACCCTTTATTATCTTAGATGGAAAATAATTTTGATAAAACACTTGAACTCCATTCTTGAGGAAAATATATTTTCTACTTCAAAAAAACTTTTCAATTCTTAACATGTCATGAAATTATTAACTAAAAGTAGTTGATTAAAAATAAACATGATAACTTGTAAATGAAGCTTCTTGGAAATAATGTTTTAAAGATCCATTCATGCCGTATAAGATAAAAAACATTCTTCTCGTACTTTTGTCAGAAAATTCAAAAAGTACCTCGTATGAAAAATGACAAAAGATTACTTTCATATCTTTTAGTAAAAACTCACCGAAGGCTAAAATTTGATTTAAAAAATTGTGGGTGGATGGAAATAATATTACATATTTAGGAAACATGGATGTGGATGATAAAATACACCCCAGTAAATAACGAAGTATAAACAATCTCGGATAAAAATGAGATTGTGATATTTCCCTTACCTTAGGTCTGATTTTCTTCGTAAGTGTCTGAACCTACTATATAATGATTTAAATAAGGTTATTGACTTATTCCAGAATCATACTTATTTTTTTTATATCATATATGGTCATATTCTTAGCTTTTTATTAGTAATATTTCATTACTACTTGTTATTTGGGTGTTTATTACTTTTTGTTCTTATGCGTGTTTTGTCGAATAAATTCTTATTCTTCTCTTTAGGTTATAGATACCTCATTTAAAGAATGGTATTAGTGTAATATATATCATTTTCATTCATTCAATTCATTTATATAATCATTATGCAATGAATATCATTTAGAACGAGTCACATCACATCGTGGAGACGGTATTCCGTACGTACGCACGAGTGATGATATCGTTCCTATGATCATGGAATTGTATTGGAGTGTATATATACTATTTAATAATCAATATCAATTTATAATAGTCATATATAGTCATTATTTACACCATTATACCCATCCAAGTAAGGTGGTTGTGGAAAATAGATTACACCACAGCGTGGAGACGGTATTCTGTACGTACACACGCGTGGTGATTTCTTTTTCCATAGGATGGATAGATGGTGAAATAGGGTTGTTTAATATTTATAATAACATATCAGTATATTATTGATACTGATGTTATTACATCATAATGAAACAACTAAATAAGAAGAAGTGGAAGAAAAAATAAAGATGAAAGAATCGGTAACGAAAATTACCTCTTCTTTGAAACGCCTCTTTGAGTCCTTCTCTTAGGGCACTAAAATTTGTATTTGAGGAAGACCAGAACCTATAGGATGTTTATAGGGAAGTGGACAATATAATTTGGCCGAGTTTGGCCGATCTTGAAGGCTAAAAGTGTTGTGAGGAAGAGAGGGAGGGGTGCCCTTTTATAATGGAGGAGAGGGGCACCTTTGGAATAACTAAAAATATTATTTTATTATAAAGCCAAATTCGGTTTTAAATAGCTCCAAATTTATTTATTTCGAAGCTAATGTGGTGATGGGTCGAAATACACTCATCCAATAGAATTTAGACAAGTTTGGGTTCGTATTTTAACGTTATCATTTATATTTAACTTTAAGTTAGATAATTTTACTTTTACTGTGTCTTCTTTTTTTCTTATACTATAATGTTAATAAACTTACTATATCAAGCCAAACGAACCCCAAGTTGTCTATTATTAATATATATAACCTTATATAATTATGTTGGCCGATCCTTAGATTTTTAGGAATAAAATAACAATTAATAATATAATATTTACTTTAAAAACTATTTTATGTCAATTTTGACACTATTTAGTAATTGATTTTTGTGAAAAACATAACAGAATGATTAGTTACAAAAAAGTTAATTAAATCAATACTAACATATCATATTAACCTATACAATTACTTTAATTCATAAAAAGTCTTAAATTACATTTATTTGGGGATTTATAACATCAATTATGTCAATATTTCAGTAATAAGACAATTACTGCATCATCTTTGTGTCAAAATAAATCATAATTATTTAATCCCTAAAAATTATAAATAAATTCATATGATGTAGATAATTGTATTATATTTCCATAGACTATTCATTTTCAAAGTTTCATGAAGTGTATCAGTAAATTAAAATTATTATACTTATAAGATTTAAGAAAGTGACATGTTGTCACATTCTTTGGTTTTAATAATAATTAAATTATTTTCATGGACAAAAGTCCATTAAATGAATCTAATCCGACCCTTAGGTGATATGGGTCGACTTGTAGTCATCTAATAGTATTTTTACATGTGTTAGGGTAATTTTATAATATTATATTTACCCTTAATTACCTGATTTACCATTAACTATGGTAAATAAAATTTACCGTAGTTACTATTCCTAATTCCCAAAAATAAAAATTAGATTATTAACATAATTTGGATCCACTGATTCCAAATATAGAATCCATTTTTCCAAATTCAATACAAAAATGTTGCAGAAATTAAATTAATATTTATCCTGTTGTCGAAAGAAAACGAGTTTTTCTTTAAAACATTGCAAAAGATTGAATTGATTTATCCTACATATTCAAGGTAGAATCAATGATAATGACATAAATTATATTAAATGGTAAAAATATATTCTATTTATACATTAAAACCATTGAATATTGTAATTTAACCATATAAATTATTGCAATTAAAAAAGTGGTTTTTAATTAAAATATAGCGTGTTTTTACTATTCATCAAAATATGAAAGTTACCAGAATGATATGAAGCTTTATCCAAAAAAAAATTATTTCATGATTCCACAGAAGAATTTTATTTTTTCAAATTTATCTTATTAACATGTCAAAAACTAGATTTAAAAGTGTGTGTGCCATCAAAAGGTGGCAAAACTGCATTTTTTTAAAAATACTTATTTTACCCGAAAAATTTATTTTGTTCTTATACCATGTTTTAGAAAATGTGAAAGATGAAAAATAATGTTATAAGATTAAAAATTTAGTTAATACTATTCATAATGGCTAGTTCATAATAATATTATAATAATATATCATTGTTTAGTAAAACCCGGTATTGCGTACAACACACGCTATCGAGGAAGGTCGTGATTGCGTGTAATTCAAGCCAAGTTAGGGTTGCGTGCTATGCAAGAATCCTTTGTTGTTTCGTATAACATAAACAATCCATATTTCATTTATACATTGAATATATATATATATATATACTCAATGTAGCATAGAATAACTATTATCATAATTGTGTGTAACACGATCTAAGAATAGTGTTACGTATACTGAAAGCTAATACGGTGTTGTGTATAGAGCAAGGTAATCTTGGTGTAGCATACAACACAAGACGTTAATGAAATTAAAAGAATCTTTTTCATAAAATCATGGGGTGTTATACCTACTAAACGGGAAAAGGAAAGAGCAACATTCTGTTGAATCCTTCATAAGGTAGCATCCACCTTCATTCAGTGGTTCTTCTAACGCATTAGTTGATGAAAAATGGATCAGTACCACTGAAAAGATATTTTTATTCCTGAAATGTTCTGAATATGATAAATTCGTCTTAGTAGTATATCATTGGGAAGGTGAAGCTGACCAATGATGGAATCTTGTCCACAATTCAAGTCAAAGGGATGAAATTGAGTCCATGGAATGGGACGAGTTCAAGAACATATTTTTCAATATATACATCCCTTGTATTCTTCAAACAAATATTGAGAAGGGGTTTTTTGAACTGAAGTAGAAGGATTATTAATCTGTTGGTACCTACAAATCAAATTTTACAAGACATGCAACGTATGCTTCTAGGATTATAATCCAACTTCAGAGTAAGATCAATCAATTCTTTAGTGGCTTAAAACTACGTCACTGAAGGGAATTATCCATAAGGGACTTCAATAACTATTTGGAAATTGTTCTAAGTTCTCTGGAGGTTGAGAAGGATATTAGAGTAACTCAATAGTTATATGGGTTTAATAATAATAATAAGATAGAAATCATAGGAAAAACTAAAGACCACAATGAAAAGAAGATGAGTTTTCCTTTATGTTCAAAGTGTGGAATGAAACATAGTGGGAACTATCTTAAAGGGACAAGTAAATGTTTTATGTGTGGAAAATAAAGTCATCAGGAAATTGAATGTCGAAGTAATGTGATGAATACGTCTAGTGATGCGAACAAAAAAAGGATATATAGAATGCACCTTCTAAACTTCAATGTTACAAGTGCAAGGAAATGGGTAATTATGCTAATCAATGCTCTAATCCAAGGGTTATAGATGATGATCGATGTCAAAAAACTATTAAGGCCAAAGACAAAGGAATGTCACATGCAATTACTATCTACAATTTGGGGTATGATATTGATGTGGTGAAAGGTACGCTTACCATCCACTCTAAAGTAGCAAATGTTTTATTTGATTCTGGTTCCACCAAATCTTTTATTTCTAACCAATTTTCTATGGGTATCTCCATATTACCACAGTAATTAGATATTGTGACAACTCCTAATGGCACAACAGTCACATCAAATGTTTGCAATTATTCTCTGATAGATGTTTGTGGGAAAGTGCTTCCTAAAAATCTTGTGATCCTTCCTATATTGTAATTTGATGTGATTCATGGAATGGATTTTCTTACATAATATGGAGATCATATAAATTTCCAAATAATGGATGTAACATTTCATATTCCAGACCAATCAATGATCATTTATCGATGTAAGGATGAATATAACCTTCTAGTGGAAATTTCTTCTTCTTATGGGTCTCCATTCCAAAAACATAATGTTATTTATCTCAAATGGTTGGATAGAAACTCATGATTGAGAATATTCCCAATATAAGAATGTTTGATGATGCCTTTCTAGGGTAATTTCAAATACTTCCACCAAATCGTGAAGTTGAGTATTCAATAGAACTCATACCTGGTGTTATGCCCATTTTAAAGACACCTTATAGAATGGCCCCAATTGAGTTGCATGAATTAAAGAAGTAACTCCAAGAGAATCATGATAAGGTATTCCTACACCCTAGTTCATCACCATGGGGAGAAATGTTCTGTTTGTTAAGAATAACGATGGATCAATGAGACTTTTCATTGATTATCAAGAACATATCCAGATCACTATCAAGAACAAATATCCTTTCTCAAGCATTGATGACTTATTTTACAAACTACGTGGATCTCATTAATTTTCCAAAATTGATCTTCGATTAGGATACCATCAACTAAGGGTCAAAAAGGATGATATACCAAAGGCATCATTCCATACAAGGTATGGACACTATGAATTTATAGTGATGCCTTTTGGTCTTACTAATCACCCTGCTATCTTCATGGATCTAATGAATGAAGTCTTTAGAAAATATCTCTATCAGTTTTTGGTAGTCTATATAGACGATAATCTTGTATATTCAATGAGGATGGAATACCATGAATATTACTTGTGAATTTTATTGAATACCCTGATAAAGGAGAAGCTTTATGCCAAATTTACCAATTGTGAATTTTGGAATAAAAAGGTTTCCTTTTTGGGTGACATAATCTCAAAAGAGGGGATATCTGTGGATCCAGCAAAATTGAGGTTACTAAAATATGATCGAGACCAACAATATTAACTAAAATCATATGTTCTCTTGGTTTAGATAGGTATTATTGACGTTTTGTGAATGCTTTTTCATGATTATCTAACCAACTCACCAAATTGACTCAGAAAGGAGTTATGTTTGTTTGGAAGGAGGAATGTGAAGAAAATTTCAAAGAGCTAATAACTAGTTTAGCCATTGAACCTATGCTCACACTAGCTTGTAGTGGAGAAATATTTGAGATCTACAGTGTTGGATCAAAGAAGGGGTTATGGTGTTTTCTCATGAAAAATTTTATGGTGATAGCCTATACCTCGTGATAGTAGAAAATCCACGTGAAAAATTACCCAACTCATGATTTGGAATTAGTTGTGGTAATAATTTCATTAATTATTTGGTGGAATTATCTGTATGGTGAATGGTGTGATATTTACATTGATCATAAAATATTAAAGTACATTTTCACTCAAACGGAACTGAATATGCACCCAAGAATATGTTTGGAGCTGATTAAGGATTATGACTGCTCAATTCATTACCACCATTAGAAAGCAAACAAGGTGGCATACACATTAATTCGACAAGACCATGATAGCTTATCCATGATGAGGATCACAAAGTATACAATATTTATAGATTTATGAACGATGGATATTTTAATTTGAATGAAAGGGGATATATATTATCTTTATCAAATGAATTTTCAACCATCTATACAAGTGAATATTATAGAGGTTAAGAAGGAAGATATTGGGATTCAAAATAAGGTGAGAACTGTTCCAGGATTCAAACTTGATTGTGATGGGATAATAAGGATTAGGAACCGTGTTTGTATTCCTCCCATTCAAGAATTAAAGAATGAGCTATTGTATGAGGCTTATAGTTCTTCATTCATTATTTATCCTGGAAGTACAAATATGTACATGGACCTAAAAGAGTAATTTACGGTGGGATGGCATGAAAAGCGATATCGTAGAATATGTATCTCGATGCTTGGTTTGTCAGTAAGTTATAGCTGAGAGACATATTTCTATGGAGATGTTACAACCATTACCCATACCAGAATGTAAATGGGAAAACATCACTATGGAATTTGTCATCGAACATCCCAAAACATCCAGAGGAAATAATTCTATCTGGGTTATAGTTGATCATCTTACAATGTCGACACACTTCATTGCTATTAGAGAATATTTCTCTCTTGATCAACTTGCCATGATATATGTAAAGGAAGTTGTAGGATTGCATGGAGTACCACATTCCATTATATCTGATCGGGATCCGAGGTTTACCTCGAAGTTCTGGCGAAGTTTTCAGCATGCTCTGCATACAGGGTTATGTTTTAGCACTGCTTATCATCCTCAGATAGATTGTAAGTCTAAGAGGACAATTCAATATTTGGAAGACATTTTGAGAGCTTTATCAATGGATTTAAAAGGTGGTTCGGATCAACACCAACATTTGGTATAATTTTCTTATAATAATAGCTTTCACTCCAGTATTCAGATGGCTCCTTATGATGCTCTTTATGGAAAGAAATGCATAACTCCAACTTGTTGGGATGAAGTTGGGGAATGAAAGCTATTAGGACCTGAACTTGTTGATGATATGGTAGGAAAGGTTAGATCTATTCAACAACACATAATAACAGCTTAGTGTCGACACAAAACTTATGTCGACAACCGAATAAAAGACCTGGAGTTTAATGTGGGTGATAAAGTGTTCTTATGAATATATCCCTACAAGAGAGTAATGAGATTTGGAGAGAAGGGAAATTTGAGCCCCATGTATATCTGTCCTTTCGAAAAACTAGATCGTGTTGGGAACGTAGATTATCGATTGGTACTCCCACCAAATCTCTCTCAAGTTTATGATGTGTTCCATGTATCTCTCTTGAGAAAGTACACGCCTGATCCATCACATGTACTTAGCTTAGAATTTGTACCGCTAGATAAAGATATTTCTTATGAACAAAAAATTATAGAGACTCAGAATCGTAGAGAAAAATTTCTACGAAACAAGACCACTCTGTTTGTAAATGTTTTATGGAGGAACCACCAATTAGAAAAGGCTACATGGGAACTTGAAGATATGATGAGGTAGAGGTATCCTCATCTGTTTGTTACGAAGTGATGATTTTCATGGTTGAAATTCATTTTAAGGGGGGGTAGAATGTAACACCCTGAGATTTTATGTGATTTTTTTATGTCTTATGTTATACGCAACACTAAAGGAAACATTCCCTACACACAACACTGGCTTGGCATGCATTACACACAAGAGCAACCTTCCTCGATAGTTTGCATTGCATGCAATACTGTAATTCACTAAACAGTGATATATTATTAAAATATAATATATACTAGAAATTATAAATAAGATATTTACTACATTTTTTATTTTATATATCATGAAAATTCATCTTACATATGATAAGAAAAAAAATGAATTTTTGGATAAAAGATTTTTTTTTTCAAAAATGTAGTTTTCCCACCTTTTGATGGCGCATCCATTTTAACTCTAATTTATTGAAAGTTTATGACTTCAATTTTACAAAATAAACATCTACTTTTTAATAAGGATATAATAATTTATATATGATAAATTTTTGATACATTTCTGATAAATTTCATATTTTGATTAATTGTAAAAATACGCTAAATTTTTCGTAAAAAAACATTTTAATCAAGATAATATATATGAATAAATAATAAAATTTAATGGTTTTAAAGTATAAATAGAATATATTTTTACCATTTAATATAATTTAATTAATTAGCATTAATTTTACATTGAATTCATCGGTAAAAAAATATCATTCTTTGGCAATGTTTTAAATTTTAAAACTCGTTTTATCAACTATAGGATAAATTTTTAAATTAATTTATTCAACATTTGTGTATTGAATTTGGAAAATTGGATTCCATATTCGGAACCAGTAGCTCCAAATTATATTAATAGGCTAATTTTTATTTTTGGGCATTATAAATGGTAACTACGGTAAATTTTATTTACCAAACTTAATGGTAAATCAGGTAATTAATGGTAAAAATAATATTCTAAAATTATTCTAACACCTGTCAAAATTCTATTTCATGTATAGAAGTCTACCCATATCTCTTAATGGTCATAATATAATAATTTCACGAACTTTTGACCATGTAAATTATGTAATTATTATTTAAACCTAATAAAGTTACAACATGTCACTCTATTATATCTTATAAGTGCGATAATTTTAATTTGGTGATAAACATCATAAAAAATCAAAAATAAATAGTCTCTAGAAGTCCAATAAAATTATCCACATCATTTTAATTTATTTATAATTTATATGGATTAATTAATTGTCATTAATGATGACACAATCGTCATGTAGAAATTATTTTATTGATTGATAAATCAAATAAATGGTTTTAAAAATATTTAAATAAATATTTTAGGAACTATTGAATGTGATCCACGAATTTTCTAAACAAATATGAAATGTTAGTAATATATTAAATATTTTTTATCAAATATATCCTCTTTGTGGATTTTATTAAAATTGAAATAAATGAATAGTGTCAAAATTGACAATATTGTTATTTTATAAAAATAACATATTATTAAATTGAATAAAAATCACAAAAGTATTTCCAAATTATAAATTGAAATGTATATGGTCTAAAATGGAATAATTTATCCATTTATGGACAATTGAAAACATATAATTAATTATTTATAATAAATTAAAATTTAGATTATTATTTCCACAAATAAAATTAAATATATTAAATAAGGATAAATCAAGTTGATATGGTTTAAAATAAATTCCCAACATGTCTACATTTTATTGGATGATGATATTAAAACCCTATCTCATCTCATATTCAAATGTGATTCATTTTGGAAAATTTTATGTGGGTTTTTGGTTTTTTATAAATTAATATTTTCGAGGGTTCCAAAAGTGCCACTCTCCTCTCTTAAAAAAGGGAACCTCCTCCCTCTCCTCTTCACAACATTTTGAACCTTCATGCTCTGCCAAAACCAGTCCATTTCTCTTATCCACTTCCCTAGAAACATACTAGAGGTTCTAGTATTCTTCTACAGACCAATTTTTGTGCTCTAAGTGTAGGTTTAGACGAGGTAATATCCTATACCGATTCTTTGAAATTTCTTTATTCTTCAACTTCCTCTTATTTATTTATTTCATTATAAAGTAATTATATAAGTACAACTCATATACTGATATCTTGTTATAAATATGAAACAACCCCATTTCACCTTTTATCCATCCTATGGAAAATGAAATCACTGCACGTGCGTATGTACGAAATACCGTCTCCATGTCGTGGTGTAATCTGTTTTCCACCACCACCTTACAGGGATGGGTATTGTAACATCCCTGTTCTGGAAGCCACCTAGAGGCGCCCCGTACCCGGTTGGTCACATGGCTAGAACCAGATTTTCCCAAATGCCAGAGGTTGCCGACTAGCAATGAGGGTCTGGGGTGTGATAGTAGGGAAAATATTCCCACATTGACAGAGTACACAATGGAAGTAAACAAAATGAAATAGCGGAAGTAGTAAATATCCAACAATAGTGAATAGTAGAAAACTGAGTTAATAAACAAATAGAGAAATGCATAATAAATGATGCATTATACATATGTCTTGGAAAATAGACAAACAAGCCACAATTCTGAATACAAACAGTACTGAACCACGTACAGAAGTAAATGATAACATCTCCTCAGCATCCCATGCTTAGGCTTGGTCCAATGCTCTCCAGATCCATAACAAGTCATGTATCTAATGTGGAAGGGAACTTTCACGTATCAATACCTGCAACAATATAATCTGTTTGGGACCAAAAGCATGGCTCAAAAAGGGTGTGAGACTAAATCCAAATAGGTAACCACCCAAAGATATGTTCCTAACAGTCAGTGAATATATGGCAGGTAAAATCGTAGAAAGTAGTATATAGGAACATGCTGAACTGTAAACAATCCAGAGATCCAATATAAAGAAATAACTAATATGAAGCTAAGAAGAAAGAGGTAACCCTCTAGGATGTACTCTCAACCATCCCCTATGGTCCTACCTAACAAGTACAAACTGCCCACTAGGCAGTCCAATCAGCCTAACCTCTCTGGTTGGTCATACGAAAATTTTAAGACTCTCTGAGAAAGTTCACTCGGTCAATTCCACTTATAGTCTATGTTAGTCAGGGACTCTCTGAGGAATATCACTCAGTCAATTACCTTTATAGCCCCAATATAAATGACTCTCTAAGGAAGCTCAGTTGGTCAATTCCCCTTATAGATCAGGTCATTCAATGACTCCTTGAGGAAGCTCACTATAACGACCCATACTTTACATACATTTTTAATACTTCAAAAATTGAAGCACACTTATTACAACATATGATAAAACTACAAAGGACCGTATAGGTATAGTGTCTTTAGAAACTGGGAAACATAAACAACTGTTTCATAAATCTTCTACAGTGTCTCCCATTTATTTCATCATATCTAGGGTCCCTTTTAGCATATTCTACTTAATATCCATCTTCCTGACCTGGGGAAAAGAAAACATAAAAGGGTGAGCTCAAATGCTTAGCAAGGGCAAATAAAGGAAATAAAAATCATATCATATCTTTTTGAAAATCAAAACCTGCAAAAGAGATCATAATATCTTAACATGGAATAAATCATAGAAGTGAAAATGAGATCCCCATAATCATAACATAAAACTTGAAACTTTGTGGCATGCACACATAATCATGGAAAATCATTTCTTGTTAGTCATGACTCATTTCCAAGACTATCTTAGTGGACAAAGTCCCTTTCTGAACCGAGTTCACTCCTCGTTTCAGTCCTGTATCACTGAACCGAAATAACCTTCCGTTCCAGCCATGTCTATCTCAGGAAATATAAAATCTTTACCCAATGCATTGGAGGGAGATATAGGTCCCACCCATCTCATAATGAATCCTTTCTTATGTGTGCCACATAATCATAAATCATACATCATCGCATAACACATGTAACAAAAATGGGATTCTTGAAACATCATGACATCATAAATCAATTCATATAAGATAAAGTAATTCATAAAAATATTTCAATCACAACATAATCAAACCAATGTAATAATAGGGATAAAAACAGAACCCTTTTATTATCTTAGATGGAAAATAATTTTGATAAAATACTTGAACTTCATTCTTGAGGAAAATATCCTTTCTGCTTCAAAAACACTTTTCCTTTCTTAACATGTCGTACAATTATAAACTAAAAGAAGTTGATTAAAAATAAACATAAAAACTTGTAAAGGAAACTTCTTGGAAATAATGTTTTAGAAATCCATTCATGCCGTATAAGTTAAAAAAAACATTCTTCGTACTTTTGTCGGAAAAGTCAAAAAGTACCTCGTACGAAAAACGACAAAAGATTCCTTTCATACATATTAATAAAAACTCACCGAAGAGTAAAAATGGATTTAAACAATTGTAGGTGGATGGAAATAATATTACATATTGATGAAACATGGATGTGGATGATAAAATACACCCCAGTAAATACTTACGAATAAACAATCTCGGATAAAAATGAGATTGTGATATTTCCCTTACCTTTGGTCCGATTAGCTTTGTACGTGTCCGAAGCTCCTGTATAATGGTTTAAATAATGTTATTGACTTATTCCAGAATCATACATATTTATATGATATCATATATGGTCATATTATTAGCTTCTTGTTACTAATATTTCATTGTTACTTGTTACTCGGGTCTTTTTAACTTTTTCTTCTTATGCGTGTTTTGTCGAATAAATTCTTATTCTTATCTTTAGGTTATAGATAATTCATTTCCAGAATGGTATTAGTGTATTATATACCATATTCATTCATTCAATTCATTTATATAATCATTATGAAATGAAGATCATGTAGAACGAGTCGCATCACATCGTGGAGACGGTATTCCGTACGTACGCACGAGTGATGATATCATTCCTATGATCGTGGAATTGTATTGGAGTATATATATATTATTTCAGTATCAATATTACTTCATAATAATCATATATAGTTACTCATTACACCATTATACCCATCCTTGTAAGGTGATGGTGGAAAATAGATTACACCACGGCGTGAAGACGGTATTCCGTACGTACGCACGCGTGGTGATTTCATTTTTCCGTAGGATGGATAGAAGGTGGAATAGGGTTGTTTCATATTTATAATAACATATCAGTATGTAAGTAATACTTATGTTATTACTTTATCATGAAACAACTAAAGAAGAAGAAGTTGAAGAAGAAAGAAATTGAAAAGATCGGTAATGGATATTACCTCTTCTTTGGAACGCCTCTTTGAATCCTCCACTTAAGGAACTAAGATTGGTCTTTGGAGAAGACCAGTACCTCTAGGATTATTCTAGGGAAGTGGAGAGGAGAATATGGCAGGGGTTGGCCGAGCTTGAGTGCTCAATTTGGTGTGAGGAGGAGGGGGAGGAGGTGCCCTTTTATAAGGGAGGAGAGGGGCACCTTAGGAATATCTCAAAATATTATTTTATATTAAAGTCAAAATCGGTTTATAATGGTTCCAAAGGGTCTTATTTCGAAGATAAAGTGGGGAAGGGTCGAAATCCTATCAACCAATAGGATTTAGACAAGTTTAGGGTATTATTTTAACCTTATCAATTAGATTTAACTCTAAGTTAAATAATTTAACTTTTACCATGTCTTTTTGTTTTCTTTCACTATATGGTTAATAAACTTACTATAACATGCCAAACGAACCCCAAATTGTTTATTATTAAAATATATATCCTTATCTAAGTCATTTGGCCGAACCTTAGATTTTTAGGAATAAAATAACAATTAATAATATAATATTTGATTTAAAAAACTATTTTGTGTAAATTTTGACACTATTTGATATATGATTTTTGTGAAAGTCATAAAAGAATTATATGTTCGAACCAAGTTGATTAAATCAACATTAATATATCATAGTAACCTATAAAATTAGTTGAATTCATAAAAAGTCTCAAATTACATTTATTTTGGTGTTTATAACATCAATTATGTCAATATTTCATTAATAAGATAATTACTGCATCATCTTTGTGTCATAAATAAATTACATTATTTGATGTCTAAAAATTACAAATAAAATATCATCATGTAGGAAATCTTTTTAGCTTTCTAATGAATATTTAAAATTGAATTTATCTTATGTATAACCCCATATTAAAAATGATTTACTTATTAAACTTTGATTTTAACTATTTTAACCCTTCTTTAAATAAATTAATAATAAATGTCCTAATCTAATCCAAGTGGGCCTAAATGGTCATATTTTATTCCTAAGTTTGTTTTTGGTCGAATTACACTTGTCCAATAGAATTAGGACATGTGTTAGGGTAATATTAATATCATATTTACCCTTAGTTACCCTATTTACTATTAACCGCGGTAAAAAAAGTAAAAAGTTACTATTCACCAAAAAATTATTTTCATCTCATTGAACCACATTTTAGTCCTTGATATTAACCGTGTCTCTAGGATTTTCGAAATTCCAATCACATAAGCGTTAAAATTAAGTTTTATGCAAAATTCAGTTTTTAACCTACCACTTAGTGGTTTCACTATTCATCAAAAATTGAAAGTTTTCAGAAAAATACCAAAATTTCACCCTAGGCTAATTTCGATATTCTGAGTCCAAAAATGAAGTCCATTTTGAAAAATAAAATTTATCAAATTTCAAAAAGTGGTTATTACTATTCTTAACGGCTAGTTTTAATAGCATATTGTTGTTTAGTGAAACTCGGTATTGCGTACGACGCAAGCTATCGAGGAAGGTCGCGATTGCGTGTAAAGAAAGCCAAGCAAGTGTTGTGTAGAAAAAGATTCCTTTGACGATTTATATAACATAAAAGTCTCGGGTGTTACATTCTACCCCCCTTAAAAAGAATTTCGCCCTCGAAATTCGACACTTTGTAACAAACAGATGAGGATAATTCTCCCTCATCATATCCTCAAGCTCCCATGTAGATTCTTCAAGTTGGTGGTTCCTCCATAAAACTTTCACCAAGAGAGTGGTCTTGTTTCGTAGGACTTTTTCGCTATGATCCAGAATCTCTATCGGCTGTTCTTCATAAGAAAGATCTTGCTCCAGCGGTACAACTTCTGAGCTGAGTACATGTGAAGGATCTGGTATGTACTTTCTCAGGAGAGATACATGGAACACATCGTGAACTTGAGAGAGATTCGGTGGAAGCGCCAATCGGTAAGCTACCTTCCCAACACGATCCAATATTTCGAAAGGACCGATATATCTAGGGCTCAACTTCCCCTTCTTTCCAAATCTCATAACCCTCTTCCAGGGAGATATTCGTAAGAACACTTTATCACCCACTTCAAACTCTAGGTCTTTTTTTTGGTTGTCGGCATAGCTTTTCGTTCGACTCTGAGCTGCTCTTATGTGTTGTTGAATAGATCTGACCTTTTCTGCCATTTCATCAACGAGATGAGGTCCTAATAGCTTTCTTTCCCCAACTTCATCCCAGCAAGTTGGAGTCCTGCATTTCTTTCCATAGAGAGCTTCATAAGGAGCCATCTGAATACTGGAGTGAAAGCTATTATTATAAGAAAATTCCACCAAAGGTAGGTGTTGATCCCAACCTCCTTTGAAATCCATAGAGCAAGCTCTCAACATATCTTCTAGGGTTTGAATTGTTCTCTCAGACTGACCGTCTGTCTGGGGATGATAAGCAGTGCTGAAACTCAACTCTGTATCCAGAGTATGCTGAAGACTTCGCCAGAACTTCGAGGTAAATCTCGGATCTCGATCAGATATAATAGAAAGTGGTACTCCATGAAATCTTACCACTTCCTTTACATATATCCTGGAAAGCTGATCTAGAGATAAATCCTCTCTAATAGGAATGAAGTGTGCAGACTTTGTGAGACGATCAACTATGACCCAGATAGCATTATTGCCTTTGGATGTTTTAGGAAGTCCTGTGACAAAGTCCATAGTGATGTTTTCCCATTTCCATTCGGGTATGGGTAATGGTTGTAACATCCCCTTAGACTTCTGTCTCTCAGCTTTAACTTGTTGACAAACCAAGCATCGAGAGACATATTCAGCAACATCTCTTTTCATGCCATCCCACCAGAAGTAATCTTTCAGGTCCCTATACATCTTCGTGCTTCCAGGATGAATAGAGAATGAAGAACTATGAGCCTCATCCAGCAGCTCTTTCTTTAATTTGGGGATGGGAGGAACACAAACCTGATTCCTGAACTTTATTATCCCATCACAATCAAGGTTGAATTCAGGAACATTTCTCACCTTCTTTTGTAACTCGACATCTTCTTTCTGTGCCTCTTTAATCTTCACATGTATAGATGGTTGAACATTCATTTGAGAAAGATAAGATTTTTCCCCTTCCATTATAATTCCAAGATCCATCCTTTGTAAATCCATAAATATTGGATCTTTTGTGATCCTCATCATGGATAAACTAGCATGGTCTTGTCGACTTAATGCATCTGCCACCTTGTTTGCTTTCCCAGGGTGGTAATGGATTGAGCAGTCATAATCCTTAATCAGCTCCAACCATCTTCTTTGACGCATATTCAACTCCTTTTGTGTGAAAATATACTTTAAACTTTTATGATCAGTATAAATATCACACCTTTCACCATAAAGGTAATGCCTCCAAATCTTTAATGCAAAGATTACCGCAGCCAACTCCAAATCATGTGTTGGGTAATTTTGTTCATGGATTTTCAACTGTCGTGAGGCATAAGCTATCACCATATCATTTTGCATAAGAACACACCCCAATCCCTTCTTGGATGCATCACTGTAGATCACAAACCTTTCTCCACTACAAGGCAGTGTGAGCACAGGTGCACTGGATAACCTTCTTTTCAACTCCTTGAAATTCTCTTCACATTCCTCTGTCCAGACAAACTTAACTCCTTTCCGAGTCAACTTGGTGAGTGGATTAGATAATCGTGAAAAATCTTTTACAAAACGTCAATAATATCCAGCCAAACCAAGAAAACTTCGGATCTCAGTTACTGTTGTTGGTCTCGACCATCTTTCGATAACCTCTGTTTTTGCTGGATCCACAGATATCCCCTCTTTTGAGATTATGTGACCCAAAAATGCAACTTTTTGAAGCCAAAATTCACACTTGGTAAATTTGGCATAAAGCTTCTCCTTTCTCAGGGTCTTCAATATAATTCTCAAGTGATCTTCATGTTCTTCCTTGCTCTTTGAATAGACAATAATATCGTCTATAAAGACTACCAGAAATTGATCAAGATAGTCTCTAAAGACTCTATTCATTAGATCCATGAAGATAGCAGGGGCATTAGTAAGACCAAATGGAATCACTATAAATTCATAGTGTCCATACCTTGTACGGAAAGCCGTCTTTGGTATATCCTCCCTTTTGACCCTTAATTGATGATACCCTGAACGAAGATCAATCTTGGAAAAGTATTGAGCTCCGCGTAGTTGGTCAAATAAGTCATCAATGCGTGGGAGAGGATATTTGTTCTTGATAGTGATCTTGTTAAGTTCTCGATAATCAATGCAGAGTCTCATTGATCCATCTTTCTTCTTAACAAATAGAACAGGTGCTCCCCAAGGTGACGCACTAGGGCGTATGAATCCCTTATCAAGATTCTCTTGGAGTTGCTTCTTCAATTCCTGCAACTCAATTGGGGCCATTCTATAAGGTGTCTTTGAAATAGGCAAAGCACCCGGTACGAGTTCTATTGAAAACTCAACTTCACGATTTGGTGGAAGACCCGGTAATTCCTCCGGAAAGACATCATCAAACTCCCTTACAATGGGCATATTCTTAATCGTGAGTTTCTCACCAACCATTTGAGATAAATAACCTTCATTTAGTGGGATCAATACCCATAAGATGGAAGAAATTTCCACTGGAAGGTTATGTTCATCCTTGCATTGGTATACGATCGTAGATTGATCTGGAGTATGAAATGTGACTTCCCTTCTTTGGCAATTGATATGATCTCCATGTAGAGAAAGACAATCCATGACAAGAATCACATCAAATTCCACTAAAGGAAGGATCACAAGATTTTCAGGAAGCACTTTCCCACAAACTTCGATCGGAGAAGAATTATAAACTTTTGATGCGATTGATGTGCCATTAGGTGTTGTCACAGCTAACTCAACATCTAATTGTTGAGGTAGTACGGTGATACCCTTAGAAAAGTCTTCAGAAATAAAAGAGTGGGTGGATCCAGAATCAAATAAAACATTTGCTACTTTAGAGTGGATGGTAAGTGTACCTTTCACCACATCGTTATCGTACTCCACATCGCTGATAGAAATTGCATGTGACTTTCCTTTGTCTTTAGCTTTAAGAGTTTGTTGACGTCGACCATCATCATCCACCCTTGGATTTGGGAATTGATTGCCATAATGCCCCATCTCCTTGCACTTGAAACATTGAAGTGTAGTAGGTTCATTCTGTGTATCCCTTCCTTTGTTTGCATCATTAGACATCTTCTTCCCATTATCACGGCATTCAAATGCCCGATGACCTTCCTTTCCACATTTAAAACATTTACTTGTCCCTTTAAGACAACTCCCTCCATGTTTCTTTCCACACATTGAGCATAATGGAAAGTTCATCTTCTTTTCAGTGTGCTCTTTAGAGTTTCCTTTGAATTCCATCTTCCTCTTCTTATCAAACCCATGTGAATGATGGGTTACTCCAATCTCCATCTCAACTTTGAGAGCACATCGAACGATTTCCTCGTAGCTATTGAAGTCTCTTATGGCTAACGCCCTTAGAAGAATTGGTTTTAAGCCACTAAAGAATCGATCGATCTTACTCTCAGGTTGGATAATAATACCAGAAGCGTACTTTGCAAGTCTTGTAAAATTTGCTTCATAGGTACTAACAGATTCATCATCCCTTTGCTTCAGTTCAAGGAACTCTTTCTCCATCTTTGTTCGGAGAATACGAGGGAAGTACTTATTGAAAAATAAGTTCTTGAACTCGTCCCATTCCATAGACTCAATTTCATCCCTTTGCCTCGTATTCTTAACAAGATTCCACCATTGATCCGCATCTCCTTCCAAACGATACACTGCTAGGATGACTTTATCATGCTCAGAACATTGAAGAACTGAAAATATCTTTTCAGTAGTACTAATCCATTGTTCAGCAACTAATGGATCAGTAGACCCGCTGAAAGAAGGTGGACGCTGCCTCATGAAGGATTCAACAGAATGTTGCTCCCTCCTTTGTTCATTTGTAAATCCTGCATGATTTATAGCTTGAGAAAGTTGTGTGAGCATGGCTACAAGATTTTGCATTCCAGCTCCCATATCGTTTGGGTGCTCAGGGGGACAATCATTGCATTGCCCATCGCATTCCGCATTAACACGGTTCCTTCGGGTTCCAGCCATTGACTAAAACCAAGAAGAATAGTGTGAGCAACACTAATTATAATAGGAAACCACATAATTCAAGAATAAAATTTTCATGCTTATGGTCTTATCCTAGGTTATTCATGGCCATTTCTAAGATTGTGTTCTATGCTTAGACTTATCCTTAGGGTTTTTACTAAGGCTTTCACATCCTAGTTTCCAAAGGTTGACTATACCTTTCCTCTGATACCAACTATAGCGGTCTAGAATTACTTCTAGTGGACTAAAATTGATACCTATCAGGGCACTCCATGGGCGGCTACACCCCCTGGGCGGGACACACCACCATCCCCAGTGGCAGCCATTTCCTCATGAAGCCCTTGGGCGGAGAGCCATGCTTCGTCCAACGCTCACATGTGAGAGTTCCCAAGGATCAGATACATTCCTACCTCTTTTGCCTCTGATACCAACTATAACGACCCATACTTTACATACATTTTTAATACTTCAAAAATTGAAGCACACTTATTACAACATATGATAAAACTATAAAGGACCGTATAGGTATAGTGTCTTTAGAAACTGGGAAACATAAACAACTGGTTCATAAATCTTCTACAATGTCTCCCATTTATTTCATCATATCTAGGGTCCCTTTTAGCATATTCTACTTAATATCCATCTTCCTGACCTGGGGAAAAGAAAACATAAAAGGGTGAGCTCAAATGCTCAGCAAGGGCAAATAAAGGAAATAAAAATCATATCATATCTTTTTGAAAATCAAAACCTGCAAAAGAGATCATAATATCTTATCATGGAATAAATCATAGAAGTGAAAATGAGATCCCCATAATCATAACATAAAACTTGAAACTTTGTGGCATGCACACATAATCATGGAAAATCATTTCTTGTTAGTCATGACTCATTTCCAAGACTATCTTAGTGGACAAAGTCCCTTTCTGAACCGAGTTCACTCCTCGTTTCAGTCCTGTATCACTGAACCGAAATAACCTTCCGTTCCAGCCATGTCTATCTCATGAGATATAAAATCTTTACCCAATGCATTGGAGTGAGATATAGGTCCCACCCATCTCATAATGAATCCTTTCTTATGTGTGCCACATAATCATAAATCATACATCATCGCATAACACATGTAACAAAAATGGGATTCTTGAAACATCATGACATCATAAATCAATTCATATAAGATAAAGTAATTCATAAAAATATTTCAATCACAACATAATCAAACCAATGTAATAATAGGGATAAAAACAGAACCCTTTTATTATCTTAGATGGAAAATAATTTTGATAAAATACTTGAACTTCATTCTTGAGGAAAATATCCTTTCTGCTTCAAAAACACTTTTCCTTTCTTAACATGTCGTACAATTATAAACTAAAAGAAGTTGATTAAAAATAAACATAAAAACTTGTAAAGGAAACTTCTTGGAAATAATGTTTTAGAAATCCATTCATGCCGTATAAGTTAAAAAAAACTTTCTTCGTACTTTTGTCGGAAAAGTCAAAAAGTACCTCGTACGAAAAACGACAAAAGATTCCTTTCATACATATTAATAAAAACTCACCGAAGAGTAAAAATGGATTTAAACAATTGTAGGTGGATGGAAATAATATTACATATTGATGAAACATGGATGTGGATGATAAAATACACCCCAGTAAATACTTACGAATAAACAATCTCGGATAAAAATGAGATTGTGATATTTCCCTTACCTTAGGTCCGATTAGCTTTGTACGTGTCCGAAGCTCCTGTATAATGGTTTAAATAATGTTATTGACTTATTCTAGAATCATACATATTTATATGATATCATATATGGTCATATTATTAGCTTCTTGTTAGTAATATTTCATTGTTACTTGTTACTCGGGTCTTTATAACTTTTTGTTCTTATGCGTGTTTTGTCGAATAAATTCTTATTCTTATCTTTAGGTTATAGATAATTCATTTCCAGAATGGTATTAGTGTATTATATACCATATTCATTCATTCAATTCATTTATATAATCATTATGAAATGAAGATCATGTAGAACGAGTCGCATCACATTGTGGAGACGGTATTCCGTACGTACGCACGAGTGATGATATCATTCCTATGATCGTGGAATTGTATTGGAGTATATATATATTATTTCAGTATCAATATTACTTCATAATAATCATATATAGTTACTCATTACACCATTATACCCATCCTTGTAAGGTGATGGTGGAAAATAGATTACACCACGGCGTGGAGACGGTATTCCGTACGTACGCACGCGTGGTGATTTCATTTTTCCGTAGGATGGATAGAAGGTGGAATAGGGTTGTTTCATATTTATAATAACATATCAGTATGTAAGTAATACTGATGTTATTACTTTATCATGAAACAACTAAAGAAGAAGAAGTTGAAGAAGAAAGAAATTGAAAAGATCGGTAATGGATATTACCTCTTCTTTGGAACGCCTCTTTGAATCCTCCACTTAAGGAACCAAGATTGGTCTTTGGAGAAGACCAGGACCTCTAGGATTATTCTAGGGAAGTGGAGAGGAGAATATGGCATGGGTTGGCCGAGCTTGAGTGCTCAATTTGGTGTGAGGAGGAGGGGGAGGAGGTGCCCTTTTATAAGGGAGGAGAGGGGCACCTTAGGAATATCTCAAAATATTATTTTATATTAAAGTCAAAATCGGTTTATAATGGTTCCAAAGGGTCTTATTTCGAAGATAAAGTGGGGAAGGGTCGAAATCCTATCAACCAATAGGATTTAGACAAGTTTAGGGTATTATTTTAACCTTATCAATTAGATTTAACTCTAAGTTAAATAATTTAACTTTTACCATGTCTTTTTGTTTTCTTTCACTATATGGTTAATACACTTACTATAACATGCCAAACGAACCCCAAATTGTTTATTATTAAAATATATATCCTTATCTAAGTCATTTGGCCGAACCTTAGATTTTTAGGAATAAAATAACAATTAATAATATAATATTTGATTTAAAAAACTATTTTGTGTCAATTTTGACACTATTTGATATATGATTTTTTTGAAAGTCATAAAAGAATTATATGTTCGAACCAAGTTGATTAAATCAACATTCATATATCATAGTAACCTATAAAATTATTTGAATTCATAAAAAGTCTCAAATTACATTAATTTTGGTGTTTATAACATCAATTATGTCAATATTTCATTAATAAGATAATTACTGCATCATCTTTGTGTCATAAATAAATTACATTATTTGATTTCTAAAAATTACAAATAAAATATAATCATGTAGGAAATCTTTTTATCTTTCTAATGAATATTTACAATTGAATTTATCTTATGTATAACCCCATATTAAAAATGATTTACTTATTAAACTTTGATTTTAACTATTTTAACCCTTCTTTAAATAAATTAATAATAAATGTCCTAATCTAATCCAAGTGGGCCTAAATGGTCATATTTTATTCCTAAGTTTGTTTTTGGTCGAATTACACTTGTCCAATAGAATTAGGACATGTGTTAGGGTAATATTAATATCATATTTACCCTTAGTTACCCTATTTACTATTAACCGCGGTAAAAAAAGTAAAAAGTTACTATTCACCAAAAAATTATTTTCATCTCATTGAACCACATTTTAGTCCTTGATATTAACCGTGTCTCTCGGATTTTCGAAATTCCAATCCCAGAAGCGGTAAAATTAAGTTTTATGCAAAATTCAGTTTTTAACCTACCACTTAGTGGTTTCACTATTCATCAAAAATTGAAAGTTTTCAGAAAAATATCAAAATTTCACCCTAGGCTAATTTCGATATTCTGAGTCCAAAAATGAAGTCCATTTTGAAAAATAAAATTTATCAAATTTCAAAAAGTGGTTATTACTATTCTTAACGGCTAGTTTTAATAGCATATTGTTGTTTAGTGAAACTCGGTATTGCGTACGACGCAAGCTATCGAGGAAGGTCGCGATTGCGTGTAAAGCAAGCCAAGCAAGTGTTGTGTAGAAAAAGATTCCTTTGACGATTTATATAACATAAAAGTCTCGGGTGTTACACTCACACAGTCAATTCCCCTCATAGTCTAAGGTAAGCACACTTATTCAAAGTAAAACAACGACTCTCTGAGGAAGCTCAAAGGTTCTATACACTTATAGTCTATAGATGTCAAGGAATCTCTTAGGAAGATGACATAATCAACCCCTTATAATACAATGTAAAATTAGGCTATCTGAGGAAGCTCTCATAGTCTGTCCCCCTATAGCATAATACTCAAAGATTCTATGAGGAAGCTCACTCAGTGAATTCCCATTATAGTCTATTACACCTGGTTTTCATGTCCATGTGTAGGATAAAAACATATCAATGCAATAAAGAAAAAGTAAACCTACAGAAATACTTGGATAAATAGTCTACAACATAACATGAATGATAGGATTCAAACTCTCCATCCTACAACAACAGGTATAAAAAAAGGCAAAGTAGAAAAACTACATAACATGACCAAAAGGTCTTAAACAGAACATTCATGGAAAAATCATCCAAGTCATATAAAAACCACCCTATTCATATACATTCAACCACTACATAGCCATACAAGCATGGAATGAAGACAATAGGGGTAAAATGGTAAACATGAAATACCCCGTTCATGGGTATTGGTGGAAATTTGAACATAATACTCAAAGGATTTGAACGGAAAGGAACAAACAACTTACCTTGGTGTTAGGTGATCGATATACTTGAACCTCAATGCTTGTATCTCCGTATAACTTCATAGATCTAAGATAACGTATAAAATTTTCAACTCATGATAACATGGAAAAGTGGAGGAATTGGGTAATGTTGCACTCGAAGAATGAATAACTCACTGATGTGATTCTAACACAGTCAACAGTGTTTGAATCAGATGAAGGATGAAGGATCGGGGGCACATCGAAGATTCATGACCATAAGGGTTCTCTCGGATGAAGACGACCTAGAATAACTGAGTTATGTCTATCAGAGGCGACCCCGGTGCGTTTAATGAAAAAACAAAATACATGTCCAGCACTTTTGTAGTACACGGCATATACTTGATGTTTCCATACACTACATTAGGCGTCCTCCAAGTCAATCCCACACGGCTGTGTCTGTGGAAATGACACGACCAGCACACGGGCTCCAGCGGAATCACAGTACATGTCACGTACTTCGAAAATTTACAGATTTTACTCTTTTTCATATAAAAGACTAGAAAAGGAAAAACATACCTAAAAAGAAGATCTAGGTTCTTAAAAACTTCCAACATTAAATAAATTCATCCCCTAATTTCCCTATCACAGTGTAGAAGATGAAACCCCGAACAACTCCGGCCACTGTGATCGTACATCAGCCTCCCTCTCTCAAGTCTCATCTTACACCCACCCATGCTACCATAGCACTCGTTCCAAGGGAATAGACCAGACACAGAGAACCGTTGTACTACGATCCATAATCCAGATAGGATGCTCTTCAAATGATGTATCCACTTCTAGCTCATCCTCCTCGTGTTGGATGACATGAGACGAGCTTGAAAAGTAATGTCGGAGCTGAGAAACGTGAAAAACATCGTGCATAGCCTGACACCTATGATGTAACTACATCCGACAGGGATCCGGCCCAACTCTCTCTAACCCCTCAAATTGCCCGACATACGTTGGTGAAATCTTCCCTTGTCTTATAATCTTCTTGTGTCCAAACCTCGATGTGACACACAGGAAAACCAGATCTCTGACCTCAAACTCCAGAGGTCATCTCCGTTGATCAGCATAAGACTTCTAACAAGACTTTGTAGTAGCCATCCTCATCCAAATCAACTCTATCTGATATATGGTCTCATGAACAAAACGAGTTCCATGTAAAGCTACATATCCTACCTCCAGCCAGTATAAGGGTGATCGGCATGGAATACCGTACAAAGCCTAAAAAGGTGCCATTTGAATAGTTGTTTGATAACTACTATTGTTGGAAAACTCTGCAAGAGGTATATGATTCTCCCAAGAACCTCCAAAATCCAAATTTAATTCTTGGAGTATGTCCTCATGCACCTAAATCGTATGCTCCAATAGACCATCAGTCTGGGGATGGTAAACTGTACTCAAAAGTACCTGTGTACCCAATGCCTTCTGAAGCCCCATCAAGTCCTGAGAAGTAAAACGCGTATCCCTATATGAAACAATGGAGTGTGGAACTCAATTAATACATACAATATCATGGATGTACAATCTTCCCAGCTCATCAACATTATAGGACTCCATGATTTGCAAGAAGTGAGCAACCTTCGTGAGTCTGTTAATGACAACCCAAACTGCATCATTCCCTCTTGGCGACCTCAACAAACCAATCACGAAGTCCATCGCAATGTCATTCCACATCCACTCAGGAATGGGTAGCTACTGTAAAATCACTACTTATAACACCCCATGCTTCCACGATATGCTTCTCTTTTAATAATAAAGTAGTGTGTGTTGTACACAACATTGAGTTCTAACACAGCACAACCTATCAAATTAGCCGTTATGAATAGTAATAGCCACTTTTTTAAATTTTATAAATTTTATCATTCAAAATGGAATTCATTTTTGGATATGGAATATAGAAACTATCTTAGGGTGAATTTTCGGTATTTTTCTGAAAACATTCAATTTTTAATGAATAACGAAAAGCACTATGTTATAGTTTAAAACCGAATTTTTTTTTAAATAATTATTTATTTTATAAAAATTTATTTTAGGTGAAAATAGATAGACAATACCTATATAGGTTCAATTTAATTCATTGGAGTTAGATTATAATAATTTTAGATATATAAACATATTATTGATATTTTCGCCGTCTTTTACCCACTCCTAGGAGAATTTGCAAATTCCTATAAAACATAATTTAACTTTTCTATGAGTGGAATTTAAAAAATCCGAGAGACACAGTTGATATCAGTAAGTAAAATGTGGTTCAATGAGATGAAAATATTTTTTCGTGAAAAGTAACTTTCTTCTTTTATATACCACGATTGAAAGTAAATAAGGTAATTAAGGGTAAAATTATATTATTATTTCCATAACACATGTCCTAATTCAATTGGATAATTATAATTTGACCAAAACCTACCTTATGAATAAAATATGAACCTCTATTGTCCACATGGATTACATTAGGACTTTTATTATTATTTTATTTAATGTGGAGTTAAAAGAGTTATAATTAATGTTTAGTAAATAAAAAAAATTTTAATATAGGGTTATATATAAGATAAATTTGTCTATATATATTAATTTGAATGATAAAACGATTTCTTATTTAATTGTTTTTTATTTATATTTATTAGTCATTAAATAATTTAATTTCATTATGACTCAATGATGATGCAGTAATTACCTAATTAAAGAAATATTAAAATAATTGATATTATAAATATCCAAATTGTTGTAATTTGAGACTTTTTATTAATTTCACTAATATTATAGTTTAATATGACATGTTAGGGTTTTTTATATGAATTTTATTCAATGTTATAATGTTGTAATGAATTTAGCAAAAACAAATTTCCAAATAGTGTCGAAATTGACATAAAACAGTTTTTAAAACAAATATTATATTATTAATTGATTTTCTATTCCTAAAAATATATGGTTCAGATGAAATACTAATATAATGATATTTTTATCATTAATGAACCACTTGGGATTCTCTTGGAAGTATATAGTATTTTTATTAACTATATAATATAAAAATATAATGAGACAAGGTAAATGTCAAACTATTTACCTAAGAGTTAAATCTAAATGATAAAGTAAATATAGTGACTCAAACCTACCTAAAACCTTTTTGTTGTGTGTTTTTCGACCCTTACACACCTTAACCTTTAAATAATCCCCTTTTGAGTCATTTGAAACCGAATATTATTTTATTATAAAATAATATTTCTAGCTTTCCTTAAGGTTCCCCTCACCCCTATTATAAATGGGAAATCCCCCTTATCTCTAATTCACACCTTCAAAGCCATTTTCCTCAGAAAAAACCTACCCAAATACCCTGTCAACTATATTACCTTCATTCTAGAGGCATTCCTTTAGCCAGAAAGCCATCCTAAGGATGCCTTTTGATTTAATCAAAAGGAAGAACCCGAAGAAGAGGTAAATATTTCATCACCTCTTTCAATTTACTTTATTCTTCCACTTCCTCTTTATTTTTCGTTTCCATTATAAAATAATAACTCCAGAATCATCTATGTACTTTGATGTTATTATAAATATGGTACAACAATATTCATTATTCTATTAATCTTTTGAATGACATGTCACCATACGTGCGTACGTACGAATTATCATCTCCACATCGTGGTTTAATTGTTATTCAATACATTATTATTTGGATGGGTATAAAAATGATGTGTAATTGATGTAAATAATAAATATATTATGATACTTATTATGTATATATTATATACCATCCAATTATATATTATTTTAACAATGATGTTGTCACTCGTGCGTACGTACAGATTACAGTCTCCAAGAACACGATGAGATTCATTCTCCATCATATCCATTCAAGACTAATTTTCATTTGAGGATTAAAATTTATGTTTAAAGTCATGATATAATTCTTTATATGAATAAGATTCATCCCATCCATAACAAATATGACTCACCTAACAAATAATATAAAGGAAAACAAATATGTTAATACTCGAAACGACGATAATGCTATGATATTATTTACAAATCAATTTTAAAAGATCATATATGACATCATATTAATGTATATGATTATTGTATAATTTATGAAAAATTATTTGCCCATTACATTGGAGGTTAACCTGCCCTCGACCAAGGAAATGTACATGATAAGGGTAAATTTCACAATCTCTTTATTATCTGAGGTTGATTTTACGTAAGTATCTACTAGTACCTATTTATCATCCACATACATTTTTCTTAAAAATTTATTCCAAAACATTTATACTACTCACTATACTATGGGTTAAAGTCATTTATACCCTTGTTTGAATTTTTATTAAATTGTTTGAAAGGAATATTTCTGTCATTTTCAAAACAAGGTACTTTTTAACCTTTTCGACAAAATTAATTTAAGACTGCCTTTTTTAACTTATACGGTGGGTGAGGCTATTTTCTACAGTTATAACTACTTAGAATATTACCTTACAAGCTTATAATAATATTTCAAAAATAAATTTTTTTTTATAATTATATAATTCTCAAATGATTTCAAAATAGAAAGAGATATTTCTCTAAACAAGGTTTTGATTTCATTTATGTCAACATTCATTAATGGATTTTAGGCTTATTTGAAGATGATTTATTATGATACAAAACATCCATATTGAATTGACGGTTTTGTGATATTTTTGAATATGGATGTGTTATTTCATACCATTCATGTTTTATGGATAAAGTATTGACATTTCGTATTCCAGTTTTAATAGGAATGCTTATTTTATGTTTATGCCTTTTCATATGATGAATGCATTGGACTTATTAAGTGATGGGTGGAGCCTACTATAGCTCCTAGATGGATTTTTAGGTCTCATGAGACAAAATATTGTCTTGGAACAAGGCCTTGACAAAATCTCATTTGTAGTGTTACACACGGCCTTGACTATATGGTTATAAATGTCTGGAATTATGCATTCCATCATTATGAAAGTGGCTATTTATTTTCCAAGTGATTAGTCGACTAGTAGAATATCAATGTGAGTAAGTAAATGGAATTATTTTGATTTTATCTTTTCCATATTATACTGAAGTTCATGTTTGAAAGTATTTTGTTTTAGTTTTATTCATCACCTTGAACATTTATGCTTATTTATGAAAGTTTCTGCTATATTGTTATCCATACTGACCATCTTAGCTCAGCCCTTTCTATGTATTATTTATCCCAAGATGCAGAAAAGTATATTATGACTAACTTTCAGGGATAGTGTATGGGATCTAAGCATTGTATATGGAAACAATGTTGTTGGAGTTTTCCATTTATGATGTAATGTAAACCTTATGAATGTATCTAGTACTTCTAAGGAATCTAAACTAATCGGTCTTTTGAGGTTTGATCATTTGTGATCATGACAATGTTATGTAATAATGCACCTACTATGGGTAACTAGAGTCGGGGCATTACAGATGGTATCAGAGGAAGCTTACAACAAACCTTGGAATCTAGATTAAGATAAACTTCGATTAGATCACATTACCCTAAGATAGAATTTTAGAATTAGTATAGAAGAACATCCTAGAATTTTCTTATTGTAGATATTTTTTGAGTTTTATATGAAATACTTCCATGTCTAGATACAAGCCAGTCAAGGCGGCTCTAGAATAGATGTACATAGAGGTAAACCCCGAAAACAACGCTTTGTGCTAGACTCGAATGAGAACTAGTGCACAACAACGGGCGTTGCTTCAATCTTTGTTACAACACTCTCATAGGATATGATTAGGATAATTCTCATTATATTTACAAAAAATTATGAAGGGTTTATGAGTATATAATTCCTCAATTAAAACATTTTTATGATTATGGATTATATCCATAAACTGATCAATTAATGTTAAGTGTTTTAGATGTATGGATTTATGTATTGCGATTAATAAACTAATAGAGTTTATGACAGTGTTTATAAATGGCGCCTAGTGGAAGGAATGAAAACTGTATCAATGCATGCACTCCATGTAGGTAATTCCCTCATACGCATGATAATTATAGTGGAGCTGGTGATGCAACTGTTGTTGATCAGCTAATCACCATACTAGGACAACTCACTCAGGTTATGGATAATGACCATACCTATATAGTGCACCCTGATCCGTTGTGTGGAGGATCAATGTTAGATCTCTTCATGAGGAAACAACCTCCAAAATAAATGGGGGGTAAAAATCGATTAGTAGCTGAGCAATGGATAAATTTCATAGACAAAATATTCCACACCTTGGGTGGAACTAAAGGGGAAATGTTTTCATGGTAGTTTATCGCCTCACTGGAGATGCTGATAAATGGTGGTCAGTGATTCAAAAAACAATGGAAGATGATGAAGTATCAAATATGGAATGTAGGGATTTTAAATAAATTTTCTAATAAAAATAGATTCCTCATGACCATCGAGCAAATATGGAAAGGAAATTTCTGAGTTTGAGGCAAAAGGAAGATGAGAGTGTCACAAAGTATGAAGCTGACATTACAAGGATAGAGAGGCATGTTGCAGATTATATATGTAAGCCAAGAAGTAATATTGATCATTTCTTTGATGGGTTAAAACCATTTCTCAATCGAGCATTAGTCTCACAATCCTTATCGCCATACGATGATATTGTCTCATGTGCAATCAAGCCAGAAAATGAATTTTGTAATTTTTATGACTTTAATGAAAATCATGAGAAGAAGAGATATGTTGAAGACTATGGAAATGAAAATAAGGGGAAGAAGGGAAAATAGTAATATCCATCCTGCAGTAAATGTGGGGAGAAACACCCCGGTATATTCCCAAAGGGGATGGGAGTCTATTACAGGTGTGGTGAAAAAGGACAGCAAGCTTGTGATTGCAAGGGGACGAATGAGGTGGTCGATGTTTAATGCTACAATTTTACAGAAAGGGGGAATTATTAGAATGAATTTCCTAAGCATCAGGGGAACTTACCTCAGAAAAGGCCAAGGGATCAACTCTATGCTTATGTAATAACTACTATTGATCTAGAATCACCAAAAGACGTGGTGGAAGGTAACATATTGGTCTCCTCATGTTTAGCCAAAGCTTTATTTGATTTTGGATCATCACATTGTTTCATATCCTCCCATTTTACTAAGAAAATTAGATATTTCAAATTTGATTTAACAAGGGATTTGTCTGTCAAAACTCCTAAGGGAAGTGCCATTGGAATAAGGTATTATGAATAAATTCCCAATAGGGAATATAAATGAGCTTTAAATTCTGATCTCAATGTCATACCAATGATTGAATTTTATATAATCCTCGGTATGTATTGGATTTTTGATCATGATTCAAAAATTTATTTTTAGAAGAAGGTGGTTGCGATTTTTGATGATGATGATAAAAAACACCTTATCTTTAGAGCAGAATCATCACGACCTAATTCTTACCTAGATACACCCCTAGTAGATCAAATAAATTCAATTATTGTGGAGTATGTGAATGAAATAATTTTGGTTGAGGAAAACAATGTTCAAATATAGAACGTGCCTATTGTGATTGAATACGTTGATTTGTTTCAAGAAGATTTACCTAGACATCCTCCAGAATGAGAAATTGAGTTTCCCATTTATTTAATTCATGGATCAAGGCCCATATCCAAGACTCCTTATATAATGGAAACCGTTGAATTAGTGGAACTAAAGAAACAAATAGATGAATTGGGTAATAAAAGATTTATTCTCCATAGTGTTTCTCTATGGGGAGCCCCATTCCTTTTTGTTAAGAAGAAAGATGGATCTATTATGTTGTGCATTGACTACAGGGGGATCAATTCTATAACAATAAAGAACAAGTATCTCCTACCTGTCATTGATGATTTATTTGACCACCTTCATGGATTTCAATACTTTTCAAATATTTTCCTTTGATCTGGATATCATCAGTTGTGTGTAACGAAGGAAGACATTCCGAAAACAACATATTGAACAAGGTACGAGCATTACAAGTTTACAGTAATGCCTTTTGTATTGAGTAATTCACCCTATGTCTTCATGGATCTAATGAATCGAGTTTTCTAGGAATATCATAATGACATTATAGTGGTATTTATTAATGATAACTTGGTATATTCCAAAAGCAACGAAGATCATGAAAATCACTTGCGCATTATCCAAAACACTCTGAGATGACATGAATTATATAGGAAGTTTAGCAAGTGTGAATTCTGGATTTAAGATATTTCTTTTCATGGCCATATTCTCACTAAGGATGGAATCTTAGTTTATCCATCAAATACCAAGGCAATCCAAGAACGGCTAGCACCAACGAGTATAACTGATGTAGGCAGTTTTATTATTTTAGCATGTTATTATCGAAATGTTTTCCAGAATTTTGCCTGGATGGCTAACCCAATATCAAAGCTCACATGTAATGGTGTTAAATTTTTTTGGACAACAGTGTGTGAAGAATGTTTTGATTAACTGAAGAGAATATTAGTCAATGCACCTATCTTGAATCTACCATCAGGGAATGATGGGTTTGTTATTTATAGTTATGCTTCAATGAAAGGACTTGGTTGTGTCCTTATGAAGAATGTTAGAGTTATTGCCTATGCCTAACGATAGCTAAAAATTCATGTTAAAAACTATCCTACTCATGATCTTGAGTTAGCAGTTGTAATCCTTTCATTGAAGATATGGAGACACTATCAATATGGTGCAAAATGTGAGATTTACACTGATCATAAGTGTTTGAAGTATATTTTCTCACAAAAAAAACTCAACATGAGGCAAAGGTGATGGCTTGATATAATCAAGGATTATGATTGCACCATACAATACCACTAGGGGAAAAAATACGGTGGCAGATGCTTTGAGAAGAAAAGATCGTGGAGTTTTGAACTAGATAAGAGTTGAAGAGGATCCTATATACATGGATATAGTCAATATGGATAAGGTAATTAAAATGGAAGGTGAAACACCAATAATTTTACAAATGGTTGCCAAAACATCTTTACTAGAAAGGATAAAGAGTTCTCATACCGGTGATGATGAGTTTCAAAAGAATATTAAAGCTGCGAATGATGGGATATTGAATGAATTTGTGTATGAAGATGGAATTTTGAAATTTGGGAAGAGACATTGGGTTCCTGATATGCCTGGTCTAAAAAATGAATTGTTGGATGATGCTCATAGTTCCAATTTCTCTATTCAAAATGGGAGAAAAAAAATGTATATATTTGAAGGAACATATTTGGTGGGACAAAATAAAGAGGGATATTGCTGATTTTGTGTCAAGATGTATGGTTTGTCAACAAGTGAAAGCTGGAAGGCAACAGCCGGGAGGAGTAATGCAACCTCATCCAATACAAGATTGGAAAATGTGATAATATTACGATGGACTTCTTCATGGGACTACCAAAGAATCCCTGAAAGAAAGATGAAATATGGGTCATTGTTGATTGTCTTACCAAGTCAGCACATCTTCATGTTATAAGAGAAGATTTTCCACTTGAATGATTGACAATACTATATATTAATGAATTTGTAAAAATTCCTGGAGTACCACTATCAATTGTTTCTGATCATGATCCATGTTTTACATCAAGATTCTAGAAAAGTATTCAAAAATCCCTGGATACTGAAATTCGTTTGAGCACTGCCAACCACCCCCAAACTGATGGACATTCAGAACAGACTATTCAAAACATAGAAGACATGTTGAGATCTTGCTCACATGAATTTCAAGGTATGTGGGATCAATATTTACCTTTGGTAAAATTTTCCTATAATTATATCTTCCATTCATGTATTCATATGGCACCATATGAAGCATTATACAGAAAGAGATTCCACACACCAACCTGTTGGGACGATGTTGGTGAAAGAAAACTTGTAGTCCCAGAACTGGTGTAGGAAACGATGGAAAAGGTGAAGGTAATTCAAAACCACGTCAAAGCATCTCAAAGTAGGCAGAAGATCCGTGTCAATAACCAAAGGAAGGATTTAGAATTTTAGGAAGGACAATATGTTTTTTTAAGGTAACTCCATTGAAGGGTGTTATATGTTTCGGTAAGAATGGTAAATTGTGTCCCATATACATTGGAACTTTCAATGTTCTAGAACGAATTGGGGTTGTAGAATACCAGTTGGAAATGCCTCCAAGTCTCTCCAAAGTCCACGATTTATTCCACATATCACTATTGAGAAAATGCATGCCTAATCCAACGCATGTACTCACATATGAGGAATTAGAATAGGAACCCGATCTATCTTATTATGAAGAGCCTGTCAAGATTCTTGATACAATATTACAAGTGTTGAGAACCCATATGACTCATCTGGTAAATGTTCTAAGGAGAAACCATAAGAAGGAAGAGGCAACGTGGGATCCCGAGAAACTTATGATGAAGAACCGCCCAAGTCTTATTATAATGTTATATTCTAGAAATTTTGAGGAAGAAATTATTTTAAGGAGGGGAGAATGTAACACATCAAGCTTTGACGGTATGCTTCTCTTTGAATAATACAGTAGTGTGTGTTGTATGCTACTTCGAGTTCTAACACACAAAAACCAATCAAACTAGATGTTTTGAATAGTAATATCCAGTTTTTAAAATTTTATAAATTTTAAATTTGAAAATGGAATTCATTTTTGGATTCGGAATATCGAAATTATCTTTGGTTGAATTTTTGGTTTTTTTCTGAAAACATTCAATTTTTTATGAATAGTAAAAAACACTATGTTATAGTCTAAAACAGAATTTTTTTTATAATTATTTATTTTATTTAAATTTATTTTAGGTAAAAATAGATACATAATACTTATATAGGTTCAATATAATTCATTGGAGTTAGTTTATTATAATTTTAGATATATACACGTTTTATTGAACTTTTCACTGTCTTTTACCCACCTCCTAATAGAATTTGACAATTCATATAATACATAAATTTACTGCTTTTTTGAGTGGAATCTCAAAAATAAGAGAGACACGGTTGATATTAGTAAGTAAAATGTGGTTCAATGAGATGAAAATAATTTTTCGGGAATAGTAACTTTTTCCTTTTATTTACCACAATTAAAAGTAAATAAGGTAATTGACGGTAAAAATGATATTATTATTTCCATAACACATGTAATAATTATATTCAATAAGTATAATTCGACCAAAAACAACCTTAGGAATGAAATATTATCCTTTTTGTTCCACTGGGATTAGATTAGGACACTTATCATCATTTTATTTAAAGAAGAGTTAAAAGAGTTAAAATCAATGTTTATTAAATAAAACATTTTTAATATAAGGTTATACATAATATAAATTAGACTATAAATATTAATTAGAAAGATAAAACTATTTCCTACATAATGGTATGTTTTTATATTTTCTAGACATTAAATATGTTAATTTATTTATGACACAATGATGATGTAGTAATTACCTAATTAATGAAATATTAAAATAATTGATAATATAAATATCCAAATAAATGTAATTTTATACTTTTTATTAATTACACTTATTTTATAGGTTAATATGACATTTTAGGGCTGGTTAGAATAATTTTTTTGATGTAATAATGCTGTTATGATTTTAGAAAAAACAAAATAAGAAATAGTGTCAAAATTGACATAAAAGTGTTTTTTTAAAATATTATATTATTAATTGATATTCTAATCCTAAAATTATAAGTTTCAGAAAAAAGACTTATATAATGATAGTTGAATCATTAATGAACCACTTGGGGTTCTCTTGGATGTATATAGTAATTTTATTAACTATATAATATAAAATTAGAACGAGACATTTTAAATGTCAAACTATTTAGCTAAGAGTTAAATTTAAAAGATAAAGTTAATATAGTGACCCAAACCTGTCTAAAACCTATTGGTTGAGTTGTTTTAGACCCATCCCCACCATATACTTTAAATAATCCACTTTTAATCCATTAGAAAATGAAAATTATTTTAAAATAAAATAATATTTTTATCTTTTCTTAAGGTTCCCATCACCTCACTTATAAAAGGGAACTCCACCTTCTCTCTAATTCACATCTTCAAAGCCATTTTGATCGGCAAACCCCTTTCGAAATACCCACTTGACTGTCCTCCCTTCATCCTAGAGGCCATAATTTAGTCATAATGTCATTCCAATGAGCCCTTTTGATCAAATCAAATGGAAGAACCCGAAGAAGAGGTAAATATTTCATCACCTCATTCAAGTTCTTTTCTTCTTACACTTCCTCTTTCTCTATTGTTTCCATTATAAAATAATAACTCCAGAATCATATATATATTGTGATGTTATCATTAATATTTTACATAAATATGAATTATTCTATCCATCTTTTGAATGACATGTCACCATATGTGCGTGCGTACAGATTACTGTCTACACGTCGTGGTATAATTGTTCTTCAATACATTATTATATGGATCTGTATAATAATGATGCATAATTGATGTAAATAATAAATATAACATGATAATTATTCTGTATATATGATATAATATCAAATATTATATTATTTTGAGAAATATAATGTCGCTCGTGCATACGTACGGATTACCATCTCCACAAATGAGATGAGATTTACTTCCCATCGTATCCATTCAATACTAATTTTCATTTTATGATTAAAAATAATGACTAATGACTTGATATAATTATGGATATGAATATGATACATCCCATCCATTACAAATATGACTCACATAAAAAATAATATAAAGGAAAATGAATCCTTTAACACCCGAAACGATGATAATGCTAAGATATTATTAACAAAGCATTGTTAAAAGATCATATATGATATCATATTAATGTATATGATTATTTTATATTTTAATAACAATTATTTATCCATTATACAATAGGTTAAAATACACTCGACCATGTAAAATTACATGTTAAGGGTTAATTTCACAATCTCTTTATTATTCGAGGTTGTTTTAAGCTAAGTATCTACTGATACCTCCTTATCATCCACATCCATGTTTCTTAAAAATTTATTCCAAAACATTTTTACCATTTAATAGACTATAGGTGAATGACATTTATACATATGTTTTAATTTTTGTAAAATGATTTGAATGGAATCTTACAGTCATTTTCCAAACAAGGTACATTTTATACTTTTCGAAGAAATTATGTTAAAAATTTCTTTTTTATCTTACACGGTGGGTGAAGCTATTTTACACCTTTAAAACTAGATCGATGCATTCCTTACAAGCTTATAATTATATTTCCAAAGTATATGTTTTTTTATAATTATATAAATTTTAAATTATTTCAAAATAGAAAGAGATATTTCTCTAAAAAATGGTTTTTATTTCATCTATGTCAACATCCTTTGATGGATTTTAAGCTTATTTGAAGATGATTTATTATGATACAAAACTTATATATTGTATTGAAGGTTTTGTGATATTTTTTACTATAGATGTTTTATTTCATACCATTCATGGTTTATGGATAGTTTTTTGACATTTTGTATGCCAGTTTTAATACGAATTTTTTTGTTATGTTTATCCCTTTTCATATGAGGAATGAATTGGACTTAGTAAGTTACGGGTGGAGCCCGATATAGCTCTTCGATGCATCAGTAGATCTCATGAGGCAATGTAGTGTCTTTGAACAAGGACTTTACAAAATATTATTTGTAGTCATGGAACATGGCCTTGACTATGTTGTTATGAAAGTCTGTCATTATGCATTCTATCATTATGAATGTGGCTATTGATATTGCATGTGATTATTTGACTAGTAGAGTATCCATGTGAGTATGTAAATTGAATTATTTTGATTTTATCATTTCTATATTATGATGAATATCATGTTTAAAAGGCTTTTTTTTAGTTTTATACACTGCCTTAAATATTTATGCTTATTTATGAATGTTTCCACTATATTTTTATCCTTACCGAGCATCTGATCTCACTCCTTTCTATGTTTTATTTTTCCGAGGATAAGAAGAAGTATATTATGACTAACCTATAGGGATCGACTATGGGATCTCAGTCTTGACTATGGACACAATGTTGTTGTAGTTTTCCATTTATGAGGTAATGTAAACCATATGAATTAATCTTGTACATCAAAGGGTACTAAAATAATCGGTCTTTAGAGACGTGATCTGTTGTGCTCATGCCAATGTTATGTAATAAAGCATCGACTCTGAGTAACTAGTGTTGGGGCATTACACTACTAGTGACTCATGCTCCACCTTCACAAACTGACAAGTGGAACACCTCATGAAGAAACTAGCAACTTCCCACTTCATACATGGCCACCAGTAATGATGATGTACATCAAAATACATCTTGTTGATTCCAGGATGAACTGCATAGCCCTTCCCAGGTGTATAGGAAATCTCAAAATCAAATGATTGTAGGTACTCGACCCACCACTGCTGTCTCAAATTCAGATCACGCATAGTGAAAATGTACTTGCGAATTTTGTGGTTGGTGAAAACCGCATAATTCTCTCCCAAAAGATAATTTCTCCATCAACATAAGGCATGAACAACAGCTGCCAACATTATATCATGCATTGGGTAGTTCTTCTCATGTGGCCACAACTGGCAAGACCCATACGCAACGACTGCATCTCCCTGCTTACGAATAGCTCCCAGCCGGATACTTGATTAATCACAGTAAATTGTATACATCTTGCCCAGTTCTAGAAAGACTATTGTCGATGATGATGTCAACCTCCCCTTTAGCTCATGAACGGATAACTTACTAGAATCTGACCATAAGAACTTCACAACCTTCTTATTCAGGAACATCAGTGGTGCTTCTTAGCGTTAAAGTCCTATATGAAGCATCTATAGTACCCAACCATCCCATGAAAACATTGTACCTCAAGAATTTCTTTGAATGCTCACAGGAAACCGCCTCTATCACTTTATCTGGGTCTATTGATACACCTTTCTATGAGATGACATGACCAATGAAGTGAATCTAGTCCATCCAAAGTGGCACTTTGAGAGATTGGCATATAACTGATGCTCCCGTAGTGTACTCAAAATGATCTCAAGTTGTGTGGCATGGTCTTTTCACGTGTGAGTGTACACCAAGATATATTCAATGAATACAACCAAGAAGTAATACTATTATGTTTGGAACACTCAGTTAATCAGGGCCATGAAAGATGATGGCACATTCGTGAGACCGAACAGCATAACCATATACTTGTATAGACCATACCAACTCTGGAAGGTTGTAAGAGGTATATCAGATGGTCTAACATGCAACTGATGAAAACGAGATTTCATATCACTCTTCTAGATCACTTGGGCTCCTTGAAGATGATAAAATATATCATCATTCCTAGGGAAGGGATATCAGTTCTTGACCATCAACGGGTTAAACTTTCAGTAATCCCCACAATGACTAATGGTACTGTCTGCCTTCTTCACAAACAGTACAGGCGAACCCCAAGGAGAAGTACTGGGTTGGATGAAACCATTTCCCTGTAACTCCTCGAACTTCTTATAGAGCTCCTATTACTTTGGTATAGCCATCCTATAAGGAGGAATGGACACTGGTGCCACTACTGGCACAAGCTCAATAGAAATTTCTACCTCACACACTAGAAGAAAACCTGAAAATTCCTATTATATACGTCCCTAAAATGATCCACCCCTAGAGGGAAGTATAACTGTGAAGTCTCCTAGTCATCAAGATATAGAATAGAAATGTGGGCCCTAACTCCTCCTAACCCATGATTCTCTGGTCCCGCTCTGCTCGCCTAGACATTACACTCATCCTTATTATGAAAAGATCCACCCTCTTGTGATATGGAACTCACCCTCCGGTGATAATAGTTGACGACTGCCGGGAAGGGAACTAGCCATTCCATTCCGAGAATGACATCATAGCTCCTCATCTATAGGAAATAGAGGCCCATAAGATGTGACATCCACCAACCTCTAGAGGGAACTCATTACAATGATGTACTCTGGATGTCCTCGTCCCAAACGGTGTGTCAAGAATCAAGATATAGGTAGAAGAAAAGATGCAGAGCCCAAGGATATCCACAACATCAACAGAGATAAATCCATGGGAATCCCCTGTATTGAAAAGAGTATAAGATAAAAATGAGGCTACTAAGATCGTACCTCAAACTATGGAAGGCTCGGGATATTTTTCATGTTGGGTCTACTCCACTACAAATGTCTTCCCTTCAGCACGCCCCTGTGACCCTTCCTGACTACTCTGAGATGAGCCACCATACTTTCGCTGAATGACCAGCGACTGACTACCCCATCCACGACCTCCACCTCTTCCCGAACTTCATGAAGAACTCCAGTTCCCAGACTGGTGAGAAATTGGTGTTGATTCTACCGAACACTGGGTCTTCGAAGAAACCATGTATCGAGCTACTGGGGAGAAAAACTGACAGAAATACTGGATATGGCCTATCATTCCGCAACATTGGCAATCCAATAGGTCTCTTGATCAACGTGGCATTGTATTTCTGCTCCTCATGCACTGGTAGCACACCATGTGGCTACCAGAAGGTGCATCCCACCTACTCTGATCTCCTCGTGCAGTCTCTCTACAATGCTTCCTACTATCTGTTAGCGGAATACTAACTCTGGATGCAGAACTTCCATGGCTCAATACTCCAGAATACCTCATATTGTGCTCTGTAATAAGCGCTTGGTTGACGATAGAGGATACTGAATTCAACATAATGATGTTCACATGTGAATATATCTCCATCCTGAGACCATCCTCAAACTTCCTAGCCAGTATTAACTCATCAGCTGTTGAAATAGGCATGAAATAGTGTAACTCTATGAAGCGAGAGGAATACTCCATCACAAAAATGGTACATTGCTCCCGGATCATGAACACCTAGGATCGGTCGGCCCTCAAGTTCTCCAGGAAGAAGTAATCATAAAAGAGACACCGGAACTCCTCCCAAGACATATTATGGTGGCGTCCCACCTGAGAGAGGACATACCACCACATCTTGGAGGAGTCTCAGAGGATGTAGGTTTCAATATTCACCCTCCACTCGGGTGGTACCTTGAGATGCATGAAGATTGTCAGCGTGGCTTTGATCCAAAAATATGAAGTCAGTGGTCCTCATTCCATAAAAAGGTGGGAGGATGTTGCTGCTGGAAAACCTGCATCAAATCTTCCATCGACATGTCATGAATAGGTCCTCCCTTGAAGTCCCGCATCATCCTCAGAAAACCCTCCCTAAACAGCGCATCAGTGCCTCTAACTGGTATAACTACTGGTGCTAAGGCTGGAACAGCATGAAGATCTACAAGATGTCCTTGATCAGCCATATCAGGAATCTGATCATTTCCTTGCTACTGGAAGTCAACCGGAGGACGTCTAGGTGGAATGATTCTTCAAGGTTAAGGACACACCTTAGATCAAGGTTATTAAGGACTGAAAACAAGGATTGAAATAAGGGAACTTGGAAAATGAAGCATTCATGTTTTTACAAACATGGCTACACGTCCTGTACATTTCCAACATGGTGTATTCCATTAAATCATTTACATGGGCATGTACTCATACCTAAACTGGTCATGTAACACCCCAAACACACAACATGATGTCTTAAGACACAACATGTACTTGAATCCTCTTCCCTTTCCCGAGTCCTTCTACATGGTGAAGCCACACGGATCTCCTATGACTAGACTACATGGAATGTTAATTGTAGACATATTATGCACCAGAAAAGATTCTCATGGACAGTGTTGTTAGTGACATATCCTAACACATGGATCACACTACTCGGTGTGTTCCGAATGGACCCGGTGTGTTCGTGAAGAGATAACACTGACCTGTGTTGTTCGTGACACAGCCAGGTACATGGGTCAAACTACAAGGCGTGTTCAACGTGCACACGGCATGTATATCTTATGGTCTAGTTTTTCTATGTTGTTGGTTACACGGTCGGACACAGGGTTGACATGACAAGGAATGTTTGTCTGTTACACGGCGTGTTCCAACCAAACCACTCCCATCCCATCTCTCTTCCCACACAACCTATGACATAGTCAGGGACATCATGGAGTGTACATAAATTACATGGCGTGTACTTAAGAAAAAGACATTTTCCTGAACAGAAGAACACATGGCATGAACTTAACAATACACAACGTGTAATTCTGGGTTTTCTGGAAAGTATGCCTTAGAAACTACTTTGGAACACAAAAAAACACTGAAACAAACACTAAATTTGCCAAATTCCGATTTGTGAGGGCACATACTCCCCACGAATCTAATAGGCCATCTTATACATGTTATTACAAGGCAAACAGAGCCATGATCCACAAAATTTCGGTCCATGAGGGCCCATAAAACCTCAAGAACCAATGTTTGGCATCCATTCAATCAAAACGTTACCCAAAACAATACCCTATCAAACAATGTGTTTTTTATAATGGAATCTATCACAACAACATGCATATTCTACACAACATCTATCACAACAACATGAAATCGATAATGCATCCATGATAACAAGGCAAGAATGCATGACATGTGATTTCTTTCAAGTGATTATATGAAGAATGTTATGGAATACCCTCATCTCATCGGGTTGTGACAGAAAGAGAACCTCAGTAACGTCAAAAAGAATAACAAAAAACATGTCAGTCACCCAATGATGAAAATAATATCAACTGTAAACTTGGAAAACTAGATGAAATTACAATAAACGTGGTAGTTTGGCTTTTCCCTGTCCATGGGTTAGCTACTCTTGGGAATAGCTTATTAACAAGTACATATTTCTTCCTATCCCAGGCTAAAGGCTCCAAACAGTAAATCAAGAAAAAAGAATCCCTTTGATACCACTTTGTAACATCCCGGTTCCATAAGCCACCGAGAGGCACCCCATACCCGGTTGGTCCCATGGCCTCAAAAACATATCCCCAAACTCCAGAGGTCGTCGACTACTAGCGAGGGACTTGGGTGTGATAGTGGAGAAACTATTCTCTCACAGGTAGAGTACATAGTGGAATTTAACAAGCATGAAATAGCCGAAGTAGTAAATATCAATCAACAATAATCAATGGAAAAATGTGTTAATAAACAACTGGATCAATGCATAATAAATAAAGAATGGTACATATGTCTAGGTAAAAATCCAAACAAACCACGATGATGAATAAAAACTGTACTAAACCAAGTAAAAAGAATAAGATAACATCTCCTCAGTATCACAAGCCTTGTCTTGGTCCGATGGTATCCATCTCCATAGATAGTCAAGTACCTGAAGTGGAAGGGCGCTTTCCCTTATCTATACATTGAACAATATAATCATTTTGTGCCCAAATGCATGGGCCATATAGGGTGTGAGATTAAATCCCAGTAGGAAACAACTCGATGATATGTGCCAAACAGTCAATGAATATAAGGAAGGAATAGTACAGAAAGAATTAAACAAGAACATGTTGAACAGTAAACAGTCCACAGTTCCAATATCAAGCAACAACTAACAAGAAGCTAAGCACTACCATTTAACCCTCTCGGATGTACTTCCAGCCACCCCCTATGGTCCTACCTAACAATAACCAACAATCCTCTGGGAAGTAAAATTATCCTAACCTCTCGGGTTGGTCATACGAAAATTATAAGACTCTCTGAGGAATCTCACTAGGTCAATTCCCCTTATATTCAATGTCAGTTTGGGAATCTCTGAGGATGCTCACTCGGTCAAATCCCCTTATAGCCCCAGGGTCAAGGACTCTCTGAGAAAGCACACTTAGCCAATTCCCCTTATATCACATGCCATTCAATGACTCTCTGAGGAAGCTCACATAGTCAATTACCCTCATAGTCTATGGTAAGCATGATAATTCCAAGAAAATCAATGACTCTATGAGGAAGCTCATATGGTCTAACACCTTAAAGTCAAAATAAGTCAAGGAATCTCTAAGGAATCTAACACAATAAATCCCCTTATAACCAAATATAATCCTAGGCTCTCTCCGGAAGATCACACAGTCTATACCCCAATATCTTAATGCTCAAAGACTCTCTGGGGAAGCTCACTCAGTCAATTCCCCTTACAGTCTTCTAAACCCAGTTGTCACAACACCGTGTAGGATAATGGCATAGCAATGAAATACGAAAAAAGTAAACCTACAAAACTACTTGGCTAAATAGTCTAAAACATAAAAATAATGTCAGGATTCAATCTCTCCATCATAAAACAACATGTATGGAAAACATGAAAAGTACCCAAACTAGATAACAAGACCAAATGGACGTCAACAGAACATGCATTGGAAAAACATCCATGGCATAAAAAACAACACTATTCTTATCCATTCAACCTCTACACAGTCATACAAGCATGGAAGGAAGAAAATAGGTGTAAAATGTTAAACACGCAATACCCTTTTCAGGGGTATTGGTGGTAATTCGCACATAATACTCAATGACATTGAATGGAAAGCCACGAACAACCTACCTTGGAGTTAGGTGATCGATATACTAGAAACTCAATTAATGAATCACCTAATAATGGTGTAGATCTACTAAAATGTATAAAATGTTAAACCAATGAAATCATGGGTATGATGAGGAATTGGAAAACAATGCGCTGGTAGAAGAAAGAACTCACTAATACAATTCCAACGCAATCACCAGTGTTAGAATCGGAGGATGGAAAGAGGATCATGGGATTGTCGAAGATCTTTGTCCATATGTGTTCTCTCGTATGAAGACAACTTATAAGAATTGAGTTCTATCTGTCATAAGCAACCCCAGTGCATTTAATGAAAAAAACCAAAATACACAGCATGTAATTTGGTAGTACACAGTGTGTACTTTCTGTTTCCGTACTCCACATTATGTAGCCTCCAATTCACTCCCACACGGCTGTGGGTGTGGCCATTACACGGCTATCACATGTCCTTCAGTGACATCGAAGTACATGGAGTGTACTTATAATGTACATGGTGTGTACTTCAAAATTTCCAGATTTTCCACTTTTTCGTAAGAACGACTAGAAAAGGAAAAACATATATGAAAGAATATATGGGTTATTATAGGTATAATGGTGTAAATAATAACAATATAAGGTTATTATAACATGATACTAATTCTGAGATATTCTATCATCCACTCTGATACCATTCAAAAATTATTGGAATGATATCGTCGCTCGTGCGTACGTATGCCATACCGTCTCCACAAGGCGATGAGATTCGTTCTACATGATCTTCATCAAACCAGGATTATATAAACTAATTTAATGAAAAAATATGATATATATTAATACCATTCTATAAATGATATAAGTATTACCTCAAAAGAGGAATATGCACTTATCCGACCAAAAATACGTATGAAAATAAAGCAGTTAATACCCAAACAATGAGTAACAATGAAATGTTACTAACAAATGAATGAAAATATGATCATAAATGATATCATAAAAATAATTATGATTCTTTAATAAAATAGTAACAATATTTAAATCATTATACATGATGTTCAGATACACACAATGCTTATGGGATCTAAGGTAATAGATAATTATTCCAATCTCATTCTTAACCGAGATTTTTTATTCGTAAGTATTTACTAGGGTTATATTTTTCATCCATGTACATGTATTCTAAAAATGATTTTATGTTTGTTTAATGTCATTTTTACCAATTTTTGGCTTTTACTACATGTTATGTAAGGAATCATTCTTTGGTTTACCATACAAGGTACTTTTTGACTTTTCAGGAAAAGTTTGAGGAGCATAATTTTTTTAACTTATACGGAATGAATGGATTTTAATGGTTTCATAACTCCATATTTCCATGAAGCATCCTATGAAAGGCTTCATCATTATTTTCCCAAAAAATTCAATTCTTTTAGAATTGAATTCCATTTTGAGAAAAGGAAATGATTTTGAAGAAGAAAGGAAATTTTCCACAAGAACTGAGTTCAAGTGTTTTATCAAAATTATTTTCCATCTAAGATGATATAGGGTTAGGTTTATATCCATATTATTACATTTATTTAATTATGTTATGATGGAATTATTTTTATGTAGTCCTTTATCTTATATGGATTACGTTATGATGGCATGTTTATTAAGAATCCCATTTTTATTACATGGGTTATGATATGATGCATGATTTATGATTTTGTGGCACACATAAGAATGATTTCATTATGATATTGGTGGGACCTATATCTCCCTACAGTGCATTGGGTAATGATTTATATCTCATCAGATGGAAATTGCTGGAATGCCAAGTCAATATGGTTCAGTGATACAGGACTGGTACGAGGAGTGAACTTCGTTCAGTAATGGACTTTGTCCACTATGATGGCCTCAGCAATGAGTCTTGACTAATATGAAATTATTTTCTATGATTATGTGCGTATAAGAAAATGTTTAATGTCTTATGTTAGGATTATTTTGAATAAATTTCACTAATATGACTTGTCCCATGTCATGATATTATTATCACTTTTGCAGGATAATATTTTCAAAATGTTATGTTTTTATGAATATGATATGATTGATATTTACTTTGGTTCCCCTTACTGAGTATTTGAGATACCCTTTGTATATTTTCTTTTCCCCAGGCTAGGAATGTAACATCATATTATGTTTTCAGGGACTTTTGATGTCTCTACATGCCCCTATTTTGGACTAGTGACTGGGGGTGCGTTTGCCTGAAATTTTAAGTAAAACAAAAAAGGCAATGGCTTGTGCATGGTTTGCGCAGGGTTTGGTAAACTGTGCGATCAAACTGTGCCAACCTAGCAGCACTGGACAATGGGATATGCACGGTGTGCACACAGTTTGGTAAACCGTGCGACTAAACCGTGCGGACCAGTAACCCTAAATAGTGCGATATGCACGGTGTGCGCACTGTTTGACAAACTGTGTGGACAAACCGTGCAGTCACATAAAATTAGATCCTTAAATTGTGGATCTCGGCCGTATTGCCTCTAAATGCTTCTTTTTTTTCTCCTATGTGGCCCTAACTCGGGATTTTTCTTCTCCTGGGGTCAGAGAAGGTTCTCCCTTATTTTCGGAGGCGATCCAAAGGCTCCTTTAGGTGAATCGAAGTGGGATTCTCGTGGCATGTGATCGTTATTCTTCTTTCATAATCAGTTTCTTAGATCTACTTAGATCTACTACCCCTCTTCAATTTATTTCTTATATATACGCCTAATATGGGTAGATATAAGTGTGAAAATACCAAAATGATGAGTTTTGGTCTTGGTCTTGCTAGGGGAAGGGATCTTGGAATGGTTTTTGGAGAATCAATCGAGATTCTTGAGAGTTCTTCAACCATTGTGGTTTTGGTCAAAACCTTCGAGGTAGGTGGTTCCATACCGATCTTCTGAATTGATTATCTTCATTGGTTTATTTATTTCACTTTTTGATTTTAATTCAATTCCTTTGAATTGAGATACTTTAATTGGTTTTGGCATGTGAATTTGGAAAACCCCCAATTCCATTGAATTCGGGTGTGTTTGTTTATGGAAAATGGATAATTTAAATTGTGGAATTTAAGTTATGTATTTGATGTAAATGTTTTCACTGAATTATTGATTTCAATTGTGGAAATAAATTTTGAAATGATGGAATTTGTTTTGAATGGATTTCAAACTGGTGAAAATTTCTTAAGATGTTTTGATAGAAACTCATTGGTTTTATCATGCGAAAAAAGCATGTTTTGGATAAAACATGTTGTGGTTTTAAATGTAATGGTATTGGAATATTGAAATAGAAGAATGGAATTGATCATATTTTAAGAATTATTAAAATAGTTCTCCCATCATGTAAGAGAGAATGCACGCCTTAGGTAGTTAGTGAGTTATTTGGATACACTCTACTATAAGACAACGTTCTAAAACATACTTGCGGTGGGTTACATCCCTGATGGGTTGGTGACGATAATCCTTTGGATAGTGTCATAGGGATGTTTGTATACACATTTTTCTGAGTTCACATAGAGAGTGAGAAATCCCATAACTGATTAATTCTACCGTACCTTTTGGCAGATGACCATGTTGTTCACCAAAATATTTATATGTGATATATAAATGTTTTCCAATGTTTTGAACTGCTTTACATGCCTTCTAATTTTACATAAAGTGTTTTATGTAACTGTTTTTATTTAAGCCATTGTCTTAAAAGTATTTCATCATTGTAAAACCATGCTTGGTGAACATTCCATTACATGAAAATCTATAACATGATTTGTTAAAATATTCATTCCTATTGCCAAACCTATTTACATTAAAATTGAAAGATTTTCTTTGGATAATCATTATTTGGCATTTTTTATGGAATCCCAGGTGGTATCCTATGGGTCTTAGGCTCACACCATACTTTTTCCTTTAGGTGTTTGTAGACTTCCTTCTTCTAGGTTTGTGCAAGGGGAAATGATCAATTGGAGGTGGATCAATCTATTGAGTTTTCAACATGGTGAGATCTATCCTTGGGGACTTTGTGGTTGTTTTCTTGTTTTATGTACTTGGGTTGTAGAACATTGGGCTTTCTATTCCTATTTTTTTTCTGGTACAATGCTCCCAATGGAGTTTCTTTGTTATGCATTCTGTTTGTTTTACTCTCGCTTCCGCGTCCTTGTGGAAAATTCGTTACCACTTGTAATTTTTACGATGCAAGGAGCTAGTCACCGACCCATGGGGATTGGGAACACCCTTTGGGCTATGTCATGGCTGACTCGGTTATCAGGTTACCAGGGTTCCCAGGATGGGTCATGACAAATTGGTATCAGAGGGAGGTTTGTTGAAAATCTTGCATTGATGATAGTATTCATTTGAGTTTTCTTGTCGGGACTTAGGAGGTAGTAGCGATTGAGTGTCTGGCTAGCTCTCACTACAATGAACCTTAAGTCTCTAGGGGTAGTTAGGGAAATATGACTCTTGGATTAGTTCTAGTATTTTCCCTATTTTGATTTGGATAGAGTGGAATCCAAATCATTTTTATTCTTTCTTTTAAGGTAAGCCTTGTCACTTAGTTGGTGTGTTAATCTCTGTCTTTTCTGGTGTTTTGTAGTATCATACCTCTAAATAGACATGGGAATCAGATCCAAAAAGAGGTTGTTGTTGAACCTCACCAAGTGATACATATTATGGATCCTAGTCTGGTTGAGGTGATCGTTCGCACTGTCCAAGCTCTACGACTGGAACCACCTCCAGTCCCTGTTCAGATTCCATCTTTAGATCCTCAAAGTTATATTCTATGAATTAATTCCCAAGATTTCCTATACTAGAATCCACTTGTTTTCAAAGGCTCCACTGACCCTCAACATGATAAGGAATGGTTGAGTGAGATCGAACATCTTTTTGGGTTCTTGGAGACACCTGATATGATCAAGGTGAAGTGTGCCACCATCTTGCTAGAGGGACTGAGCAGGAGATGGTGGGTCATGATGGTGACGGCAGGGAAAAATGAGGGATTGGAGTGGAAAGACTTTACGGTTCTTTTCACTGATCAGTTCTATCCATAATCAATGGTGTTGGCCAAGGCTGTGGAGTTTTTCAGGCTTGAGCAGGCCATCAAAACCGTGACTGAGTACTCAAATCGCTTTGAGGAATTGGTACAGTTTTCTCCTGAAATTGTATCTAATGGGAGGATGAAGGCTCAACTATTTGAGTTGGGGCATCGATCAAATATTCATTCGCATGTTTTCTTATTGAATTTTCCCACTTATGCCGATGTGTTGGATATGGTGATGATGGATGAGATGGACCTGGCATGAAAGTCAGGGTTGAAGGGAGTTTCTTTTCCTTCTTGTGATAGTGTGGGTCCCTTTAATGGGAAAGGGAAGCACGATGTCTCATATGGTAGTTCTCGACATCAGAGAAATTCTAGACCTCCGGTAGCACCAGTAGGTGATTCTTTGACTTGTTATCAGTGTTGAAATCGGGGGCATTCTAAGAGGGTTTTCACTGAGGCACCCAAGAACTGTAGCTCCATTGGATGTTTGGGGATCATACAGATATTCTGGCATAACTTCTCTACTACACGTAGTGGAAAAGGATCATCAGTACCTCTAGAAACTGTGGGGAAATAAAATGCTTCACATGCTAAAAGGTTCCAGCCATAGGGATCAGAAACGAAGCTTCTTCACGCAGTGGAAGAGTCGCCAGAGGTAGCTGATGCAGGTCCTACGACTATGAGAGGTACCATCACTATAGCTTCCTCATTAGTGACATGACTTTTCGATACTGGTGAATCTCACTCTTTTATTTCAACTCATATTGTTAATCTACTTAATCTACCCACGGAACATTTGTCTTGTGCAATGGATATTACTACACCTATTGGTACGGTGAGAGAGAAGGGTCTCTGTAGTACTTCTTGCGTCTTCATTCTATTAGATGTTGATCTTGTTTGGGACTTTTTTTCTCAACATTAAATCGTTTTACGTCATATTTGGGATGGATTTTCTCATCTCCAATAATGCTCGGATTGATTGTCACCTTCGACGCATCTACCTTACCACAGCTAGTGGTGTGGCTCTTGTTTTTCAAGGAGAAAAGGGACCCCAGGTCAAGCAGCGCCAGACCTTCTTATCTAGAGATGGGGAAAATTATATCAGTGATTTCTTTTGATCTAGAGAATGATCTAACAAGTGGTGATATTCCTCCAGTCATCTCTGATATTCCAGACATGATTCCTTCTGACTTCTCTGTTATGCCACCAGTAAGGGAGATCAATTTTTCAATTGATTTAATGCATGGTACTCAACCGGTTTCAATCCCTTCTTACCGAATGTCTCCAGCCAAATTAAAAGAACGAAAGTCTTAGATGGACGATCTTCTTGAGAAAGGTTTTATACACCAGAGTGTGTCACATTGGGTAGCACCAGTTCTCTTCGCCAAGAAGGCCTATGATTATCTATGATTATGTGTTGATTATCGAAATCTCAATCGAGATACAATAAAGAACAAGTATCTGTTACCACGAATTGATGATTTTATTGACCAATTGAAAAGGTAAAAGTGGTTCTCAAAAATTGATCTTCGATCTGGTTACCATCAGTTGAGGATAAAGGAATATGACATTCAGAAAATCGCCTTTCGAAGTAGGTATGGCCATTATGATTACCTTGTCATGCCCTTCAGCCTAACAAATGCACCTGCAGTTTTCATGGACTTGACGAATCATGTTTTCCATGAGTATCTGGATAATTTTGTGGTAGTCTTTGTGGATGAAATCCTTGTATACTCCATGTCCGAGGAGGATCGTGTGCTTCATTTGAGAACAATTCTGGGTATTTTAAGAAATCACCGTCTATATGCCAATCTTTCAAACTGTGATTTATGGATCCAGGAAGTCAAATTCATGGGAAATGTGGTGTTAGAAAAGCAAAATCAGTTGATCCTGAGAAGGTGAAGGCTGTTATGAATTGGGAACAACCACAAAATGTTTTCGATATTTGGAGCTTCATGGGATTAGCAGGATATTATCGTCTTTTTGTCATTTATATTTCAATGTTATCTTCTCCAATGACTGCTCTGACTCGAAAGGGGGTGATGTTTTCCTGGAATGACAAATGTCAAAGTTCTTTTCTGGAGTTAAAGCATCTTTTGACTAATGCGTAGGTGTTAACTCTTCTTGAGGATGGTGCAGGTTATTTGGTCTTCTATGATGCATCGGGTCCATGTTTGGGATGTTTTTGTATGCAAGGTAATCATGTTGTTGATTATGGATCTCTTTAGCTTAAGACTCATGAGAAGAACTACCTAACCATGGCCTTGAACTCAAATCATTAATGCATGCACTCAAGTATTGGTGACATTACCTTTATGGAGAAAGGTTTACTATGTGTTCAGACCTCAAGAGCTTGAGTTATATCTTCTCTCAAAAATATTTGAATCTCCGCCAAAGGCATTGGGTGGAGTACCTGCAATCATTTGACATTGACATCGCCTACACCCCGGGGAAAGGAAATGTAGTTGTGGATGCGTCAAGTAGGAAACCTTCATCTCGGGCTGTGAACGAATCTCCAGAAGAGTGGAGTTTGATGGATCTTTTTTCTCAGTTGCATATTAGAGTTCAGTGGAAGGGTAATGAAGTTTCTTAATCCAGTGTTCAGTTGAATTCTTCTCTCCTAGAGTTAATTCTTCAGGAACAACAACTGTATGATGAATTTTGTGGCAATAGGGACTCTCATTATGGTGTGGAGACAGACACCTTGTGGCCATTCTCTAAATAGGGTGTTCTCTGTTATCAAAACCATTACATTGTGCCGTTATCGACAAGGAAGGATGTGATGAGGGATTTCCATAACTCTCAGTGGTATGTGCACCCGGGGAACATAAAGATTTTATATGATATGCGGTGATTGTTCTAGTGGCTAGGTATGTGATGAGACATTGCTGAGATTGTATCTCATAGCTATACATGCCAGCAGGTGAAATATGAGCTCCAGAAACCTTCGGGTTTGAATCAACCACTTCTAGTCCCTACATGGATGAGGGATGAAATCTCAACGGACTTTGTGGTTGGGTTACCTCAAACCGAGAGGAAGAAGAATACGATATGAGTTGTGATCCACATACTGAACAGGTCGTCTCACTTTATACCTATTCGAGATACAGCCAAAGTTGAGGAGTTGGGAAATATCTATGTGAAATTAATTTTTCATTTTCACGGAGTTCCATCTACAACTGTCTCTGATAGGGACCCTCGGTTTACTTCTCACTTTTGGAGAGTCCTTCAGGAGGCACTGGGATCTGAGGTCCGTTTTAGCACGGCTTACCATCCACAATCAGATGGCCAGACATAGAGAGATATTCAGATCCTTGCGAACATACTCCGTGCAAGTGTTCTCGTCTTTGGTGGATATTGGGATGATCATCTGGGGTTAGATGAGTTTTCTTATAACAACAGTTATCAATCTGCTATTAAAATGGATTTTTTTGACGTTTTGTATCGTTGTCCTTGTAAACCTCCTTTGTGTTGGTCGAAGATTGGTGAAAGCTCTTTGGTAGGACAGAGTTTGGTCCAAGAGATGACAGCTAAGTTCCAGTTGATTTTTCATAGAATGTTGACAACATAGAGTCAGTACAAGTCTTATGTTGATCGTCGCCGTAAGCCTTTATAGTTCTCAGTTGGTCACCAGGTGTTCTTGAAAGTTTCACCCCATTTAGTTCATCAGTGGTTTGGGAGGAAAGGGAATCTTTCTCCTCGTTTTGTGTGACCTTTCAAGGATGTTGGTCTTGTGGGAAAAGTTTCTTACCATCTAGCTCTACCCCCACAGCTAACTTCGATAGATAACTTGTTCCATGTATCACAGCTACGAAAGTACATCTCCGATCCATCTCATGTTGTGAGATGGAGTGATCTTGAAATTGAACCAGATTTATCTGTGACTGATCGACCAGTCAGGATTGTTGTTCTGAGACCAAGGTACTTCATGGGAGAACGATACCTATGGTCCGTATACTTTGGCAGCATGGTTCAAATTCTCATGAGATGTGGGAAAGGGAGGTACTAATGAGATATTAGTGGCCTCATATTTTTGACGTGGAGGTTTCATCATAGGCTTTCTGGGGACATAAATGTCTTATGGTGGGGAGGATGTAACATCCCATTTCGTTTTCAGGTACTATTGATGTCTATAAGTGCCTTTGTTTTGGAGTAGTGACTTGGGGTGCATTTGGGTGAAATTTTATGTAAAATAGAAAGTCAATGGCTTCTTCACGGTTTGCGCACGGTTTGATAAACCATGCGATCAAACGGTGCCAACCTAGCAGCACTGGATAGTGGGATATGCACGGTGTGCACACAGTTTCATAAACCGTGCGACTAAACCATGCATACCAGCAACCCTGGACAGTGAGATCTATATGGTGTGTGAATGGTTTGACAAGCCGTGTGGACAAATAGTGCAGTCACTTAAAATTAGATCCTTAAATTGTAGATCTCGGCCGTTTTTCCTATAAATGATTTGTTTTCGTCCTTAGTGGCCCTAACTTGGGATTTTTCTTCTCCTGGGTCAGAGAAGGTTCTCCCTTTGTTCCGGAGGTGATCCAAAGGTTCCTCATGGTGAATTGAAGCAGGATTCTCAAGGTTTGTGATCGTTCTTCTTCTTTCTTGAGCGGTTTCTTAGATCTACTTAGATCTACTTCCCCCCTCCCCTTGATTTATTTTATCAACGCCTGTTATTGGTATATCTAAGTGTGTAAATGACAAAATGATGAGTTTTGGTCTTGTTATTTCTAGGGGAAGTGATCTAGGACGAGTTTTTTGGAGAATCAACCTGGATTCTTGAGTGTTCTTCAATCGTTTTGGTTTTGGTCAAAATCTTCAAGGTAGGTGGATCCGTCCCGACTTGCCGAATTGATTATCTTCAATGCTTGATTTCTTTCACTTGTTTATTTTAATTCAAATCCTTTGAATTGAGATATTTGAATTGGTTTTGGCATGAGAATTTGGAAAACTCCAAATTCCATTGAATTGGGGTGTGTGTGTTTATGGAAATTGGATAATTTAAATTGTGGAATTTAAGTTATGTATTGGATGGAATTTTTTTCCATGAATTGTTGATTTCAATTGTTGGAATAAATTGTGAAATTATGGAATTGGTTTTGAATGGATTTAAAACTGGTGAAAATGGTTTAAAATGTTTTGATAGAAACCCATTGGTTTTATCTTGTGAAAAATGCATGTTTTTGAATAAAACATATTGTGGTTTTAAATGTAATGGAATTGGCACATTGAAATGGAAGAGTGGGATTGATCGTATTTTAAGCATTCATAAAATAGTTCACCATTCATGTAAAAGTGCATGCAAGACTTAGGTATTTAGTGAGTTATTTGGATACACTCTACGATACGACAACGTTCTATAACATACATGCGGTGGGTCAAATCCCTGATGGGTTGGTGACGAGTCTCCTTTTTCCAGTGTCATTGGGACGTGTGTATACACATGTCTCTGAGTTCACATAGAGAGTGAAGAATCCCATAACTGATTAATACAATCGTACCTTTTGGAAGATGACCATGTTTCTAACCTATATACTTATATGTGATGTATAAATTTTTTCCAATGCTTTTGAACTTCTCTACATGCCTGATGATTTTACATAAACTATTTTATGTAACTGTTTTTATTTAATCCTTAGTCTTAAATGTATTTCATCATTGTAAGACATTGCTTCGTGAACTTTCCATTACTTGAAAATATATAGCATGACTTGTTAAAATATTCTTTCTTATTTCCAAACTAGTTTAATTTAAAATTGAATGTTTTTCATTTGATAATATTTATTTAGAATCTGTTATGGAATCACTGGTGGTATCCTACTAGGCTTAGGCTCACACCCTACTTTTTCCTTCGAGTGTTTGTATACTTCCTTCTTTATGGTTTGTGCAAGGGGAAAGGATCACATGGAGGTGGATCCAGCAAATGAGTTTTCAATGTGTTGAGTTGTGTCCTTGGGGACTATGGGGTTGTTTTCCCGTTTTATGTACTTGGGTTGTAGTACTTTGGGCTTCTTCTGCCACTTTGTTTACAGGAACAATTCATCCAGTGGATTTTCTTTGTTATGCATACTATTTATTTTACTCTTTCTTCTACGTCCTTGTGGAAAATTCATTCTCACTTGTAAGTTATATGATCCCAGGTGCTAGTGGCTGACCCATGGTTATCGGGAATGCCCTTCGGGCTATGTCAGGTCCTGCTTGGTTATCGGGTTACCAGGGTACCTGGACAGGTTCGTGATAAGGAATAAGGGTACAATGTGGGATAGGCCAAAGGGACTCTAGATATGATGAAATAAATGGAAGATAATGTAGATGATTTATGAATGAGTTGTTTATGTTTCCAAGATTCTAAAGACACAATACCCATATGGTCCTATCATGGTTCTGGTTTATGTGGTTATAAATATGCTACAATTTTGATTTAATAACAATGTATGTAAAGAATGGGTCATTATAATTACACAATTCTTGGTTTATTCATCGAGTTGTGATGGTATCAATGAGTAGGATTTTTAGGACATGAAACGTATAACATTAAATTATGTATCGATCCATTTTATAATAAACGTCATGTTATGAGAGAGTTTGGTACCTTAGTGTTTTGGAGACCCTTCTAGCAGGTTGATCTTAGTTTCATGGGCATATTCATTGAGAAGACAATGGACTGAATGATATAAAAAAATTACCATTATGGTAGAATATTCCAATTTGACTAATTATTTATTTTGGGTAATTAATATTTATTTTTCAAAAAATATGGAAATTGTTCCCGAATTTGTGATAGAGAAAATATAATGGTTGTAGTATTTTGAAAATTTTTTATTTAGAAAATATGGTTTCCTTTTCAATATTGATTGAGAATTGGAAATGTGGAATTGTGTAAATAATAGATGTTGTAGTTTAATTTAATAATATATGAAAAGTTAAGACATCAGTTCATTCGGAATGTGATATATGTTAATTCTTATGTTTATAAAAATAGTAACGAGTATGCATCATTTATACCAGCCAGGGTATTGCGTAAAAAATGTACTTTTACCTAATCCCCTGGGGAACCATTAGCTACTGAATATCATATTTCATGATTTCCCTGTAGTGGAATGTTGGAACAGTGTGGTTGAGACAAAGAATTTGGATCACACAGTTCATTTTTAGAATCAAAATCCACCCATTTTAGTTTTTGTTCACAACCAACAATGTTGGTGGTGTGGTTGAATAGAATGAATCAAATATTAGATTTCATGGCCACATTGGTTGGGTAAAAACAAATTTTAGTGACATATATGTTTTATGATATTACACATAATTAGTGGGATTTTGTGGTCCATGATGGAAAATACCACGGTATTTGATGGGGGGATTGTTTTGAATAATTTAACAAACAATCCTAGCCTAACACATTTAGAATTTTTCACACATGAAATTTTATTATCTTCATCAAGAGAACCTCTCATTAATATAATATGAATCTAATTTTATTAACATAGTATCGTTTTCACATGAGATAGTGTCTAGTGTACCATTAAAGGCATGCTTTTTTTAAAATAGGGTTGAGGTAAGAAATTATTTTGAAAATATAAGTACATTGTATATGTGATTATGTGGAAGAGTTGAGTAGATACACAATGGTTTCAAGGGATATTTTTGGGTCAATATGTTGGTGATGCATCTTGGTACCCATAGGAATGGTGGGAACAATAACGCAATGAGCAAGAGGAAGAGGGACACTTATTTACAGGGTGGGATTATGGATCTGAATCTGATTTCTCGATCAGTGTTCCTTCCTACAAAGCATTAGAGTACGCAATGATTTTTTGAGTTTCATTCTATGGATAAAATGAAGAATTATAGTACAAAACATGCATAAGAATTTTATAAATGAATGTAGATGCGACATCTTCACCACTATTAGCATTATTATATGGGATTGGTGATTGTGACATTACAGAGGTGTCATAGTAATATTATGCCTCTATAGGATGAGGGTAGTACCATAAATCTTTTTAGTAGTTAAGATATAATATATATGATTTTGAGAATTCCATGACTCCTCAATTGGTTGTATTTTGACAAGTAATATAAAAAGTGTGAAATGTAAACCAAAGTTTGTAGCAATGAAAGTTACAGGGGATGATAATCCTGGACAATCCATCGTTAGAATTTCTAAACATTCAAATTATACTATTGTGCATGTTTTTTGATAGGGGTGTGTATCATTATTTCATTTCTTCATGTTTTATTTTTTTGGAAGTAAATGGGGAAGTTATGCCATTGGTTTTGAAACATTACACTCATCTAGGTCATAGAGAGTGTCAAGAATTTTTGGGTAGAACATGTTATATACTTGATGCTGGTTTTGTGTTGATGGGGGGAATATAAGTGATTGACATTAATGGTTATGGTATAATCATGGGTATGAATAGGTTTAGAATGTTTAAGGACCACCTAGATTGTCATGCATGAATGTATAGTTTCAAAATGAGTGATAGAATCAACCATCAATTCATAGAAGTGGAGAATTAAAGGGTAATGGAAATAATTTTTTTGGATCTAGAACATCATATGAACTTGAATTAATTGGCATATTTTTCATTGTAATCAATGTAATTAGATGATGGAAGTAGTTTTCTAGTGGTTGTTGGGAAGATTGTGATGTTTTCCCCAAAATTCTCATGAATTCCTCCTGTCAAATAATTTGAGTTTATGAATGATCTCCTGAGGGAGAAAATTATTATATTACTTCCATATTATTGAATGGAACTAGTATAATTGATGGAATTGAATGCTTAGTTGGTGGAGGTTCAAACCAAATGGTTCACCCGGACTAGAATATCATTGTGTATAGCACGCGTGGTTTTTGTTATAAAGGTGTATGTAACACTTAAAATGTGTGTTTATTATCGTAATCATAAACATGTTACAATAAGTAATATATATATATATATATCCACAAATTGATGTTTTTTACATAATATAAAGTTATCCCAGTTGTTCTCCAAAATTGAAATGTGATAAGGATATCATTGGATGCGGGTGTGAAAGGTTGATATTCTGAAAACAAATATCATGGGTGGATATGGACATTATTTGAATGGGGTTAGGACCATTGGTCATAAAATTAAAATATTGGTATTCATGTAATTTATTAATGGGACATTTTAGAGATATATGTATTTCGTTCATGGTGGTTTTTTTTGGATGATATATTGATGAATTCAGGGAAAAGAATGGATAATGTGTGACACATTGTAGTAGTGTTTGGAATCTTGAGAGATCATCAGTTATATGACAAATAAAAGAAGTTTTGTTTCTATATACAAGAATTTCATTCCTGTAGACATGATGTTTTTCAGCAAGGGTTTTTTGATCAATAAATGATAGTTTTTTTTATCTCGTTGCAACCAACAAGGATTGTATTTGAGTGTTGAATCATCTTTGGTATGGTAAGATATTATCAACACCTTATTCATTACTTTTCAGGATTATCCAAATCAATGATATAATTTCAAAAGTAGAATGTACAATTTCAGTGGAATGAGTAGTGTTTGATGTCTTTTGAAGGGTTATGGCACATCAGTATCAGGGGAGGGGTGTGTTCTCATTCAATGGGATAATGTCATTTCATATGGATCTCAATACTTTTTGTTTCATGAAATGAACAACTCAATTCATGATTTGGTGTTGGGGGTAGTGGTTCATGAATTGAAAATATTGAATCATTATCTCTACTATGATAGATTCCTGGTTTTTAATAATGATACGAGCTTGATGCAGTTTTATCACATAGAGATTTGAATATGAAGTATAGGATATGAAGATAGTATCTCAACATGCTTGACTAACACTTTATTTACAAATTGGGCAAGGGGAATTAGGTTTCATAAGAATTATTTAAGAAGTAATATTCTCATGTGCTTTAATACACATCATATTAGTGGCAGTTTATATGGTTACAGTCGGCATGTGCTTTGAATGTGAATATTGGGGTGATGCACCATTTTTTTTGTCCACGTTGTTTGACGAATGGGGTGGATTGGTTAAAGAGTTGTATATGTTAGATTCAATGATTGTGGAAATGATCTGAAATCTCAATGGTTAGGAGACCATTAAGGGTTTGAAACATGATGGGCATTTAGTCTTGTTCTTTTGGAATTTGATGGTTGTACTGCAGACATCGAAGTAGAAAATTCTCAATGATTATAATATTTAAATACTGGCTTCCCAACAGAGAATTCATAAAATTTATAAGGTTTTGAAAGCATAGTTTTGGTGGAATAGTATGAGAATGAATGATTCTGATATTTTTTTAGATGTTTGACTTGAAAGTCAGTCATGTAAGTGCATCAGGGGCCAATATGAATGTACTAGTATTTATCTACCATTATGTGATGGTGGGACTATATAGGAATGAATTTTATTACAGTTATTCAATGAACTATTAGGATTCACAATTCCATTCTGGTGATTGTGGATCATCTCAAATATATTCCCATTACATCCCTATTGATTAATATCATACGGTGAAGGATTTTTCAACAATATATATTTAGTAGGTGTTAAAGAGGCATGGTGTTCAATTTTTTATTGTATTATAGATAGATATATGGTTCAAATCACGTTTTTATAAATGATTTTTGCAATCCATTTTAACAATGTTGACAATGATAACAACATATAATCCTTAGAGGGACGAGAAATTCGATAGTAAAATACAAACATTAGTAGATATGTTTGGTGTTTTGTGGTGATTTTTTATTCCTCATGGGGGATTACTTAACGTTTTGGAATACTCATATAATAACAATAATCGTGCCTCGATACATTTGGCACTATTTGAATCTTTGAATGGGAATCTAGGTCATTTTTTCATTTTTCTGATTGAAATGGGGGAGCCATTGATAGTTGGGTTGAGCGTTTTCCAAGAGACTAATATGATTATTATGTTGATCAATATGATTATTGAGATGTCATAGAGTCATTATAAATCATAATCATACCATCATCGATGACATTGGTCTTTCGAGGTGGGTATATATGTGTTCTTCAGAATGTCACCTAGGCTTGGACATCATCAATTTTTTGGAAAGAAGTGTAGGTTATCTCTAAGGTATATATGTCGTTTTGAGATACATGGGATTGTGGGAGAGGTGGAATATTGGTTGGAATTTCCACCATGGTTTATTTATTGTACAATGTGTTTCATTTTTCTCATTAGAAGAAGTATCAGCCAAATATTGAACATGAAATTTGTTGGGATCACATTGAGATAGAGTCAGATGCTTCATTAGTTAACATACAAATGTGCAGTGTGGATTGTAATGATAAAGTCATTTATGGTAAAATAATCATTCTAGTTTGAGTTTTTTGTTAACATGGTTAGATTCAAGAGGAGACTTGGGAGTGGTAGAAAGTCATGCTTTAGCGATGGCCAGATCTTTTTCATCAAAGAAATGGTTCTCCTCTTTCTAAGGATAGAATGTTAAATATTGGGGTGAATGTATCACCCATTGTTTATGGTATTTGACACATTTGCATTCTTTTTTTTGGTGTAAAATAATTTTTTGTATGGTTTGGGAGAGTTTTTGATATATTGGGATATCATTGAATGTTTTTATAAATGGGGCCGCTCAGGACATTACCCAAAACCACCATTACTTATCCTATGTGAACCATACTCCGGATTATATCTTTTCTATGGTTTGGGAAAACCTCCAACCCATTTTTTAATCTTTTATAAGGCTCTTCATGGTACTTTTAATGGAAATATACCTAGGTATTTTTCCCTCATTGGGGTTTTCTGGTATTTCTGTTGACCTATATCCCTCTATGTCTTAGTTTTATTTATCTAATTCCAATACATGTAGATATAAATTTTTTTTGACTATAAGGATGGTTTTGGGGTTTTAAGGATATGAAATGTGTTTTACGAAGATTTTGTCGAGTTTAAACCAAGATTCATCGTGTGGTTGTGAGGTTTGTCAGTTTTAACACACACTAAGGTTGGTGGATTCACTCTCATACCCCCTTTTGATACAACTAAAATCCTTAATTTCAAATTTTTTGGTTTTTCGTGAAATTTATTATTATAAGGATGTGCAATTTCTGGTAGTAAATTTTTTTTTGAATAATTTTTCATTTTGAAAATAATTTTTGTTACGATAAATTGTTTTTTTTTGGATTTTAAAATGTTGAATTTATAATCAGTGCATTGGTTTATTTTTTGATAATGGATTATGAAAAATGTAATTGAATAAAAATTTTGTGTTATTGAAATGTGTTTTGGAGTGAAAATTCATTCACAGTTGTTTCCAATAAATTGGTTATTTATTATTGTTGTTATGGCATGTAATTGTAATTTTAATGTGTCTATTGGTTTGTTTTGTTAGGTTATTTTTTTTATTATGGCTTGAAATATGTTTGTTGACAATAAATTGAAAATTTTGATTTGATTACTATTTTAGGATCCTAAAACACTCTTTTATTATTTTTTATATTAATTTATATGAATTTGTTGAAATTGATGGGTATTGATCTTGAAGAATCACAATAAAAAGGTGATGAATAATTAAATTACCCATCAATAAAATGTGGGAATGATGTATGAAAATAAATGATGATGAGTTTAATGGGTTTGGATGTGATGATCCATCATTATGGTTACACAAAGGTGGTGGTATACAATTTAATGAATGTGAATAGAATGTGTGTGCATCCATTAATGGTGAAATTGTGTGTGGTAATATTTTTTGGGAAAATTATTAATGGAATTTTTGGATTCATTCCATGGTATTGTGTTGGATTGCCTAAAATGGAATTATGTGGGAATGTTTGGATTTCTAATAATTTTAACACTATTGGATGTATTAAATCAGTTGTTTTATATAAATGTGCTAATTATTTTATCCTAGTGTAGGGTGTAAGGAATTCATTTGGGGAAAACCTAGTGAGTATTATTACCCCCTGCTTCGGAACATTGGTGGTTCTATTGATTTTGTACAACATGACACATGTATGGGTAATGAATCTCATTATTTTGGTGGTTCATTATGATTCATGGTCGTTTTTTTTCTTGGAGCACAGAAAATGGTGTGGCGATGTTGATTTTTTTCATGTCTTCTTTGGGGTTTTTTGTTTAGTCATCTTCCTGGTATTCAGACTCTCGGATATTGTGTTTTAGTTGTATTTTTTGTGGGTATTTTTATGTTATTTTTTTGGTTGTGTGGTTATCTCAACATAATTTTAAATATTGTTTTATATTTCTTACAGGCCTCATGGAGTTGTGGTTTATTATGACTTATTTGGTTGGTTTCATTTACTTTAATTGAAAATCAGTCCCCAACAATGATTATAGCCCTCAACATTTATTTATAGCATTTTTCTCATTTATAATGTCGTTTATGTCTCAGTAACAATCCACCGCCTACTCAATTCAATAATGAATGGTGAGATATTACAATATTTCTCTTTTATTATATCATTAATAAAACATTTTTATTCATTCAAAATTCTATTATATAAAATTTTAAAATTCCTTTTATACATTTATAAAAGACACTATTGGATATCAAAATAACCTTTTAAAAAATTACATTTTAAATAATATAATACCCTTTTCTTTTGAAAAATAATTTTTGATCCCAAAATTACAAAAAATATGGAAATAGTTTTTATGAATAACTGAAGGAATTATATAATATTTAATAAACATTTATTTCCCATAGTGGATATAATATCATTTTCACAATATGTATAAAAAAGGAATTTCTTTTTTTCATTTTGCAAAATTTTCATTATAAAACATGTAAAAATAAATATTTTTGATTCTTATGAAGATATTGTAAAAAGTTACATTGAAATTAATATAACAATATTTTTTGTTAATAAGAAAATTCATGAAACACCTTCCAAAACATGAATACAAAAGGGGAAGAGTGGAATGAAACACTTTAAAAGGTTTATTTTTAATGAAAATTCTTCTATTACGTCCAAAATATTTGAAATATAATACACATGAAAGGGTAGTATTAGACAAAAAATCACATACTATAATAATGGATAAATTCATTATATAACATGTCAATGGTCTATATCTATACCTTGTTTAATAATATAGTTTTATAACATCAAAATGTTGATAAATTAAATAACATTTAGAATAAATCCCTTTAAATATAGTCTAATTAATCATATATGACTTTATATTCCTAGATAATATCAATATATTAGTTATTTACTTTTTTATACACTTTACAATGTTTACTATTTCATTTATTTTCCTTATTAACAAGTTATTCATGATTGCATAATCAATTTTGATTGTGTGATAAGTTTCGTTGGTATATGGATTCCATGAAAAAAAATGATAAGATGACTATGGTCAAATAAGTATTTATTTTTGAATTTTAATAATAATAATCATGATTTATTTATCATATTTATTCAAAAACATATTTTCAAAAGTATTCATGCATTTTTTTTAATTAATGTATATTACAATCATCGTGTTGGTTGGTCGTATGTGTACATGAGTAACATTTCCATTATCCATAAATCATTATGGAAACAATTTTCTACTATTTTACAATTACATAATAAGAATAATAATATATTATATAACATATTGTTTCATTATCTATTATTTTTATATCATCCTTATTTAATGGTAATGAATAGACAATCACTTAGTGTTTTGAAGGTGGTAGTCCACACATACACAAAAGATGTTTCCACTTTATTAGTGAGTGAAAATGTAAGAATGAAAATTATATAATATATTACCATAAATACGTATATATCATCAATATAATAAATATTTCACATATTTATATTATATTAATTATCATTACACATTTTACGTTCCATGAATCATTTTACAGAAAAAACAATCCCATCAATTCACAATGTGGTAGTCTATCGTAAAAATGAATGAATTTTTCATATACCCAATAAGATATAATGAAAAAAAATATAGTGTATATAATAATTAAATATATATATATATATAAATTTAATAAATATAATAAATATAATTCAGATCCATCATCATTCCATACTACGAGAGGTGGTACATGAAAAACGAATAACATTAGTTTAAGAGGTTTTAGTCTTCCACACACATGAATAATGGTTTCCTTACCAATTTGTTGGATGTAACAGTTTTTATATGTCATGAATATAAAAAAAATATCATATATTTATATTCATGATATATGGGTTATTATATCTTCATGATTTAAAAATATTTATGTATGTAGCTAAATAAAGAAATGAAACATGATTGTTGATGAACATTATCTCTCTTTTAGGTATCTTCTTTAGTTTGGAACTAAAATCCATTAATTGTAGTATTTATTACCAAACTATGGATATTATGATTAGTAAATTTTAGTATATAGTCTATTTGGAAAGATCTTATCCTATCCAATGGGGGTTTATGGTGTGAAGACAAGACGAGATTGATATCCTATTAAAGTAGAGAATATGACAAACTAGGAATTTTTTATAATAATTTATCCCTCCAACATTTTGGATATGTAAAAGGATACAAAATATGGGAAATTATCTAACATTAGAATTGGTTTAGTCTAAATATTCCCTTATAATATAATTTTACATGTGTATAGTTAATTATTTTACCCCTGTCTTTTTTATTTTATCCCTAAGAAAACCCATTTTTATCTTAATCGTGATAATTAATTTGTAATACATTAACTGTTCATTTTGATAAAAAAAATTATGTCACTCATACTAGATTATATACATTATTATAATTCAAAATATTGAATCAATTTATCCAAATCAGAATCCAATATTTTGTGAATTTTAATAGAAATGTTATCCCATATATTCAATAATAAAAGACGGTTTTATAGGGAAAATGATCAATAGGATTAAAGTTTTTCATATATAAAATGTTAAATGAAGATGATTAAAATGAGATAAATTGGATTAGTGGATATATAATTGAACTTATGATTCTTTAAAAAAAATTAAAATTGTAGTTTTTCTTTCTAAAATAGTTAAATGGAATGAATTTTTCATTTTAAAATTTATAAATTTTCACTATTCATAAAATAGAACATTTTTAGAAATATCCCAAAATATCACACTATGATAATTTTGACACCATGGTTTAAAAAATTATATATATTTGAAAAAATTCTTAAATTTATAAGTTATTCTATAAAATTAAACAATATATGAAATGAGATAAATTAAATTTTTTGCTTTCTGATTTAAAAATAAATTAATATTTTAACAGTGATTATGACTATATTAATAAACAAGAGGGTGATTTACTCTATCTTTACATATATTGTTACATTATTCCCCATTTTATTAATTTTTACCGAGTAATTTTATTATCTTATTATAAATTTGGGGATTAAATTCCCTCATAGCATTTTCATATTCATATGTACCCAATTCAACCATATATTTTTTATATAAAAAAAGAAACTTGGTGAGTGAAATATTTTTAAGCAAATTATTATCAATAGTAACGAATCAGTGTAGGATTTTATTCATAACAAAATCTTCTCTTCTACATTAAATACTTATATGATCAAAACATGAGATGAATACAACAATTATTTAATTAACATTTACACAGTTATATGTTGGGTACCTCTGATAAACTCGAAGGTACCACCATAGGGTAAGAAAATGATCAAACATATTCAATGATTTCACAAGGATAAATGAAATGTGGATTTATATTTCAATTTTTACAAAGACCAATAAAATTTTACAGAGGTAAAATTTTAAAAATAAATCATCACCTCTATTAAAATAAATATCATTCCTCTTGATATCTTTAAGGATATTATTCCAAATCTAAGATGTCATCTTATATTATAGAATCAACAACCCCTTCTCATGCAATCCCTATATCGAATGTGGTCCGATTAAAACACTGATGTATATTTTTCATTGACAGGAGATTAATAAAATAATATATCAATTTATGAAAAACCAATAGATATATATGTCTATTTTCCTTTGGAAATATATAAAATACAAAACACATAAATGGTTTAATACATCATCTCTATTGAATCTTCATTACTAGTATCATAATACCCAACATATCTTAAATCTAAATGGGATAACATGGGGACGTACAAAATAAAGGGGTGAGATATATACCCCTCAATGGGGATAAAAATGGAATAAAATTAATATAATAACACATGATAAAAAATAGGTATTTCGATGATGCATAAAAGGAGTGGTAAGGATAAACATCAACACTAAGGCGTTATAGAGACTAATAACATTAAGTTAACATAAACATAGTTCAAGGATAACATACTTGATTTCATGATGGAAAATTCCAAAAAAAATGAACAAAGTTCACCGCTTATCGCATCATAGCATTTCATGGGTCAAAACATTTCCCATTTCAATAGAGGGCTATATAATTCTTGGCTCACATGTCACTTTAATTTGATGCAGTTCCTTAAGTGTTGAATGTATATAAAAAATACATTTAATCATTTATCATAATATTATTTTCCATGGTAATGGTGTATGGTATAAATATATGTATATCCAAATTAAATGATGAATATGTGGATAGTGTGGAACATCCCTGATAGGAAATTGGTATGGAATTCAGTACTCAACTGTTTTGGAAAGGAAAATCCTGAAGAAATCTCAACAACATAATGACACATCTAAATAATTATTCAAATATGAAGATAAGAGGGATATGTATATATAATAATTTGGAAATAAAAAAGATATATAATATTTGCATTTAATATTATATCCAATCACTGGGAATTGGAAATCGGTGGAATATGATAATAATGAAACAAGAATAACGAGAGAAGGTGAGGATATGTCAATAGAATTCGGCATGGTATTTGGTTTACAATGAGGTTTAGGGTAGGGATTAATGAGATTTAATGGGGTCTTTTATAACATGTATATGATTAAAAATTAAATATATATGAATGAAAAAAGACCCCAAACAAGAAAAAACATTAATTAAAAAGCATAACAGAAAATAGTTTCTTGAATAGAAAGGATATTTTAAGATCCCTTACTTTTATAGTGTGACATAAAATTCTTGGGAAAGGATTTTTGAAGGCTTTAGGGGACCTTGAGAGGACTCTAGTGAGTGATGTTATGTGTATGGATGTGCTCAATGTATTTTTTTCAATATAATTTGGATATTGTGTGGTATTATATATGAAATGAGTATGGATTTTATTATTATTTCCCATTCAATTCTTTTGGAATCTATATAAAACCAAAAACATAAACCATCCCACGATTTCTACAATATTATAATCTCTTAAATTGTTGTTTAGATCCCTGGAAAAAACATAATAAAATAATATCCTTTCTTATGTTGAAGTTATTTTCAATTATAATGTTTTTTTAAAACCTTAAAATACACTACTGATTTTAGAGGGTTTATAATGTATTTTAAATTTTAAAAAATAAACAGTAATTAACATTAATTTAAATACAATAATTAATTATACATTTACCTCATTTATATTATTTATAAAATTAGTTTTGGGTCATTATGTTTTCATAATACACAATATATATGGAGACAATATTAAATTTTTATTAAAAAATATGTCTATCTATCAAAATTATGAAAAATTCATCATTGGATATTTTTTATGTTCTGATTCAAAAAATATTATTCATTTTAACAAAATAATTTTATAAATTTATTCATTTTAACAATATTATTATAATCAATAGTTATTGAGATATAATGGGATTTGGATAGAAGTATTTTTAATATTGTTATAGAAATTACATATAAATTCATAAAAATTATACCATCATTTATATTTTTAAAAAACATATTTAACAATAGAAATTTATTAAAAAAATTATTTCAATAATCTATTAATTCAAAAAAATTATTTTAATTCTAATATTATGCAAAAAATGGGGTTTTATTACATCAAAATACAAAATATTTATAAAGTAACAATTATATGATAAAAATATATCGATAATGTACATAATAATATAATTAAGGTCTTGATAAATATCCATTTAATACAACAGAAATATCTCAATGACTAAGGAAAAAGATTCCGAGACTATCATGGGGTTGTTCGACAAACATGGTTTGGGTCATGATCTAATGAGCTTTAACATATCCAGTAAACAATTTCACTGATGCATATATTGTTGGATCTCATCATGAGATTTTTCGAGGTCTATTCTTAGTGATTCTATCTCCATTAGAAACATCGATAAAAGGGATTCATAGGGAATAATAGTATTGATTGTGGCCATTGATTCCATTGTTTATATCAATTGGATTTGTTAATGCTGAAATTTTATACTAATCATGTGGTCAATGTTAAATGACAATATTAAAATGTTAATATTGCATTAAAATTATTAAAATAAGATATGATAAAATAATACAATATATGTCCAAATTTTTTTAATATCTATATAATATAATACAAATAATTAATTCACAAGGGGTATTTTATTAAAAAGAATCCATGTTGTTATATGCCCCATCAAGGTTATTTCTCTTAAATGATCCCCAAATGATGGTGTAAAACATATCCTTCCTTACACTGCATCAAATTGGTTCATATGTATTTTGGAATGAAATTGTTTTCATAAGAAAACATAAGGAAAAAATTATGTTTATACCAATATCAATGTTAATCCATTGATCATTAACGAAGCATATCTTATAGGGTATTAATATTTCTCTCAGATTATCAATCAGATTGAGGATGAATAGTTGTACAAAAATAAAATATAGTAACCATATATTTTTGATGTAATTTAAAAAATTTATATTTGATCATGGCATCACAATCTTCCACAATAAAGAGAGACACTCCATGTAACCAAACTATATAGGTTATAAATAAATAATAATTCTTATTGAAATAAATTACATCATTAATGGAATAAAATTCTGTAGATTTATTAAATAAATTAAAAAATATCAAATAAAATTATTACATTGATATGTCATTAGAAATACTATTGTGAAATCCATTGACATATTTTCCGATTTCAAATCTGATAATGGATATGGTTGATGATTCCTACATCATTATTTTTATTTTACTTTAACCTGATTTTAATTAATATTAATACTCCAGAAGGTAATTCTCTTGAAGGTCTCTATACACCTTAGTACAAAAAAATGAACAGAAAACATATAACTATGAGAATAAATCACCAACAACTTAATTGACTAGGAATCAAAAGTCACACATAATTTTTTTCAATATTTTATATCATTTTCACAATCAATATCAAATTCCCACAATGTAAAACTATAAATAAATTATAAAATTTTGGGAAATGATTGATCCACCTTCTTATCGTTAGTAATTATTTCCATCAAATTTGACTACTCAAAAAAAAGAGGATATACCAACATCAAAAAAATCAGGTAAAGAAGTTATAAAATCATTTACTAAATGATAACAGTCAAAATTTAACATGGTTATTATATATTCAATTTTTCATCTCAAAGAATAAACCACTTTGTTTTCCTTTCTCATATTATAAAAAATTATAAAATAATATTCCATGATCAGTTGCAACCATTTTCTCTATGTCATGTTTATATCTTTAATAGTTAATTTATACTTTAGCTTTTTTTATAGGTATATATTTCACAATCTAATCAATATAAATTATTCCATAAATGGTTTAATGAAAAAAACATGGAATCAATCTCCAAATCATGTTTATAGTAATTTAACTTCTGATTATTCAACTAAAGAGTATAATTTTTTCAATTACATAATCAATATTCATTAGGAAAAAATATTTTCTTTAAATAACGAATTAATTTAGATGAATAATTAAACATTTCTAAATGGCAGGTCCAGAACAGATATCGTTCAGTAATATTCATTTAGTTTTTAAAAATAATAATAATATTTATTTTTAGATGATGAATTTAACTACATTTCATGTTAACATATATAGTGTCCTAAAAAACGATAAATATTTTCCACAAATCACCTGTAATTATTAGATAATAATATAAAATAATTAAAATATAATGTATTTTTTGGCCATACACAATCATCATAAAAATTTGATTCAGAACGATCAACATTAATTCCATTTTAGAAACAATATGAACATGGAATGATATATTTTGAAACCAAAATTCACACATAATAACTATACCATATGTTTTCATTTCATATAATTTTTGAAAAAAAATACATATTTGTCCATTATATTACACTTGAATTCTAGAATATAACTATATTTTATCTATTAAAAGAAAAAAAAACATATTAGTGAACTAATAAATAAATATTTTTTGTGGGTCCATTAATACAGTTAGGTAATTATAAAAAAACTCATAACATCAAACACAAAATTTTCATATATAGTTTAAAAATTTGTCATTAGAATGTTTACATCATTAGTATTAATCTTATGGAACCCCATCCTCTTATAAACCTTTGGAAATATGTTGGCTCCTCAGATCAGATCAAACGAATCATCGATATCAGAAGAGGGACAATTGTAATTAATAATTATTTTATTCAAGGATCTATAATCAATGTAATGTGTCATTGATAGTCATTATTATGAAAAAAATCAAGAGAAACCCTTACTAATTTCTTATGTCTAATGGTACATTTATTAAATAACTCACATAATTAAAATTTAAAATATAAATTCTCCAATAGATCCATTCTATAATGTTATTTATAAATATTTTTAGCATCAGGTACTAAATAAATATTTAACTCAACATCCTAATTTGCAATGACACAATGAAAATTATCAGTAAAAATATAATTGTGCACATTTTCTATAGTAACATCACTAATATGAAAATATTCACTATTTTTAAAAATATGAGCTAAATAAAAACCACTTCTAAATAAAATCAATTTCTCAACATCGTAGTATGTTATAAAAGACATGGAATCATTGAACAAAATATTCATATCTGTTCAGTCTATCATAGGATGATAAATTGAATTCCAATGCATATATGGAGGGATATCAAACTCTACAATGACTAGTTCAACAATATTTCTTGGAAATTCCATAACATTAATAACAATAAGAAAATTTCTATAAATCTTGGTAGATATAATATTTATGGTTGTAAATTTCACCAATAGTTTTATTTTAAATTCATGATTTCATATTCCAAATTTAGATTAGTTCTTCCTAGAAATGAATGAATGTGAAGATTTAGAGTCAAACAAGGTATTTGTATAAAAAGAATACATTTGTAAAATTATAATCAGCATATAATTTTATGGCCCAAAAAATTGTAAAAGTAGTAAATGACATTGAAAATAATTTATGAATCCAATCATTATTATTTCAATCCTATGAAACAATATTTGGACACATGTTTTCATAATGACCCAAATAATTGTATCTAGAACACAGCACAATTGAATAGATATGAGTTTCCCAATTATGTGGTTATCTAGGACACTATTCATTATAGTCTCAATACCTGTGACTAGATAGGAAAAAAAATTCCTCCCTATAAGTAGTTTAACATTACTTGATCTGTTATTTTCCACATTTGGATCATTTCCGGGTCCATCCTTCGTACTTCTTAAATTTATTTTTCTCAAATTCCTTCCCAATTTACATTTTTTAGTTTTTATCTCAAGGAACATATTTATTAGAAAACAATATCTAAACATTCTAATCACAAAAATCAATTTTCTTATATATTTTAATCATTCCTGCAGCCAATTCTCGTCGAAATTATTCTATCAAAACTGATTAATATCAATTAATTTAACATCATTGTGCTGAATAAAATCAAGAACATACCTTCTCAATCTTGTTATATTTTCATCATATTAAGCTATATAAATTTAATATTTTCCTTATTTAGATGAATTGTTTTCTGTCTATAATCGAACAGCCTCTGGGAAATATTCCTCATGGAACAAATAATTAAATATTTTTCATCCTATGAGATAAAGATCATTATTTACTATAAAATTTTTAACCAAACAACACCATCAAGAATCCTCTCCATAAATTTGATTAATTGAAATATTTTCTTTTTTATTTTATGAATATCCTTTGATTTAATATAATTTCTCTAGTGAATTAATCAATCATTCTTAAATGGAAATAAAAATTTATCAACTAAAATTTGGTTCTTTTTTCACATAAATTCTCCAACTATGACATGCCACATTACGGAATATCAGGTTACTATATATCATGTATAACACCACCATTAATAAAATGATTTAATTGTTCAATATCTATAAAAACCTATTCTGTTATGATTTCTATCAACCTGTGTTGCTGATATTGAATAATAGTTTTCTATCATAACATTCCCAAAAAAACAACTTTGTTTCATATGTTGAAATAAATTATAAATAGTAGTACATTAGTTGAAGAAGAATCTTATTTTTAACATCGTTTATCTTTTCAAGATTAATATAAATTAACTTCTTTTATAGATATATTGTTATCATTAATCTAACCAGTACAATTATATAAAAACCATTAATATCAACTGTAAGGAGACAACTATAAACATAAATAATCTATATTTTAATAAGGAATTTACTTTGTTTCACATTAATTATATGTTCAGGTATATATTTTTATAGTAATATATCATAATTCATAAATTACAAAAACATATAATAAAAATTCGACACATCTGATTGATACCCATTTCCTCCTCCATATATGGTTTATAATAGAAAAGGGTATTTATATCCAGGAAAACAATTCATGAAGTTATTCTTGATTTCATCCTTTATCATAAACATATTGCAAAAAAGAAATTAAAATAATTAGATGACTAAAAAAGGTAGAAATGATATTTTGAAAATATGATGCTATTAGTTGAGTATAAACGTGAAAACCAATGATATATTTAACTTTACATAAATGTTCTTTGATTGATGTTAATTAAAAACATTCAAGCGAAAAATGTATATAGATATTTCAGATAAATATATTTTAAAAACCATATAAATCTGTTAAAAATAAATTTTTATTACTTATATAATTAAATTCATAACCCATTTTAAATCTGTGTCATAGGTAAATGGATCCCAATTAAAACCATAAGATAAACTAATTAATAAATCCCTCATTCATTACTATTAATATATTGAAAATTACATAATTCATTTCATTTAAATAATGGATAAAACATTGTTAAATCATTAATGGTCTCAGTCATTGCTATCTAGGGGACCCAATGATATAGAATATAAGGTGATCACTTCTTTCTATTTCGGATGACTCATAATTTAAGATTTAGTGGGATCACCCAACCCTATCTGTAGAGAATCACTAATAATGTAAAATTCTAATGTACTATATAAATAATAAAATATTTGTATTCATTAAATTTTCAATAAGAAAATAATTGATAAAAACATTAAAATTGTAAAAAATTCATTTTGGGATATCAAAATACAATTTTATTTTAAAACCACACTTTCTATAGAAAAATACCCTCATCATTTGAATGAAACCATTTTAAATTAAAAAATTCAAAAAAAGAGGATATGGGTTTTATATTAATAATACATGAAACATTGAGAATGTAGATTTATATAAAATAATGGTTACAATGGATAAAAATTCATTCTACCTGTTTATGATAATACTAGAACATTCCACCTTTTTTTGAAACTTTTTTTATAAATCATTACAAAAGATTCATTCTATTTAATTATTAAAAAAAATTATAAATCAATTATAAATAAATTATTTCCATAAAAAAATATTTAATAATTTTCAAATCATGTACATGGAAAATGAATATTTCTATAGATAACATTAAAATATTATTTTAAAAAAATATTATTCCCTTATTACCTTGTTAATATTTGAATCCACAATTTCCATGAATTAATATATATAAATATATATATATACCACTAAAATTTAAAAATTAAATATTTAGCATATAAATGGTGATGCATAGACTCCTTGTAAATGTTTATAGGTGAATAATATCAATGTAAGCCTTTGTTAATTGAAATTACGAAAAATTACCTTACATTGAATCTGATTCATCAAGCATATTTTTATCTTCCTAAATAATAAGCACACATTAAATATTTAATTTCATTAAACCATTTTCTGGATTAGTATTTCATTTATCTAACTTATTTCAATGTTTTATATGATTTCATAATAAATTAATATTACATTTCATGTTTCAATGATATTTCACTTAGGTATCAAAAAATACTTTAGTGGGTTGAATACGGTCCACTATTTCATTATTTAAGAATATCAATAATAATAATCATGAAATAAAAACAATATGTATATATCAATTAATCTTTTTATTCAAATTATGAATTTTTTTATAAATTAATTATTGTGTGATCATATAGAATGCAGGTTATACATATTCAAGAGTAATATTCACATTTTATGAAAATAATAATTGAAAAGTATTAAGTATTATATTTCTTATATATAATGATTATTATATCTTATATACCATATCGTTTCATTATATAAACATATATATAATTCATTTATGTGGTGTGCTAATGAAAATAGAGTCACATAGCATTGTGAATTCAACAGTCGATACATAAATAGACGACGTATCAATTTTTATGTTAGTGAAAGGTAAATAAATAAATTGATATATTATATTTAAATAATGATATTTGTTTGTTTAATATCATAAATATGAAAATTATATCGTATATATTAATTTTCATTATCCTTATTGCCTTCTAAACATTAGGTTAGTGAAACAAATGGCATCACTTCGTGAGGTGGTAGTCTGCATTACAAATGTGTGACGTTATCGTATCCCCTATGAAATAGATTAAAAATAAGTATGTATGATATAATCACCAAGTAAGTATAACTATAATTAAATTATTAATATATATATATATATTATACCTCATAATAAAAAATATTGACTGGTGATAATGGAAAAACAATTCCCATTGGTTCGTGAGGTGATAGTCTTCCAAACACATGAACGATTATTGTGTAAAACATTTCATTGAAGTGGAGACAGTTTTAGTAAATAAAATTAACATAAAAACATCTTATTAAATGGATGATATTATTTTTATTGTATCATCATTGTATGAAAATAATTTTAATGGGTGCATAAATAAATAATACAAAAATGATAGATAAAGAACCATTAGGTATTTCAGGTATGAATAGAGGAGGGGAATATATTAGTGATTTGAGATGGTAATTTCTTGATCCAATAGGTTTTTAGGTCTTAATATATTATGTGAGTCAGTGGAATTTCTATAAGTGGGGAATAGGATAGAGTAGGTATTTTTTAAATCAATAGAATGGTCCAACGTTTTCCTTTGTCATAGGGGTCCAAAATTATAAATTATAAAACCATAGGTTTTGAATGTTTTATATATGAATAAAAAAAAGTTTTCTAGAATATAATTTAGATCAATTTTTACCATTAAATTTTTATTATATACCACTAGTAAACCCATTTTTATCATAAACATTGTAATTAATTTTTATTGTATTCTCTTTTCATTTTGGTTAGAAAATATGATGAATATATTAAGATATATATAAAAATATTAGAAATATGTAATTTTTTTTACAAATTCAAGTAAAAAATGTGGAAAATTTTATTTTTAAATTATCCTTATAGACACAACAAATATTATTGATCTTAATGAGAAAATATTCAAATTTTTATAATGTTTATAAATCAATATTCAATACTAATTTCATTATAATGACACATGTTTGATAATTCGATGACTTTATAAAAAAATTTTAATTTAAATACATTTTAATGTCTAATTTTAACTTATAAAAAAATTATCTAAAAGGTAATTCTTATTTAAAATTTATTATTTTTTATTATTTATCAACAAAACTATTTTTGTAAAAATCCCAAAAACTAATTGTAATATAAATTTGAAATGATGAATTTAAAGATAATTTTAATTATATAAACTAAATTCACTAAAATTTATAAATTTATATTTTAAATAAATATATAAAATAATGATGATGAATTAAAACAATTTATTTACTCATTTAGAAATTAATTAATATTTTTATAATTAATTTAAATATATTAATATTATTGAGAGTGATTTATTATATCTTTGACTATATTTTTATAGTATAAACAAGATTTCATTATATTTTAATTTATTATATAATAATGATTTTTTTCAAATATTAATATTATATAATGATAATATATCACAATCTCTATGTAATAAAAAATGGTTATTGAAACATTAACCACATTAAATGGAATTATCATACTTTAATTCATAATTTGGATATTTTTAGGGATTATCATTGAAACAATGTATGTGATCTGCTAATAGATAAATTAATAAGTTAAAACTATACAATTGTGGATAACATCATATTTCTTGGAAACCAAATGGCCACATTCAAATAAATGAATGTGTTTTGAATAAATTAACCAAACAACCTCGACTAACCAGTTTAAAAAAACTATATAAAAAATTGAAATAATGTTATTTGATATATCATAAAACTATATAAAGATTAATACAATTTTTTATATAATCATGTAAATTAAATTAATAAATTATGATGTTAAATTTATGTATATATATATCTTTTAGAAACCATGAAAATATTTTCATAAAACTTTCCCATCATTGTGTCATGTTTTACTGATATGATCCATTTTTCTAATTATATCATCTATAAACCATCGATGAAAACATTTTTAAATATTACTTTTATAATGCATGGTATTTAATGAACCATATAACTTCCATTATTTAAATTAGTTTTAATTGAAAAAATAGAAATAGTATAAGTATTTCATCTCCAAATATTATACACTAAGACACAATTTCATATATATTACTATTTTTATTGAAATTCTACTTATACTAGAAATTATATTCATAATTTCATTAAATAACATTATTAATGATATTTTATTTTCAAATTCATAATTTATATCTTTTATGTAGTATTTATTAGAATTTTTATTAAGCCATTACGTTTTTTTTTCAATCACCATTCATTATGGGCTTATTAATATCATGCACCAGTAATCATTTTTACGAGGTTTTATTTACTCCAATGACTTATAATATCATTAATTATTTAATAAAGGTTATAATAAAAATGTATTCATTCTCTAACTTATTTTGGGATATTATTGACGACCTCCCAAAAAATATATGGTTCATTTAAAAGTCAATATGATTTCATTAGAAACATTGCTTTTTATTGAATTTCTAAATTCACTTCATTTGGAGTTAAATATTTTACCATTTAATGCGAAATATAATATAATTAATTTCTTATGTATATGTCCTAATTTTTTCTAATAATGATCGAGTATATTAAAAAAAATCATGTATGATTGATATTAACTGAAGACAAATGTGATTATGATGGTGGATAGACTATATTATGTTGTATTGGTGTTTATCCAAGAAATATTGTTATTATGTAGTTTATTATGATATTTAAAAATGATTATTACTTCCTGATGTTATGTATTCATTTAAATACAACATGTACCATTTGTTATGATCTTTATCTTTTTATATTATGTTATGAATTTTGAATCTCATGTTATGTTTTATTTACATGTTTATTCACATAGAAGGATTTCTACCTCACACTAATCATTTTTTATTTCCCCAAGGAATGATATGTAATTTTAAAATTTCCTTTGTGTTTAATTCACCATTGTTTTGTTTTATAAAATCATGTTTTCAATAGTTTTAGATGGTTTATTAATATATCTAATATTACAAATATACTATAACTCTAGATCCATTACATGTATTGATGAAAAATAATTCTATAAATAATATAATGATTTAGGTTTTAGTATTTGTTCACTATATTTATTAAAATATTATTAGCTAATGATTTTTATAAAATTATGTTTGGAAAAGGGATATTTTTGTTATGGGTCATTAGTAGATCAAATTTTCGAGAAAACAATTTAGTGGAATGATAAATTAAATATTAAATTCAGGCCATGGTTAGTATATAAAATAAATAACTTGAGACATTTGTCAAAATGGGATTATGATTTCAAAACTATATAATATAAGATCTTTGTGAATTTAGATATGACCCATATATGATCTATAACAGACCAACCTGAGCTATCAAACTAGTCACTCAAGTTATTTTATTATGATGTTGGTATAAATAAAAAATAAAATAAGTCATGTATATAATAACATTAGACATAAAATTATAGATTCATTTATAAATAATGTAATATATAATTGATATAAACATGATAAACCAGAAAGAACGACATGCCTATAAAACAATTCTCTATGTGACCAAACATCACCTCCAAAAAACAATCCTAATCATAGACATCCACATAAATATATGAATTCAGGCTACATAATTATATTCTAATTAGAATTATCATAAAAACAATATCTATAACCACCCACACTCATAAGTAGGATGTGAGCAAAAAATCCCTTTAGTATACCACCATGTGTTCTATTTATATTCTATTAATAATAATACACAAGACCAAGAATTAAAAAAAATAGTTTTACAATAATGTTTACACCTAAAACATTGTGATATTATTTGTCAACAATTATTGTGTTTTAAAAAATTAGAAGTTACATTTCCAATATAATGAAATAATGTGGGTTTAGATACATAAATATAAACATTCATGAGATCAAACAAAAATGGAAAAAATATCATGTAATAAACAACCAAAAACAACAATGAAACATCCATATGGGATATAGGTTGTGGGTCAAAAAATAGTAGACACTCATGAGTCAAAAAAGAATATATTTGTATCAAATTAATATTGATTGCTTCCACCTTCCATAAATATATAATACGCTACCGATTAGTGGTGTCTCACAAACTAAGGTTACTCGTGTCTCTTTCTCAATGAACTGATGCTTCCTATTGGGAAATGTTTTTCCAATTAATGTTTTATAAAACATTTTAATTTTTTTATAAAACCATTTTCAATCCAAGGAATCCTGCCTTAATATTTAAAATCCATTTTCCATTTCAAATTAATTATATACCATTTCCTATAAAGGAAACCATTTAAAACTGTAAATTGTTTCCTTTTAAAGTGAAATACATAAAATTCTATATCAAATCTCAATGAATAAATATAAAAAACATTTAAATTCCTGAAATTATAATGTTTTATAAGATCTACTAACCTCATGAATGTTGAAAACCATACCAACAAAGAAAATAGGTATTGGAAGCCACAAAAACAACTTCTATAAGACATTGAATTACTAGTGGCTATAAATAACTGATTGAAACCCCAATATTATTATTAATACATAAAATAAAAATTATATCAACCAAAACTATGATATAAACCTAGAGGAAGGTCTAAGGTAATGTGATGAATCTCGTATACTAACAGATCAGTCGCTGAACAGAGTGATCTAGAGGTTAGGGAGTCACACAAAAACAACTAGGGAATGAACTTTGACCAAATGGAGAAGGCTAAAAAGATAAATAATACTAAAAATCTTATATGAAAGACAAAAAGTAACAAATCAAGGTATTACAGACTGTAGAATATGTTACTAGCTGTGAAACACTTTCATTTTCGCATATATAGAAAATGCATGTTCCTTTTATTAAAAAAATCATATATTCCCTTTAGAGGAGGTATAAACCTTACACAACATTTTTATATTATGATAAAAAATTATTTTTGGGATGGGCTCGTTGGAAAATATATTTTTTTAATCCCATTACACACTGTGTGACTTCCCAGAAAACATAGATATTATAGGTTCGTGTATAAAATAGAAAAAAATCCTAACATCACCATTACATGTATCCTTCTAATTCAATGTCATAAAAATTAGAAAACAAAAAAGATAATGAAAAAACATAGATTATTGAATACATAATAGAAATACAATGGGGGATGAAAATATATTGATGAAAAAAAAATTCCCTTCCAAGTGGTCAATATTCTTGATCTACAAAAAGTAAACTCCACTTCTTCCTCATCAATGACTCCCTCTCCAATGCATATAAGTGATCTTGTCCACAATACCATAGTACCAAGACCATGGGATTATTTTACCATATCTTACCCTATCCTGTAGATCTATAATATGAACTGGATTACAAACCATTGTGGGATTGGGCTCATGATCTACATCCTCTTATCCAAACACATTGCAAGGATCTGTTATATACCATCTACACTGGGAAACATTAAACATGTTGTGTATAGAAGTCATGGAATAAGGTAGAATAAAATAATATTCCACACTCTATTATCTATCTATGATCATAAAGGGATCCACCAAAATTTGTGCAAACGTACCCTTATTAACCAACCACAAATTTCTCATTAGAGGAGAAATATTATGAAAGACCCGATCACCAACCTCAAACTCCACCGGCTGATGAGGATAGCCTATGTATTATTTATGATGAATTGTTTACATTGTGAATTGATCATGGGTCCTTTTAACCACCTTTTTATTCTCCTAAACATCACTTTACCCAGTGATGGATCACTCTCATAACATTTCACAGTATTAGGGAGATCCGTATGAATGCCCATACAATGCTTAAAAGGGTGATATCTAGATCAAAACCTAATAAATATTATTTTATTCAAACACAACCATATGGAAATGATTGTATCATGATCCACCAAAAGCCTTCACACAATCCCAAAGAAGATACTCGTGAAGTTGGATAACCTAGTCATTCATTCGATCTGTCTGTGATGGATAATCCTTTCTCTATTTCACCTGAAAAATTATTTCCTCTTGTAAACCATTCAAGAATATTGTTGGTAATCATGAGTACCTGTTCTAATATATGTAAGATTTAACCCTATAAATTACCCACATTCTCTTAGAAATATACGTCCCCAATCTTTTCAACTTTCTTCATTTCCAATAATTGTATGACTTTCAGTTATTCAGTCATTATTTCAATAATCACCCAAATAACATACTTCCTACATGGATTCCACGGTAAACTAAAGACCAAATCCATGGAAATAGAATCCATCTTCCATACAATAAAATTTAATGGACTCTACATACCTATAAAAATATGTTTTCCCACCAAAACTATTTGACATGTGATATTCCATGACACAAAATCTGAAAATGATAGACACATCCCTAACCATCAATACCAACATATCAAATACTAGTATATCATTATATCCCAAGTTTTCCTAGACCAAAAATACTAGTTTCCACTGTTTATGTACACTTATCTATGGGATAATGTAAAAAATCAACATTCTATATAAGAACAAATCTCCACTAGGAGACTGAGACAACTCGCAATAGTTCTTCCAACCATTTAGGTTTTTTCCTAATCCTCACATAAGAGTTTCTATCAACTCCTCCAGTATAAATCATTTATAAAAAATATTATTCAACATTCATTAGTGAAAATAAATTATACCACACAATTTCAAACACAATATCATCCTAATAAAAAAATCATAAAAAACTTGTGATTCACTGATTCCTTCATGACTTGTATAAGAAATTTCACGTTAGACGCATAATATTTAAAATTTATTTTTCTAGGGGTATATATGATTGCAATATCAATCATATTATGTTACACAACCCAAAATCTCTATAAAATTATTATATCCCTAAATGTATAAATATATTTTAGGATATAATTATTAGAATATATTGTAAATAATTCCCCAAAGAGATAATTAATTCCAATTATGAGTGAATTCATAACATCTTCCCAATAAAAATTATGGTTAGGGTAGTTTTTCAATTAGGGATTTAACTGAGAGAGACATAAGTATAAGGAAACATCCTTAAACATTACATAGTCTTGAATTAAATTAATAATTCACATTGAGGATCTTTTCAGGTTTAGAGTTTGAGATAATTATTCCATAACTATTACATAAAAACATGAATATTACAAGTAGACACTACTACTCAGTATCGACTTTTTCATAAAATAAAAACTCTTAAAAAGAAACATGTCTAGTTCCATGTTTTAGAAAGAATGAATTTTCGTTGATCCCATCCATGAACCGATTCATCTTTAATTCATGGGGAAAACATTTCAAAAACATGGGATGGCCCTAAAAATATTAGTAAAGGTTATAAAATCAGGAAGGAAAACATTATCCCAACAGTGAATACAATCCATGAAACCATACTTTTCAAATCATAACATACCTTATGAAATCATAAGTTTTTTAAATAACACACACAAATCATAAATAATAAAGGATACTTATGGAATCCATATCAAACATAAATTGTAGCTATCACAACTACGTAGGATGTTACACTTGTAATACCCATCATAGTATATTCCAAAAATCTCTTTAGAGAAACATCATGTTTACCTCCGTCATGTTACCCAATGCATTGGAAACGTAGCTCGGGCTCACCCACCCTAGGTATATCATGGAACCACCCGTATACGTAAAAAATGACCAATAACCATAACATAATCATAAAATATAACACATATATAAAAGAAATATAACATTTCCTCATTCAAATATATCAAATCAAGAAATTTTTTTATCAAATCATTTTCAAAACCATTTAAAAAGTGATTTTTGCATCAAAGTGTCCCATACCACTTTGAAGGTTTTAAATAAATAATCATTTTAAAACATTAATTTACATATAAATAAATCCTAAAACCCATTTTGAAATCATGAAAATTAATGAAAAATATTTATAATAATAAATCATTAAAATATTAAAAACGATAATTTAGTGAAAGAGGTTTTTAACATAAACAGAGAAACTTGAATACAGAACATTATAAAATCATGAGAATAATGGTATTCAAGATATAATATGTCAAAGTATAGTATATACACCATATAAGAGTGAATTGGTGAATAACAACAATTAAGTCTCAATGGAAATGTAAATTGATATGAAATAACTTATAAAAATGGTATCCTTAGATTAATGATAACTCAATCACATAATTATATGTGAAAAATATAAATACACCCAATATAAGTGTATATTACTTGTAAAACAATTATATTACATTCACAAAAATTTATTGGATGGAATATTCAATGAGTACAAGTTGAACCCAAAGAATTGAAATTTGGTTAAGAAGTTCCCTTGTAAAAATTTGACAGCCAAATGGCGTCATCATAAAATTAAGAAAATGATTTGATAAGATAATATTGGTATCTCATAACATAGAAATAATGTTTACATAATTGGGGATATAAAATAACATATCCCATCAAAATAATATGTAAATTAAAAGACATAATAAAATGATATCTTTTAAATAGAGGAGGGTGAAGGGTTCACTTACCGATTTGGTAACATACAAAACATGCGCCATATGAAAGAAGGATCATACAGTGAAGATTTAAATACTCATAAATGAAATTATATTACACAAATATTACAATCATGGGTAATACATATACCACACAAAAGTAAATAGTGGAAAATATTGCATGAATCTCACTGGAATAAAAAGTGAGATGGAAACCTTTACCATGTTGTAATAAACTGAGTCGTATGACCAGAAATTGATAACCACCAAATTAATCATAGAATAAAATGAATATAATGATAATAATGATAATATATATCAAATTGAAGTATAAAACATACCACATTCAATGAATGAGTGGCGAACAATGTAAATCTCACCAAATTAAAAGTGAGATAAGAAAATCCCTTACGAATATTCGGTAGCCTAACTATGCCACATAAAACATCAAAAAATGGATTGATGAGATCAAATAGGGTCTCTCATAATATAAACATAAAAATTTTTGTCAGAGGAATATAAAATAACATCCTCCATCATAAGAAATATGTGCATAAAAGAAGAAACATAAAAGAGATTACGTAAAGGAATGAGAGAGGTAAGATTTCATACCTCACGTCCGACTAGACTCTTTCGTTCATTAATCTCCTAAAAATTAAATTAAAGTTAATTTATACTTTCTTAAGAACATTTTTCATTTTTATTATTCAATTTTTATAACTTATTACAATGTTAAAAACTTTATGTAATCATTTAAGTTTATAACGTTCATTTTGTCGATATTTGGTACATGAGTCAAAAATGAACACCTTATATTTAGAAGTTGTCCATGTGGTCAATAGTCCATCATATCCAAAATGATATTAATGATTTAAATATAATATATATCATATATATTCAGTATATACATGTATTTATAATAGTACAACATTTGGAGGTAAGAAATGAAAGGCATTGTTCTTGGAGACGGTAACCCGTACGTACGCATAAACACTACTTTCATTTCTATTTCTTATTTTAAATAAAATAAAACATAATTATGCATAGTTATATTATTATTCCAGTATATTATCATATATAATACCATTAACTCTATCCTTTATACATCCCACATAAGGAATTAATGAGTCACATCACTTTAAGGGGGCTGTAGTCCGCACTTTCTCAAATGAGATTATCATATTTACCCACTATGGAATCTATAAAGGAATGATATAATTGGGTAGTACAAAAGAATAAGGAAATAATAAACATAATATATATCATATATAAATACAGTTCCATCATAATGGCCACCATGAGAGGCGGTAAGATGAAATTGAACAATCATCGTTTCGTGAGGCGTTAGTTTTCCATCAACCGAAACATTATGTTCTTTATCCATTAGATAGAGGTGTGTGTAAGTGTATATTGAATAGTTTTTATAAAAAAATCTTATTATATTTTTGATACTAGTGTTGTTACAAAATAAAGGAAATAAAAAGTTTTTAGGGGTTGGAAAAGTAAAATAAACGAAAACAATTTAATAGAAATCATTACCTTTAATTTGGGTAACTCCCTTTGGTTTGAACCAAAGGAATTCTTGAAGTTCCTTATTCCTAAGTTAAGTATTTTAGGAGGAGTATAGGGATGTAGGGAGCCTAAATGGGCAGAGTTTGGATGAGTAAAATGGATTGAGAGGTGTGAGTAATTGAATAGAAGTGGTGTCCTTTTACAAGGGAGAGTAGGGGATCATTAGGAAAGTGTGAAACTATTATTTTATTATAAATTTATCTTCAGTTTCAATATGTCCAAAACACATTAATGTAGAAGATAAGATGACTCATATTTTTAATAAAACCATCCAATAAGAATTGGATAGGTTTTGGATAATATTTTAATCATTATAGTCTTATTTATTTAAATCATTTATTAATGAGGTAAATACTGCATCATTATTGTGTCATAAATAATTTTATTTATTTGATGTCTAAAAATTATAAAATAAATACCATGATGTAGTAAATCATTTTAGATTTCCAATTAATATTTATCGTTGAAAATATAATTTACATAACCTCTTCTAAAAATTAATTTACTAAACGATACTTGCTTTTGTCATTTTTGCCTTTACTTTAAGTTAATTAATCTATATTGTCATTATCACTCCCATGTGGCTCAAAGGGGTCCCAAAATCGACCCAAAGATGCCCATGGTCGGCCATGACTCATCCAACAATGTTAGGACAAGTGTTAATATAATTTTGAATTACTATAATATTCTTTTAACCTTGAATTACCATATTTAACATTAACCACTGTAAATAAAAGTCAAAAGTTACTATTCATCATAAATTATTTTCATCTTGATGAACCAAATTTTACTTCTTGATAACAAAAATGTATGTCATATTTTCGAAATTCAATTCACAGAAGTGTTAAAATTTCATTTAAATGAGAAAGTCTGTTTTCTAACTACCACTAAGTGGTTTCACTATTCATGAAAAATTGATGTTTTTCAGAAAAAAACAAAAAATTATTCCTAAGCTATATTTGATATTCCAAATGAAAAATTTATGTCTATTTTACCAAATCAAAAACATAGAAGTGAAATTAATTATTTTTAAAATTAATTCCCATTGTTAAAACAAATATCACATTTTTAAGAAACAATAACTATCAAAATATTGATACTTGTTTATGTCCAACTTCCAGATGAAATTAATTCCAATGACCAAAATTGGATTAAATGGTAAAAATATATTTTAATTTCACCTTAAAACCTAATAAAATGATAATATGACCACATAAATAAAATTATATTAAAAGGCACTTTTGAATTAAAATACAATATTTTTCACTATTCATTAAAAATGAATTTTATTAGAAAAATACAAAAAAAAATTCCCACAGTTAATTTTGATATCCCCATTCTAAAGAAGGATTTTATTTAGTCATATAAAATTTCTTAATGTGACTAAAACTATGTTTAATGAGGGTTCTCCATTAAAAGGTGGTAAATCGACCTTCTAATGTAAATTATACATAAAAATCGATTCATTTGCATTTTAAGCCTCTAACTTTTATTGGATAAATGTAAATAAATTTAACAAACATGTATAATCATATTGTAGTTATTTTTGTTCAATCCCACCAAAACAATGGCTAGGAGTTAACTACCATTTAAAATAATAATATTATATTATTAGTGTACAACGTAAGATTTCAAAGAAACCGGTTTTTGTGTATTGGGTACGCTATCGAACATAGCAACCCATTTAACAAAAAATTAAAATTTAATTCATAAATATTACCAAATATGAAAATATATTATTCTTTATTTACCTGGGATGTTACATCTTTCCACCCTTTTGGGAATTGTGTCATTGCAATTTTAAAACTGGGCTTGGAAACTTCATTAAAAGTACCACATCTGAGAAGAGTCAACAAAACTATCGCTTTAAAAGAAAGAAAGAGAAGTACCAAGGTCACCTAAGACAATAGATACTAAGATTCCATAAAAACATGGATATTGAAGAGAAACTAACTCTCATAGATTAATAGTGAGTGATAGAGAACTTGATCATAGAATGTTAACCACCACAATAACATAAATTTCTGGTTGGGTAAATGTCTGATGATAAAAGAGGGATTATATCATTTTTTTCTTCAAGATACTTTTCATAGAGTTGAAGAATTTTATTAAAAACAAGACTAATATCATATGGAAATATATTTACTCATCATGTAGAGTGTCATCCTTAAATTAAATTCTACCACAAACTCATCATTTATCTAAACGGTAAGTATTCCAGATGACTTTTTCATACTGAAAGAACTATAATCAACTTCTAGATAATAAAAAGATCTAAAAAATAGGAACTATATATTTCCACTATATTTATACATTAACCAAAAACAAAATTGGTAAGTACATGATCAGATAAACCCCAAAAGCATAATCCTTTATAAAAATAATTACTACTTTTAATCTACAAAATTTGTCAAACAATACCCAAAGATCATCCATGACCATTCAATAAACAGTTATCCATAAAATTCATCAAAGTAATCCAAAAAAAGATTTATACCCAGATCTCTAAATGATTTCATCACACAGTCTTCCACGATAAATCATAACATTTATCTCCAAATAACATCAGTTACTCTTAAATTCTCATATTGAAAAGTAATTAACCTAATCACATATCATCCCTGATAGGTTAATAATTTCCATTGATAACCCAAGATCAACTTTTCTTATTTCATAAAATCATCAAACGAAAAAGAATTATTCAACCTAACCAGGGACTTCACAAAGTCCAGTGGTAGGTGATAAATACCAGTCACACTTTGGTTGTTGGTTTGATTCCCGCATCATCGTCCGACGTGACGGGTTGTCACATTGTCTGTGTGTTGTCCCTTTTCAAAAACTATATAATTTTATAAACTCCAAAAAAGAGATAAATTAATCAAAAATAACCATAGAATATTTTAAACATGAATGTTTTCTAATAACTTTCATTTTGCATCCCAAAAAAGTAGTAACCTATAATTTCATCAATTTCAAGGATCATATTAACCCAAATGGTTCTTTATAACTATATCCACACAATAAATGACAATTATTCCTTGAATGAAATTTTCCTATATCAAACGTTAGGGTTACACATACTATAAAAAGTCTTCTATTGTAATTCCCATCACCAAAAGAGCCTTAATACATTAAAGCATTTCACCATCCTAAAATCTACCATGACTCTTGAATCCCTTATATGTTGACTTATTACTCATTCAACATTCTTCATGATCCATTAACCATTCATTTCCAACTTATTCTCAAATACTTCGTTCCTAAAAAAAATTAATGAATCATATCCTAATATTTCAATAATATGAAAACATATGTTATGAAATTAACCATACCTTTAATTGGTCATTGTCAGTTTATTTATCCTGCATCGGAATGGAATTAGGTATTGGTAAATGAATATTTGTTTGATCCTGGTGATCACATTCCCAAAACATCTCCGTAGGAGATGTGTTTGCATAATGACCATGCACACCACATTTAAAACATTCAATTAATCCCTCAGAAAGGACTTTTTTCCCTTTCCTAGAGTCAACTAGATGCTTCCTTTTTCCAAGGCAGGTTCTTGCTTTATGACCTTCATTTCCACATACATAGCATCTTTCTGTCCCTTTTAAATATTTCCTAGGTGTTTCTTTCCACATCTTTGACACATAGGTTTTTGAATATACTTACTTTGAATGATTATTACAGAAACATCCGTAGAGATTTGTTTCATTCATATATGATACCTTATAAAGATCACTAAGGTTCATGTGGTCAATCATGACTCTAGATAGTTCTTTGAGAAAAACCACATGTTTTTTTATTGCAGCTCCCATATCATTCAGTTGCTCGTCCAGAAAGCCGTCACAGTTTTCTTCACATCCACAGTTACTTTGGTGCCTTCTAGATCTAGCTATTTAGTAAAACCAAAAAGGCCAGTGTGAGTATATCAGTAAAATCATCATGTAAAATCATATGAGGAGGGTAAAAACTAATATATTCTTATTCATGTTATCTTAAACTCATTCTCATTATCTAAAAAAACTACGACTCTTTCTAAAATCCTAACCATTATGGTAATGTCACTTTTGCTTAATGAATTTCCTAACCTCTATAGTTATCTAACACTCTCGTTGATACCAACTATAAGGACCCAACCTTAAAAATTAAATAATCTTGAATGAAATTAATAATTCACATTGAGGATCTTTCTTGGATTAGAGTTTTAGAGAATTAGTCCATAACTATTACAAAACAACTTGAATATTACAAGTAGACACTACATCTTAGTATCCATTTTTTTCATAAAATAAAAACTCTTAAAAAGACAAATGTCTAGTTCCATGTTTTAGACTGCATGAATTTTTGTTGATCCCATCCTTGATACTATTCATCATTAATTCATGTGGAAAACATTTCAAAAACGTGGGATGAGAATAAAAATCTCAGTAAGGGTTATAAAATAAGGAAGGAAAACATTATCCCAACAATGAATACAATCCATGAAACTATACTTTACAAACTTAACATACCTTCTGAAATCATAAGATTTATGAATACCACACACAAATAATAAAACATAATGGTTACTTATGGCATCCATATCAAACATACATTGTAGCTATCACAGCTACATAGGGAGTTACACTTGGAATACCCATCACAGTATATTCCCTAAATGTATTTGGAGAAACATCACGTTTACCTCCATCACGTTACCAAATGCATTGGCGAGCTATCTCGGGCTCACCCACCCATGTTTTATCACAGAACCACCCATATACGTAAACAATTCCCAATAACCATAACATAATCATAAAACATAACACATGTATAATGGAAAGATAACATTTCCACATTCCAATATATCAAATCAATATAATGTTTTATCAAATGATTTTGAAAAACCATTTAAAAATAGATTTTTGAATCAAAGTGTCAATGTAACACCATGAGATTTTATGAAAAATATTCTTATAATTTCATTGATTTCATGGGTTGTAAGCTACAACATGATTACCTTGCGCTATACGCAGCACTGTGTGAGCTTGCAGTATACACAAGACTATTCTTGGATCATGTTATACAAAATTTTGATAGTAGTTATTCGACAAAACATTGAGTGTATATATATATATATATATATTCAATGTATAAATGAAATATGGTTGGATTCTGTTATACAAAACAATAGAGGAGTCTTGCACAACACACAACCCTGACTTGGCTTGCATTACACGCAATCGTGACCTTCCTCGATAGCGTGTGTTGTACGCAATATCGGGTTTCATTAAACAACAATATATGGTTATAATATTATTATGAACTAGACGTTATGAATATTATCAACTAAATTTTTAATTTTATAACATTATTATTCATCTTACACAATTTCTAGAACATGGTATGAGAACAAAATCAATTTTTCGAGAAAAATATGTATTTTTTTAAAAAAATGTAGTTTTGCCTCCTTTTCATGGTGCACCCACATTAAATATAGTTTTTGACATTTTTATAAGTTCAATTTTACAAAATAAAATTATTCTTTTGAATCAGGATATAAAATTTTACCTTGGATAAAATTTTCATATTATTCTGATAACTTTCATATTTTAATGAATAGTAAAAACGCGCTATATTTTAATTAAAAACAAATTTTTTCATTGCAATAATTTATATGGTTAGACTATATTTTTAATTTTTTTTAAAGTTTAATTATAATATTTTTTTACCATTTAATCCAATGTTGGTCATTGGAATTAATTTCACATTGAAATTGGATATAAACAAGTATCAATCTTTTGATAGTTATTGTTTCTTAAAAAAAGCTATTTGTTTTGATAACGGGAATTAATTTTAAAATTTATTAATGAAACTTCTATTTTTTGAATTTGGAAAAATATAAATCAATTTTTAATTTGGAATTTCAAATAATTCTTATGCTGAATTGTTTTTATTTTTCTGAAAAAATTCATTTTTTGATGAATAGCGAAACCACTTATTGGTAGTTAAAAAACTAATTTTTTCATTTAAATAAAATATTATCACTTCTGTGAATTGAATTTCAAAAATCCTAGAGACATGGTTAATATCAAGGACTAAAATGTGGTTCAATGAGATGAAAATAATTTTTTGGGAATAGAAACTATTTACTTTTTTGACAACAGTTAAAAGTAAATTGGGTAATTAAGGATAAAAATGATATTATTATTGCCCTAAAACATGTCCTAATATTATTGGATAAGTTTAATTTGACCAAAAACAACCTTAGGAATAAACTATGACCATTTAGGCCCACTTGGATTAGATTAGGACATTTATTATTAATTTATTTAAAGAAGGGTTAAAATAGTTAAAATCAAAGTTTAATAACTAAATCATTTTTAATATAGTGTTATACATAATTTAAATTATACTATAAATATTCATTATAAAGAAAAAAAGGCTTCATACTTAATGGTATTTTATTTATAATTTTTTGACCTTAAATAATGTAATTCGTTTATGACACAATAATGATGCAATAATTATCTTATTAATGAAATATTGACATAATTGATGTAATCAATACTCAAATAATTGTAATTTCAGACTTTTTATGAATACCACTAATATTATAGGTTATTATGACATGTTATTATTGATTTAGTTAACTTTTTTAGAACTAATCATTCTATTATGATTTCCACAAAAATCAATTACCAAATAGTTTCAAAATTGACATAAAATAGTTTTTTTAAAAATATTATATTATTAATTTTTATTTTAGTCCTCAAAATCAATGGATCGGCCCAATAACATATATAAGGTTATATATATTAATAATAAACAACTTGGGGTTCTTTTGGCATGTTATAGTAAGTTTATTAACATTATAGTGTAAGAAAACAAGAAGACACGATAAAAGTTAAATTATCTAACTTAATGTTAAATCTAAATGATAATGTTAAAATAGAAACCTAAACATATCTAAATTCTATTGGATGAGAGGCTTTAGACCCCTCCCCACCTTATATTCTAAAAAAATCAATTTGGAGCTATTAAAAACTTAATATGTCTTCTTAATAAAATAAAATTTTTAGTTTTTCCTAAGGTGCCCCCTCCTCCCTTATAAAAGGGAACCTCCTCCCTCTCTTCCTCACACCACTTTGAGCTTTCAAGCTCTCCCAACCATAGTCAAATTATCTTCTCCAATTCCATAGAAACATCCTATAGGTCCTGGTTTTCTTCATAGACCAATTTTAGTTCCCTAAAAGGAGGTCTCAAAGAGGCGCTTTAAAGAAGAGGTAATATCCGTTACCGATTCTTTGAAATTTATTTCTTCATCCACTTCTTATTATTTAGTTGTTTCATAATTATGTAATAACATAAGTATCACTCATATAATTATATGTTATTATATGTATTAAAAAACCATATTTCACCATCTATCCATCCTACGGAAAATGAAATCACCGTGTGTGCGTACGTATGGAATACCGTCTCCACGCCGTGGTGTAATCTATTTTCCACCACCACCTTACATGGATGGGTATAATGGTGGGAATAATGACTACATATGATTTTTGTAAAGTGAAATTGATTCTGAAATAGTATAAATACACACCAATACAATTCCACAATCTTGTGAATGATATCATCGCTCGTGCATACGTACGGACTACCGTCTCCATGAATGCGATGAGATTCATTTTCCATGATTAACCATTCAAGAATGATTATAAAGTATATATAATGAATAATAGTGAAATATATGACATAATAATGCTACTTTATTTATTTATATATATATATATATTTATGTCGTCTATTTAATTTCATTCAAGTCAACAAGGAAACGAAGACTGTGTTCATGCGTACGTATGGCCTATCGTCTCCATGAACGGTGTATTTCATTCCTTTTATCAATCTATAATATATATGTATATGATGAATATATATTATATGTAAATCAACTTATAATTTCTGGATTTACATAAATCAGGATATAAGTAATAATATCAAGAAAGACAAGTTGAAACACATACGATAAATGAAATGATTTTACCCAAAACGATGATTTTACATGGAATTTACAAATGAACGGGTAATATAAACTCATCAGTGAAACATATATGATATCATAACAATGAATATGATTATGTAATAAGTCAATGACATTATTTAAATCATTATACAGGAGGTTTAGATCCATACGAATCATATCAGACCTATGGTAATGGATAACTATTCCAATATCGTTCTTATCTGAGATTGTTTATTCATAAGTATTTACTGGGGTTATTGTTATAATCCCTTACCATGTTTCCTAAAAATTGTTTCATGTATGTATAAAGTTATTTTTAAAATTTTTTTACTTTCAATACATGGTATGTAAGCAATCTTTCTTTAACCATACGAGGTACTTGTGTACTATTCCGACAAAAGTACGAGAAAAGTTTTATTTTTAGGTTATATGGAGGGAATGGATTTTTACGGTTTCATAACGCCTCATTTTCATAAATCATCCTCTAATGTTTTCATGATTATTTTCAAAAAAAACCTTTTCTTTGAAAATTGCATGACATTTTTTGAAAATAAAATGATTTTGAAGAAGATATGATATTTTCCTCAAAAATTCATTTCAAGTGTTTTATCAAAACCATTTTTCCATCTAAGATGACATTATATCATATGTGTATGTTTCAAGTATAATGTCTCTATTATTTACATGGTTTTAATTTTTTTATTATGAAATGATATCCATTACTTTTATATGGATTATGTGATGATGGGATGATGTTTATGAAACCCATTTTATTTATTGGGTTATTGTGAATGATATATGTTTATTTTGTGGCACAAGTAAGAATGATTTCATTATGAGATGGGTGGGACCTATATCTCCCTCCAATGAATTTGGTAATGATTTATATCTCATGAGATAGACATGGCTAGAATGGTAAGTTAATCTGGATCAGTATTACAGGACTGGAATGAGGAGTGAACTCAATTCAGAAAGGGACTTTGTCCACTAATATGGTTTTGGCAGCAATGGCTTGGCTACAATGGCAATCATTACATGTGATTAATGGTTTTCCACAATTACATGTTTAATTACCATGCTATTTTTATCATGAAAAATGTTTATTTATAATCTATGCCTTACGTATTTCCATGATTTATGTCATTGCTCAAGATTCTTTTGTTTAAATATTATGTTCATGTTTTGAAGTTCAAATGTATATGATTTGTTTTATTTTATCCATGCATACCCTTACTGAGCATTTGAGCTCACCCTTTATATGTTTTCTTTTCCCCGGGATTTAAAGAAAGGTTTTAGGTATGAAAAAAAGGGGATGATCTTATGGGAGATGTTGAAGATCTTTCAACATGATTATAAGATTATTTTCCGAGTTTCATAAGACACGAAACTATTAGGATCCATGTGTGTCTATTTTTGTTATGTATTAAGTATTCCAAAAATGTAATGTAATGTCCATGTACGTCAAGCTTGAGGTCTCTAAAGTTGGTATCAGAGGAAAGGTTTAGTTAACCTTTGGAAACTAGGATGCGAGAACATTAGTGATATCCCTTGAGATATTTCTAAGGTATGTCTTGGGATGTCCCTAAAGTTAAGTATAAGTATATATTATAGTCCTAGAATTAAGGTAACAATATTATAATTAATCCTAAGATGTTAGATGTCGATGGTACTCCCCCTTGATTATGTTATTTTCCTTGTATGATATTTTCCTCTCACAGAATTCTTTTTCTGTTTTAGTCAATGGAGGGAACCAGAAGGAATTCGGTTAACATTAAATCCAATGCGAAAAATAGTGACTATGAGAAACAAAATTGTGCAATGACTAGAGATAAAGATATTGTGGTTATGCCGAATCAGTCATCGCGATATATGATTAACAAGGTGAAATTTAGTGGTATGCCTAATTCATCAAATAAGAGGAAGGTAGACTTTTATGCATGTTTGAATGTTGAGGAACATAAAGAAAAGATGATTGAGATTTCTAAAGAAGGGAAGAAGAACCTTGAGGAATACCTCAAATGTAGGGGAAGATGTTATCTGTGTGGAGAACAGAGTCATAGAGTGACAGACTGTTATGGTGTTCAATGTCTTATTTGTAGAGAACATGGGAAATACCCAACTCAATTCCATGACCTAACAATTTACTTCTAAATCAAGGAAGGAATTACTCTAGGACAATCATTAAAGAGGATGGATTGAAGTGTTTATGTATTGGTATTCACAAATAATGTTGTTGAGGTACTTTTATGGTGTATTATAATATTTTTTATTAGTCTAATGTGGTTTTCAATAATTTTATAGTACCAGTAACCATGAAAAGTGATTCAAATATTTTGGAAAGAAGATGATATGCACATAATGAAGGGATAAGGAGAAGATGAAATGTTTGACAGTATTCATGAGCTCCTGATTGATATAAGGACTAAGTGATATCATGGTTTGAGTATATAGAATTTTTGGGATTTTGGTATGAGGAAAGAGTTAACTTTTGACAGCATTCATGTTTTCACTAAGGTTCAATGGGTATTCATTTTTCAAGGGAATACATGATTAAGGTATTCACATATTTGTAATTTTTCCAACAAGATATATCTTATGATATATGGGGGATAAATGATGGAATTCACGTGATTGTTATGTGACATTTTAAGTAATCATTTTCTTTATACTATGAGCTTGGATCGAAATATTTTTGATAAGCCTAATGATTGGAATGGATTATGTTGGACATAAGTTAGTATTGTTTAAGGATAGAACATTTTTTGATATTATTAATGGGATGTTATAGTAATGTATTTTCAGAAAAAGGACAACATGTAGGACGGGAGACATCCCGTCGCGTCGGACAAGGCTGTGGGAATCGAACCCACAACCGATGTGCGACAGGCCTTTATCACCTTCCACTGGCCTACAGGATGTCCCTGGTTAGTATAAATTAGTTTTAATTTTTTTTAAGTTGTATGAGATATGAAGTATAAGTCCATTTTAGGAAGCATATATGATTAATAGTCTGATGCATATTTAATAACTTTTTCTAACCTTTTGTTTGAGACATATGGAATGACCTGTCATTCTATCACTTGATCTGATAACACTTCACGAATAACAAATTCAACTTCGTTTCTTTAAGAGAAGAAGTGGGAATTGATCAATTCACGAACAATAGTGAGATTGTACCAAAATCATGTAAGTATTTCTTTTAATTCATCAACTTTAGGAAAATGATCTTGAAAACCATAAATGTTGTCCTAGTACCCTTACATTCGATGAATCAGATGGTACCTTAGATCATCACAAATCTATGGCTTTGTGATTGATGGCTTTTTCATAGACATGTTCTCTACCACTCTCCATCAGAACATGATGGTTAGATTTTTCTTCCATATCCATATTTTCACCTATGTTATCCTATATGGAATCCCAATGATGAGTTACTTTGGGTAATCGTTACATTTCATACTTTAGTTTTTTAAAATTATGTTTGATTATTCCTTTTTTACGATGTGGGTTTCTATAAATAGTAAACTATTTATTACCCCGACAAATTTCTAGGGAGAAATTCATTTTAAGGGGTGTAGAATGTAACAACCTGAGATTTTATGAAAAATATTCTTCTAATTTCCTTGATGTCTTGTGTTGTAAGCTACAACAAGATTACCTTGCGCTATACGCAACACTGTATGAGCATGCAGTACACAGAACACTATTATTGGATCATGTTACACACAATTTTTATAGTAGTTATTATATGAAACATTGAGTGTATATATATATATTCAATGTATAAATGAAATATGGTTGGATTCTGTTATACGAAACAAAGGAGGAGTCTTTCACAACACGCAACCCTGATTTGTCTTGCATTACATGCAATCACGACCTTCCTTGATAGCGTGTGTTGTACGCAATACCAGGTTTCACTAAACAACGATATATAGTTATAATATTATTATGAACTAGAAATTATGAATAGTATCAACTAAATTTTTAATTTTATAACGTTATTATTCATCTTACCCATTTTCTAGAACATGGTATGAGAACAAAATCAATTTTTTGTGTAAAATAAGTACTTTTCAAAAAATGGAGTCTTTCCACCTTTTCAGGGCGCACGAACATTAAATATAGTTTTTTACATGTTTATAAGTTCAATTTTACAAAATAAAATTATTTTTTGGAATCAGGATATAATATGTTACCTTGGATAAATTTTTCAAATTATTCTGATAACTTTCATATTTTAATGAATAGTAAAAACACGATATATTTTAATTAAAAATAAATTTTTTCATCGAAATAATTTAAATGTTTAGATTATATTTTTAATTGGTTTTAAAGGGTAATTAGAATATATTTTTACCATTTAATCCAATGTTGACCATTGGAATTCATTTCACTTTGAAATTGGATAAAAACAAGTATCAATCTTTTGATAGTTATTGTTTCTTAAAAACACTCTATTTGTTTTGATAACGGGAATTAATTTTAAAATTTATTAATTCCACTTCTATGTTTTTAATATTTCAAAATATCCTTCAATTTTTAATTCGGAATATAAAATAATGCATAGGTTTAATTTTTGGTATTTTTCTGAAAAACTTCAATTTTCGATTAACAATGAAACCACTTAGTGGTTGTTAAAAAACTGAATTTTTCATTTAAATGAAATTTTACCAATTCTGTGAATTGAATTTCAAAAATCCAAGAGACTCAGTTAATATCAAGGACTAAAATGTGATTCAATCAGATGAAAATAATATTTGGTGAATAGTAACTTTTTACTTTTTCTTACCACGGTTAAAGGTAAATAGGGTAATTAAGGGTAAAAGTGATATTATTAATATCCTAAAACATGACATAATTCTATTGGATAAATGTAATTCGACCAAAAACAACCTTTGTAATAAAATATGACCATTTAGGCCCACTTGTTTTAGATTGGGACATTTATTATTAATTTATTTATAGAAGGGTTAACATAGTTACAATCAAAGGTTAATAAATAAATCATTTTTAATATATGGTTATGCATAAGATAAATTCGACTATAAAAATTAATTATAAAGATAAAACGATTTCCTACATAATGGTAGTTTATTTATAATTTTTAGACATTAAATAATTTAATTTATTTATGGAAAAATGATGATGCAGTAATCATCTTATTAATGAAATATTGACATAATTGATGTTATAAATACCAAAATAAATGTAATTTTAGACTTTTTATGAATTAAAATAATTTTATAGGTTAATATGACATGTTAGTATTGATTTAATTAAATTTTTTCGAACTAATTATTCAGTTATGATTTTCACAAAAATCAATTACCAAATAGTGTCAAAATTGACATTAAATAGTTTTTTAAAAAAATATTATATTAATAATTGTTATCTTAAACCTCAAATTCTAAGGTTCGTTAAAATGACTAATATAATTTTATATATATTATTAATAAACAAATTTTGGTTCGTTTGGCTTGTTATAGTAAGTTTATTAAAATTATAGTGTAATAAAACAAGAATACACGGTAAAAGTTAAATTATCTAACTAAAGTTAAATCTAAATGATATAGTTAAAATAGAACCCTAAAAATGTATAAATTATATTGGATGAGATTACTTCGAACCATCCCCACCTTATCTTCTAAATAAATCAATTTGTTGCTATTAAAAACTGAATATGACTTTATAATAAAATAATAATTTTAGTTTTTCCTATGGTGCCCCTCACCTCACTTATAAAAGGGCACCTCCTACCTCTCTTCCTCACACCACTTTGAGCCTTAATTCTTGGACAAACCCTGTAAAATTATCTTCTAAGCTTCCATAGAAACATCCTAGAGGTCCTGGTCTTCTTCAAAGACCAATTATAGTGCCCTAAAAGGAGGTCTCAAAGAGGCGCTTCAAAGAAGAGGTAATGTCTGTTACCGATTCTTTCAACTTTATTTTTTCTTCTACATATTCATAATTAGTTGTTTCATTATGAAGTAATAACATCAGTATAACTCATATACTGATATGTTATTATAAGTATGAAACAACCAAATTTCACCATCTATCCATCCTATGGAAAATGAAATCACCGCGCATGCATACGTACGGAATACCGTCTCCACGTCGTGGTGTAATCTATTTTCCACCACCCCCTTACATGGATGGGTATAATGTTTTCAATAATGACTATATTTGATTTTTGTAAAGTGATCTTGATTCTGAAATAGTATACCTACACTGCAATACAATTCCACGATCATGGGAATGATATCATCGCTCGTGCGTACATACGGACTACCGTCTCCACGAACGTGATGAGATTCATTTTCCATGATTAACCATTCAAGAATTATTATAAAGTATATATAATGAATCATAGTGAAATATATTAAATAATAATTCTATTGTATTTAAGTTTATATATATGTATGTTATCTATTTAATTTCATTCAATTCAACAAGGAAATGAAAACAACGTTCATGCATACGTACGCCATACCGTCTCCATGAATGGTGTATTTCATTCCTTTTATCGATATATAATATATATGTATATGATGAATATATATTATATATAAATCATATTTTAAATTCTGGAATTATGTAAATCAGGATATAAGTAATAATATCAAGAACGACAAGTCCAAACACATACGATAAATGAAATGATTTTACCCTAAAAGCTGTTATTACATGGAATTTACAAAAGAACGGGTAATATAAAGTCATAAGTGAAACATATATGATAGCATAACAATGAATATGATTATGTAATAATTCAATGAAATTATTTAAATCATTATACAGGAGGTTCAGATCCACACGAAGCATATCAGACCTAAGGTATGGGATAACTATTCCAATCTCGTTATTATCTGAGATTGTTTATTGTAATCATCCATGTCCATGTTTCCTAAAAATTGTTTCATGTATGTTTAAAGTCCTTTTTAACCATTTTACCTTTAATTCATGGTATGTAAGAAATCTTTCTTTAACCATACGAGCTACTTTTTGACTCTTTCGACAAAAGTACGAGAAAAATGTTATTTTTAATTTATATGTCATGAATGGATTTTTACGGTTTCATAATGCCTCATTTTCATAAAGCTTCCTCTAAAAGTTTGCATGATTATTTTCAACAAAACCCTTTACATTTAGAATTGCATGAAATTTTTTGAAAAGAAAAAGATTTTGAATAAGAAAGGATATTTTCCTCAAGATTTCATTTCAAGTGTTTTATCAAAAACATTTTTCCATCTAAGATGACATTATTTCATATGTGTATGTTTCAAGTATAATGTCACTATGATTTACATGGTTTCAATTTTATTATTATTAAAGGATATCCATTAATTTTATATGGATTATGTGATTATGGGATGATGTTTATGAAACCCATTTTATTTATTGGGTTATTGTTAATGATTTATGATTATTTTGTGTTACAAGTAAGAATGATTTCATTATGAGATGGGTGGGACCTATATCTCCCTCCAATGCATTGGGAAAAGATTTATATCTCATGAGATAGACATGGCTGGAATGGTAAGTTAATCTGGTTCAGTATTACAGGACTGGAATGAGGACTGAACTCGATTCAGAAAGGGACTTTTTCCACTAAGATGGTCTTGGCAGAAATTCCTTGGCTACTATGGAAATCATAACATGTGCGTAATGGTTTTCCACAATTACATGTTTAATTCCTATGCTATTTTATCATGATTAATGTTTCTTTATGATTTATTCCTTACGTACTACCATGATTTATGTCATTGCTCAAGATTCTATTATTTAAATATTATGTCCATGTTTTTATGTTCAAATGTATATGATTTGTTTTATTATATCCATGCTTACCCTTACTGAGAATTTGAGCTGACCCTTTATATGTTTTCTTTTCCCAGGGATTTAAAGAAAGGTTTTAGGTATGAAAACAAAAATGGGAAGATCTTATGGGAGATCTTGAGGATCTTTCATCATGATTAGAATATTATTTTCCGATTTTCCAAAGACACTAAACTATTACCATCCTTGTGTGTCTTTTTTTGTTATGTATTAAGTATTCTTCAAATGTAATTTAATATCCATGTAAATCAAGCTTCGGGTCACTATAGTCCCATGCCAGTTTGAAGCTTTTAAATGAATTATCATTTGAAAACATTAATGTCCATATAAAAAAAATCCTAAAATCCATTTTTAAATCATGGACATTAATGAGAAATATTTAGAAGATTAAATCATTAAAACATTTAAAACAATATTTTAGTTAAAGTGTTTTTTAACAAAAATAGAGACACTTGAATGCCAATAATTAAGGAATAACATTTAATCAGAACATAATAAAATCATTATAATAAAGGGATTCATGATATAACATTTCAATGTATAGTATATACACCATATAAGAGTGAAATGGTGCATAACAACAATGAAGTCTCAATGGAAATGTAAATTGAGATGAAATTCCTTATAAAGATGGTATCCACAAATTAAGGACAAATCAATCAATTAATTATGTGTGACAAGTATAAATACAAAAAATATAAGTTGATATTAACTATAAAACAATTATAGGTCATTAACACATATTAATTGGATGACATATTCAATGAGTACAAGTTGATCCCAAAGAATCGAAATTGGGTTAAGATGTTCCCTTGTAAAATTTTGACAGCCTAACGACGTCACTTTTAATTTAATAAAATGAGTTGATAAGATAGAAATGGTATATCATCACATGGAAATATAGTTTACATTAATGGTGATATAAAAGAACATATCCCAACATAATAATATGTAAATTAAAAGACATAAGAAAAAGAAGTCTTTTAAATAGAGGAGGGTGAAACGATCCCTTACCGATTTGGTAATTTACAAAACCTACGCCACATTAAGGAATGATCATAAAATGAAGATTTAAATACTAATAAATGAAATTATATTACACAAAGAGTTAAATCATGGGTATTACATACACTACACAAAAGTAAATAGTGGAAAATATAGCTTGAATCTCACTGGAATAAAAAGTGAGATGAAAACCTTTACCATGTTGTAATCAACTGAGTCATATGACCAAAAATTGATAACCACCAAATGAATCACAGAATACAATGAATATAATGATAATCCTTATAATATATATCAAATTTAAGTTTACAATACACCACATGAAATGAATAAGTGGCAAACAATGTTAATCTCACAGAATTAAAAGTGAGATAAGAAAATCCCTTACGAAAATTTGGCAGCCTAATGACACCACTTAAAACTTCCCAAAAAGGATTGATGAGATCAAATAGGGTCTCTCATCATATTAACATAGAAATTAAAGTAATATTAATATAAAATAACATCCCCCAACATAAGAAATAGGTTTTTAAATTAAGTGACATACAATAGATTACTTAAAAGAATGAGAGAGGTCGGATCCTTTACCTCACGTATGACTTGACTCGATCGTTCTTTAATCTGCTGAATAATAAACTAAAGTTAATTTATACTTTCTTAACAACCTTTTTCCAGTTTATTATTCCTTTAATATAACTTATTACCTTGTTATAAACATTATGTAATCATTTAAGTTAATAACATTAATTTTGTCGATATTTGGTACTTGAGTCAAAAATAAACACCTTATATTTATAAGTTATCCTTGTTGTCAATAGTAATTATATCCCAAATGATATTCATGATTTAAATATCATATATATCATATATATTATGTATATACATGTATTTATAATAGTACAACATTTGTATGTAAGAAATGAAATTCACCGTTCATGGAGACGGTAAGCCGTATGTACGGATGAATGCTACTTTCATTTATATTTCCTATTTTAATGGAAATAAAACATAATTATACATAGTTATATTATAATTACAGTATAATATAATATATAATATCAATAAATCTCTCCTTTATACATCCCCCATAAGGAATTAACGAGTCACATCACATTAAGGGGGCGATAGTCCGCACTTCCTCAAATGAGATTATCCTATTTACCCACTATAGAAGACATAAAGGCTTGATATAACTGGGTAGTACAGTAGCATAAGGAAATAGTAAACATAATATATATCATATACAAATACAATTCCATAATAATGGCTACCATGATAGGACGTAAGATGAAATTGAACAATCATCGTTTCATGAGGCGTTAGTTTTCCATCCACGAAATCATTATATTCTTTATCCATTAGATGGAGGTGTGTGTAAATGTAGTTTGAATCCATCTTATAAAAAATACTAGTTTATTTAGGATATTGTTATTGTTACTAAACAAAGGAAATAAAAATATATTATGGGTTAGAAAAGTAAAATAAAAGAAAAAAAATTAAGAGAAACAGTTACCTTTAATTTGGGTAACTCCCTTTGGTTTGAACCAAAGGACTTTTTGACGTGCCTTCTGCCTAAGTTAAGGCTTTTAAGAGGAGAATAGGGATGTAGGGAGCCTAATTGGGCAGTGTTTGGACGAGCCAAATGGCTTTAGAGGTGTGAGGAATTGCATAGATGTGGTCTCCTTTTATAATGGACAGGAGGGTCTCATTAGGAAAGTGTGAAACTATTATTTTATTATAAACTTATATTCAGTTTCAAGAGGGCCAAAACACATTAATGTCAAATATAATATGACTCGTATTTGAAATAAAATCATCCAATAGTAATTGGATAGGTTTTGGATAATATTTTAATCAATATAATCTTATTTATTTAAATCATTTATTAATGAGGTAAATACTGCATCATTATTGTGTCATAAATAATTTAATTTATGGAATGTCTAAAAATTATAAACTAAATACCATGATGTAGGAAATCTGTTTATATTTATAATTACTATTTATAGCAGAAAATATAATTTATATACCCCCTTCTACAATTTAATTTACTAAAAGATATTGGAGTTTGTCATTTTTTCCTTTACTTTAGGTTAATTAATCTAAACAGTAATTATCAACCTCGTGTGGCTCAAAGGGGTACCAAAATCGACCCAAAGATTACCATGGTATTCCATGACTCATACAATAAGGTTAGGACAAGTGTTAAGTTAATTTGGAATTATTATAATATTCTTTTAACCTTGATTTACACTATTTACCTTTAACGGTGGTAAATAAAAGTCAAAAGATACTATTCAACAAATATTTTTCCATCTTAATGAAAAAAATTGTACTTCTATATAACAACCAAGTATGTTGTTTTTTCAAAATTCAATTCACAGAAGTGGTAAAATTTTATTTAATGAAAAATTCAGTTTTCTAACAACAACAAAGTGGTTTCACTATTCATCAAAAATTGAAGTTTATCAGAAAAATATTGAAAATTCAGACTAAGCTATATTTGATATTCCGAATTCAAAATTGATGTCTATTTTTACAAATTCATAACATAGAAGTTGAATTAATTAATTTTAAAATTAATTCCCGTTGTTAAAACAAATAGCATTTTTTAAGAAACAATAACTATCAAAAGATTGATACTTGTTTATGTCCAATTTCAAACTGAAATTAATTCCAATGACCAACATTGGATTAAATGGTAAAAAAATATTTTAATATCACATTAAAACCTAATAAAAAGATAATCTATCCATATAAATAAATTAGATTAAAAGGATCTTTTGCATTAAAATACAATATTTTTCACTTTTCATTAAAAAATTAACTTTATCAGAAAAATACCAAAAATTACCCAAAGTAAATTTTGATATCCTCATTCAAAAAAATGATTTTATTTAGTCAAATAGAATATATTAAAGTGTCAAAATCTATATTTATGTATGGTTCCCCATTAAAAGGTGTTAAATCGACCTTTTAATGTAAATTATGCATAAAATTGGATGCATTCACATTTTTGGCCCATAACTTTTATTGGATAAATGTAAATACATATAAAAAAATGTACAATCATATTGTAGTTATTTGTTTTCATTCCGTCCAATACAACATCTAGGAGTTAACTACCATTTAAAATAATAATATTATATTATTAGTGTTCAACGTATGATTTCAAAAAAAAACCGGTTGTTGCGTATTGAGTACACTATCGAACATAGAAACCCCTTTAAAGTAAAATAAAAATTTAATTCAAAAATTTTAGTAAATATGAAAATATTTTATTCTTTATTTACCAGGGATGTTACAATTAGACATAACATTTTCCCCATGTGTCAAAAAGTAACCAAATTTTCATTCATAATAATGAATGAAAACATCATAAAATTACACTAGTTCTATTAGAATCCAAACTAGTGTTGAAGTAATCATAATTTTTCACTCCTCCAAAAATATCTGAAAAATGTATTTATAGTGTAACATTTCACTCTTTTGGGTTAATGTTGTCATTGATGATTCGATAGTGGAGGATTACCAATTAATTCATCTATATATTTCTTCCAATACCATGATTATCTTGATCTTGAACACATTTTTGGGATACTCACAATACATAACATGAAACACCATTGTAGGATCTTATAGTATTCTCCTATTAGTAATAACATTCCACTAAAACATTAACTCGTAGATATAAATCTTTCAATTTGAACACTTATCATATATTTTATGTTCACTAAATGTTCGATGAATTATATCCAAATGATTAATGATCTCCGACTCAATCTTCAACTAAAATAAGATATCATATAAAAACATTCCAATAACTAATTAAATATTTGGTTAATCCAATCCATAAAAACCGAGAGAATTATTGATACTGAACAAAAAACTAGAATCTAGAAATTAAAATATATAATCTAAAATTTTGATTTGTGTTTATCTGCTTCTCATACATTCAATTGGTGTTAGCGAAACATTAGTTCATTTTTTAGAAATGAATGATCCCCACTCAAAAAATCAACGAGATCATCAATTCTAGGTTAAGAATATTAATAATTATAAATAACCTGATTCATGTTTCGATAATCAATATGATTACTAATTTTCACATCTTACTTAGAAAATACTATAGGTGATTCCCACAGTGAAACCCTAAGAAGAATAGATTTTATCAAATCCATCCCCACATGTAGAACTGCATGTTCCCCCAATTTATCAGGTTTACATTCAATATGATTCCCTATAAATTACCATCATTCCTATGAGAATGTTTGTAGTAAAATCATACTCTCTATGTCATGGTAATACAATAAAATCATCTAGAAATACCTTTGGGAAACAACATGGAAAATAAGGTGGATGAGAACTTAATAACATTCTTTCCATATCATGAAACATTTCAAACAACAAGTATGCAATTATACCCGCATAAGGAACAACTTGGTCCTCACTTCCCAATCGAGGGTCCCACTCAACAACAAAAACATGTGTCACCCCATAGATAGATAATAACAATAACCAATGATTATAAAAATATATATGGACCATCATTTTTATTAACCAATCTACATTTAAAATTAAGAAAATGATGTCAATATCATGATCTATGAAGTCTCAAATAACCAAAAAGTCTCATATCGCAACCCAACATGTGGAACACAAGAAAAATTCTTTAGAAAACATTCCCAAAGTCATGAAATGATCCAAAAATAATTTAATAACCTCCAAACTTAAACCATATAATTCAACCAACTATGAATTTATAAAACAAATACAATCACATGTATCAAAAAAATCAATCACCATTAAAGTATAAATAAACATTGTACATCTAAGAGTATATATCCCTACATTAGATTATACTTGAGAAAAATCATCCATATTATTCCACTCGATCATATCCCATGAGTGTCAATTATGGCATGATTTTGTGATCCGAAATCCTTGGTAGAAACGATGTGAACCTATGACCTGTGTTGAACGTGGACCATTCCATACATCCATGGGATATCTTATCATAGAAATTATTCACATGGACAACTCACCCACAATGATTTCATCTCCTATGAGAATCCACACAATAAGTATTGGAATGACCACACCTCCCACACTGGTATCAATTTACATGTTCCTTCCATTTAGAATCACATAAAACTAGTAATTTATAAGACATACCACTATTGCACTGCATTTTCTAACCTGATCTGGCAAACTTGCTAACTGATGTACAAGTTGAAGATCCGACCATGCCTCTCCATCAAAATATGTCTTCCTTAAGAAAATATTCATTAACTAATACCTCCAAAATAGTTGGATGGAAAAAAATTATCTATCATTGATCGAAAATTGGTCCTCATACATATATCAAACCAATGTTCTTTTAGATAGTTATTAGTTAAAATATATTACACTAGATATACCAGATCACAAAATTGGTGGATTACCCTGGAACTATATTATCCCATTGCTAAAAGGTAGTAATTTCCAATGTCCCTTCCTCTAGTAATGTTTTAGGATAAAAAATTATTTATTATATACATAAAAAAAATCTCAGGTAAGACACTGGTGATACTTACAATGAAAAATGGAGTTACACCATTTTCTTCATTTTTCCTAATGAATATATGTGTATAAAAGCAACATAAAATCATATGGAGTCTTCACCAAGATGAGGATACTCTTGTCATATTCATGAAACTCTTACAACACGTGAGTTCTGTTTTAACCCCTGATATAAGGATGATGCTTCTTGGTAAGTTATGTTCTATGATCCACTACTTTTTCTAGGTTCACAGTGCATATTGGAGCCAGAATATGAATGGTAAGTATCACTACCTCTACAAAATAATGTTCTACTAAAAGAACCGTCTGAGAAACATGCATCATGGAATCCCCTATATTATTTAGAAGAGATCATATAAGAGGAATTATTTATAAAATACAATATAATGATAAATTAGTAATCATAAATTCCAAATAACAATTAATTAATATCTTGGATAACAATAAAAATAATTAAAACAATATGAATTTAATGAGGTCGTGAATCCTACCATAAAATACAATCACCGTTTGATAGGAATATGTCCATCTAGATAAACTGACCATATAGTTTTTTCAAATTACTATAAATAGACTATGCCCAGTGACTTTTTTGATAGGTAAATTTATAAATATTTCCCATAAATTTCATTCAAATCAACCGATGTTCTAGGTCAAAGTCCTAGTTATGATTTTACAACCATCTATTTGAAATATGATTATGTCATGGGATTGACTTACTCCTTTGGGAAATGCCGGAAATTCATTGGGCAGTGCATGAAATATGAGGATGGGGTGATCATAATGTATCGATATGTTTCTGTGTGCTGTATGAGTAATATATTTGATGAATCTTGTTGGAATAGTAGTTTTTGAGTACCTTTATCACATGGTATTCTCTAAATTGGAACTTTTCACTCCATCTGGTGACGGGGATGTTTAAGATATTATTGATATTCTCAACATCTTATTGATCCTAAATTTTATTGGTTTTCATCTCTAATTGGTATTTTAAGTGTATTAAGGTCATTTTCATGTTTCATTATAGAATTTCTTTTTTTACAATGAAAATTGTATAGTTGTGGGAAATACAATGCACAAGATGATATAGAAGAAAATATGTGCATGAATTGGCTTCCCTTCAGACCAGATTTGGTGGAGTCCCAATGGTTAGTAAATTTGTTTTTGGAGATCATGAAATATTTGATATCATGTTTCTTCAATCATTTTTTCTTCTCCACATTTTGATAAAATTTCCTTGGTGTTTTTTGGTTTTTAATTCTCTCAATCCCTAATTGGATAAATTCTTTTCAACTCGTGCTTGTACTTATACTTTTGTTGGTTAATAATGTCCCTTGGGGCATGAATTGGGTGGCCAATTCATTTAAACTCTTTTATTAATAAAACCATACTACCTAAATTCAGATTGTCCTACTCTTTCACAACAAAGACACAGAACTTACATAGTCATTTTTATCAAATCAAAGGTGAGTTACTCCTCTTATACAAAATTGTATCTAACCGTCCTAGACCAAGAACACCAGTCACCTTGTGTAGTCTGTTATGAGTGAAATATAATAAAAATAACAACACAAGTATCATATGTAAAAAATCATTTTATAATACTATATTACATTTTACAAAATACTGAACATACCAATGAGTCAAAAAGTCTAAACAAAAATGTAAGACAACATCAAACAATAAGTCTCTATGAGAACAACTATCACCTCCACAAACAATGGAAAACTGAAATAAAAACAAAACGAGTACTCTTTGTATTACAAAATGATATTCTCATTACAGGTATCATAAAAAACAGGATTCAAAAGAACCAATATAAATAATTAGTTTGGGAGTAATAAATCCCATTAGTATATCACTAAGGGATATAGAAAAATCATAATGAAAAGAATTTACTTTTCCATTATTTAAAACAAAAATAGTTTTGTACCAATTATTTTGATTTTAGAAAGTTAAATGCCATCCAAAAATCTTGATTTATCACAAATATTTGGTCCTATATGAAAATGATATGAATAAAGAAGGTAAATATACTAAAATATAAACATCAACATGTGCCAACATCTGTGAAATAAAATATAATTCTCTAAACAAATAGATACAATAGTGGACCTTACATTAGATCTATAACGTATGAAACAGTACATATAAGACACTCATGATACTAAATGATAAAAGGTTTTTCTTACAATTTTTTGTCCCTACACAATCAATCAATATTCAAGTGGTTACCTCTTAATAGTTTCATACACAATAATTCGACCTATGACTTTTCCATGACGCGCCCAACCTTAATGAGGTTCAATTTTTGTAATTTTTTTAAAACCATTCTTAATTTTTTATTGACACATTTTAAATAAAATAAAATATTATTCAAGGTTTGAAAATCTATTTTCCATTAAAAATCATCAAAATTTTATTTTCAATGGAAACCCCCTTTTAAAAAATATCCAATACATTGAATATTTCAAAAAATATAATTCCTTATAAATCTAAAATATTCTATATTAACAATAAAACATTAGATAAATTATAACTCTAAAATAGATCACATAGCCTCATTAATGGTCAAAAACTAACTGCCTTTGACAAAATGTATTAGAGTGTATAATTATTGCCTCTAGAAGACAATGCATGACTATAGACTGATTATGATTGATAGACAAAGTCCAATTACACATCCCAACAAAAAAATTTCTATATCCACAAATGAGAGAGAAAATAAGAGGAACGGTGTAACACCCCAACCCTAGTTACCCAGTGTCGGTGCATTATTAAATAATATTGGCATGATCAAAAAAGATTAGGTCTCGAATGACCGATTAGTTTAGTATCCTTGGAAACAATAGATATATTCAAAAGTTTTACATGACATCATAAAGTGAAAAAAAATACAAAAAAACCTGTCTTCATATCCCCTCATACTATCCCTGCAGGTCATTCATAAAATACTTCTTCACATCCTGGGAAAAATAAAACCTTGAAAGGGTGAGCTCAGATGCTCAGTCAGGATAACAATATAGCATAAAATTTCACAAATAAAATAACCATTTAAGACAATGTATAACTAAAACAAAAGCCTTTTAAACATGAACTTCATCATAATATAGAAAAGATAAAATGAAATAATACCATTTACATATTCACATGGATATTCGACTATTCTAATAGTCACATGAAGTATCAATAACCACTTTCATAATGATGGAATGCATAATTCCATACTATCATAACCACATAGTCAAGGCCTTGTGCGAAGACTAAAAATAATATTTTTTCAAGGCCTTTTTCCAAGACAGTAGTTTGTATCATGAGACCTACCGATGCATCAAGGAGCTATAGCGGGCTCCACCCGTCAGTTACTAAGTCCAATTCATTCCTCATATGAACAGGTTTAAACATAACATAAAAAGTCATATTAAAACTAACATACTAAATATCAATACTTTATCTATAAACCATGAATGGTATAAAAATAACACATCCACAATCAGTAATATCACGAAACCATCAATAATATATGGAGGTTTTGAATCATAATAAATCAACATAAAAAAGCTTAAAATCCATCAAAGGATGTTGTAATATATTAAATCAAAACTATTTGGGACAAATATCTCTTTTTTTAAATCATTTAAAAGTAAAATAATTATTAAAAAAAAAATTTACATTGAAAATATTCTTATAATCTTGTAAGGTAATATTATAAGATTTTATAATGGCAGAAAATAGCTGTACCCACTGTATAAGTTAAAAAAATAAATACTTACAATAATTTTGACGAAAAGATTAAAAAGGACCTTGTTTAGAAAATGACAGAAAGATTTCTTTATAAATATATTATAAAAGTCAATCAAGGGTATAAATAACTTTATCACATAGTATATAAAATAGTAAAAATGTTTTGATATAAATTTTTAAGAAACATTTATGTGGATGATAAATTGGTCCTAATAGATAATTACATATAAACAACCTCGGATAATGTAGAGATAGTGAAATAAACCCTTAAATTGTACTTTTCTGTGGTCATGGGTAGGTTAACCCCATGAATAATAGTTAAATCATTGTTATTACATTATATAAGAATCTTATTCATAAATATGATATCATATATGATCTTTTATTATATCTTTGTTAATAGTATTTTAGAATTATCGTCATTTTTTATGTTCACTTACACATTTTATTTTATATGTTTTGTTCAATAAGATGTGTTTTTTATGCATAGGTTGTATCTTATTCATTTCCAGAATGATATCAAGTCCTTAAACATTATTTTTAATCATCAAATGAAAAGTTGTCTTGAATGGATACAATTGGAAATGAATCTCATCATGTTCGTGGAGACGGTAGTTCGTACGTACGCACGAGCGACGATATAATTTTTTTATATTAAAATAATATATAATTTTATGGTGTATCATATATAAAGAATAATTATCATGTTATATTTTATATTTACATGAATTACAGATCATTATTATACCCATCTAAATAATAATGTATTGAATAACAATTACACCACGACGTGGAGACGGTTCGTTGTACGTACACACGTAAGGTGACATGTCATCAATAGATGGATAGAATATTGAATATGGTTGTACCATATTTATAATAACATCAATGTATATAGAATATCATGTAGTAATTATTTTAGAATGGAAATAATAAAGACAGAAAAAGTTGAAGAAGAAAGGAACATGAAAAATGGTGGTGAAAACATTACATCTTCTTCGGGTTTATCCTTTAGATTTGATCAAAAGGGGTCTTTAGGTTGGCTATATGACCAAACTAAGGGATATAGATTGAAGTGAGGGATGCTTACAGAATATTTGGGTAGGGGTTGGCCGAGCCAAATGGATTTGAAGGTATATATATGAGAGAAGGGGGAGTGTACTTTTAAAAGAGGGGTGAGGGGGACCCTAGGAAAAACCTAAAATATTATTTTATAATAATTTCATATTCACTTTATAATGGCTCCAAAGTGACTTATTTCTAGGATAAGGAGGGTATGGGTACATATCCTTTCAAAAAATATATTTTAGACAGGTTTTGGTCACTATATCAACCTTATCATTTATATTTAAATCTTAGTTAAATAGTTTAACATTTACTATGTCCCTTTGTATTTTTATATTATATGGTTAATAAACATAATTTATTAATACAATAGAAACCCAAGTGGTTCATTAATGATGAAAATATTATTATATAAGTCCTTTGGCCTAACCATATATTTTTAAGAATAGAATATCAATTAATAATATAATATCTGTTTAAAAAACTCTTTTATGTCAATTTTGACACTATTTGTTTTTTTTTTTCTAAATTCATAACAGAATTATTACATAGAAACTAATTTATTTAATTTACCATAACATTTCCTATTAACATATAAAATTATTGGAATTCATTAAAAGTCTAAAATGTTATTTATTTGGGTATTTATAATACCAATTATTCAAATATTTCAGTAATAATGTTATTACTGCATCATCATTGTGTAATCAATAAATTAAATTATTTAATGTCTAATAATTATAAATAAAATACCATTTTGTAGGAAATATTTTTAGATTTATAATATATATCTATAATCGAATTTATCTTATGTATAACCCTATATTAAAATTTTTTATGTTATTAAACATTGATTTTAACTATTTTAACTCTTCTTTGAATTAAATAATATTAAATCTCCTAATCTAATCCAAGTGGACCAAATAGGATCATATTTTATTCCTAAGTTTTTTTTGGTCGAAATATACTTATCGAATAGAATCATTACATGTCTTAGGGTAATAAAAATATCATTTTTACCCTTAATTATTCTATTTACAATTAACCGTTGTAAATAAATGTAAAAAGTTACTATTCAGAAAAAATTATTTTTATCTTATTGAACAACATATAACTCCTTGATACTAACTGTGTCTATAGGATATTAGAAATTCCACTCACAGAAGTGGTAAAATTAACTATTCTGTGAATTTCCAAATTCTCCTAGGAGATGGGTAAAAGACAGTGAAAAGTTCAATAAACATTTTATATATCTAAAATTATTATAAACTAACTCCAATGAATTACATAGAACCTATATATGTATTATCTATCTATTTTGACCTAAAATAAATTTAAATAATGTAAATAATTATTTAAATAAAACTTTGGTTTGAAGCTATAACTCAGTGTTATTCACTATTCATCAAAAATTGATTGTTTTCTGAAAAATACCAAAAAATTCACCCTAAGATAATTTCGATATTCCGAATACAAAAATCAAATCCATTTTGACAGATAAAATTTATACAATTTCAAAAAGTGGGTATTACTGTTCATAACGGCTTGTTTGATTAGTTGTGGTGTGTGTTAGAAATTTAAGTTGCGTACAACACACAATATTGTATTATTCAAAGAGAATCGTACCGTGGAAGCTTGGGGTGTTACATTCTCCTCTTATTAAAATAATTTCATCCTAAAAATTTCAAGAATATTACTGCATAAAAAGAAAATATTGGTTCTTCATCATAAGTTCATCAGGATCCCACATTGTCTCATCCATATTATGGTTTCTCCATGAAACTTTTACCAGACGAGTCGTCCTATTTCTCAACACTAGTTCCCTAGAATCAAGAATCATGAAGGGTTATTCTCAATAAGATAGATAGGGTTCCAGTTATACTACCTCATAGGTGAGTACATGAGTTAGGTCAGTCATGTATTTTCTCAACAGTGATACGTGGAACACATCGTGAATTTGGAAGAGATTTTGCAGCATTGCCAAACGGTAACCTATAACCCAAATTTGTTCTAGAATTTCGAATGTTCCATTGTACCTGAGACTCAATTTACCATTCTTATCGAAACTTATAACTCCATTCCATGGAGATACCATCATGAAAAATTGATCTCCTTCATGAAATTCAAAATCCTTAATTTGGTTGTAATCATAGCTCTTCTGCCCACATTGAGCTTCTTTGATGTGGTTTTGGATTACCTTCACCTTTTCCATCATTTCCTCAACTAGTTCTGGGACTACAAGTTTTTTTCACCAACGTCATCCCTATAGATTGGTGTGCAACATCTCTTTCTGTATAACGCTTATTATGGTGCCATCCAAATACTTGAATGGTAGCTATTGTTATATGAATATTCCACCAGAGGTAAATATTGATCCCACATACCCTAAAAGTCATGTGAGCATTATCTGAACATGTCTTCTAAGGTTTGAATAGTCCATTATGATTTTCCATCAGTTTGGGGGTGGTATGCAGTGCTCAAACGAAGCTCAATATCCATGGATTTCAAAATAATATTCCGTAATATTGATGTAAAACATGAATCACAATAAGAAAAAATCGATAGGGGTACTCCATAAAGTCTCACAACTTCATTAATATATAGACATGATAGATGTTCAAGTGTTAGATCTTCTCTTCTATCATGAAAATGTGCTGACATGGTAAGAAAATTAACAATGACCCATATTGCATAATTATTTCTAGGATTCTTTGGTAGGTCCAAGACAATTTCCATCATAATATTATCACATTTCTATTCAGGTATGGGAATAGGTTGCATGACTCCTCCAGGTTGTTGCCTTCTAGTTTTCAGTTGTTGACAAACCATTCATCCTGACACAAAATCAGCAATCTCCCCCTTCATGTTGTCCAACCAATAATGTTCATTCATATCTCTATACATTTTGATGCTCCCATGGTGTATAGTGAAATTGGAACTATGAGTATCTTCCAGCAATTCCCTTTTTAGATCAGGTATATCGGGAACACAATGTCTCTTCCCAAATTTCAAAATTCCATCTTCATATACAATGTCACTCAATCTCCAATAATTCACTACTTTAATCTTCTTTTGAAATTCTCCATCATCAGTCTGAGAACTCTTTATCCTTTATAGTAAATATGGTTTGGAAACCATTTGAAAAAGTATTGATGTTTCACCTTCCATGGTAATTCCCATATCCATCTTCACTAGATCAATGAAAATAGGTTCCCTTTCAAATATCATCTTGTTCAAAACTCCATGATCTTTTCTACTCAAAGAATATGCAACCTTATTTTCCTTCTCCAGGTGGTAGTGTATCGTGAAATCATAATCCTTGATTAGTTGAAGCCATCTCCTTTTCCTCATGTTGAGTTCTTTTTGTGAGAAAATATACTTCAAAATCTTGTGATCAGTATAAATCTCACATTTCTCACCACAGAGATAGTGTCTCCAAATCTTCAAAGAAATGATTACAGCTTCTAACTCAAGATCATGTGTAGGATTTTTTTCCTCGTAATTTTTTGACTATCATGATGCATAGGATATAACCCTATCATTTTGCATAAGGACACAAGCATGTCCTCTCTTCGATGCATCACTAGAAATAACAAACCCATCATTCCCCGATGGTAGAGTCAATATAGGAGCATTGAATACTCTTTTCTTCAGTTCTTCTAAAAATTATTCACACTCTTTTGTCCAAACAAATTTATCTACTTTACGTGTGTTATTTGTTAATGGGTTATCCAACCGAGAAAAATTCAGGACGAAACGTCGATAATAACCTTCTAAACAAATAAAAATGTGTACCTCTGTTATACTCTTCGTTGCTAGCCATTCTTGGATTGATCTTGTCTTAGAAGATTCAACAGAGATTCCATCCTTAGAGACAATATTTCTATGAAAAGAAATATCCTGAAGAGAGAATTCACACTTGCTAAAATTCTCATATAATTCATGTCTACTCAAAGTCTTCAATATAATGCACATGTGATTTTCCTGATCTTCATAGATTTTGGATAATACCACGATATCATCAATAAATACCACCATAAAGTCATCAAGATAATCCTTAAAAAAAATTCATCATATCCATGAAAATAGACGGTGCATTAGTCATCCCAAATGGAATTACTATAAACTTGAAATTCATGTACCTGGTTCAAAATGATATCATAGGAATGTCTTGATTCTTTAGACGCAACTGATTATATCCAGATTGATGGTAAATATTTGAAAAGTATTGAGCACCATGAATTTGGCCAAATAAATCATCAATGAGAGTTAGGGGATACTTGTTCATTATTTTTATAGCATTTATCTCCCTTTAGACGATACATAACCTCATAGATCCATATTTCTTCTAAACAAAAAGGACAGGGGCCCCACATGGAGAAATAGTAGGGGGAATAAATCCCTTATTACTCAATTCCTCTAGTTGATTATTTAGTTCCACTAATTCCACAGTGGTCGTTCTATAAGGGGTCTTCGATATGGGCCTTGATCTTGGAATTATATCAATGGAAAAATAAATTTCTTTTTCTGGAGGATGTCTAGATAATCATCTAGAAAAACATCAACATATTCTTTCACAATATGTATATCCTATATTTGAACAATCCTTTCCCCACCCATAGTCATTTCATTCTCTTCCTCCCCAATAATTGAATATAGTTGTGCTACTGGGGGAGGATCTAGATAAGAATTAGGCAGTGATGATTCTGTTATAATGATATGGTGTTCTTTATCATCATCATCAAAAATTGTAACCTCCTTCTTACAACAAATTTTTTCATCACCATCTGAAATCCAATCCATACCGAGGATTATATCATACTCAGTCATAGGTATGACGATGAGATCATTAGATAAAGAACATTTATATGCTGTAATGGGAACAGATTCACAAAAAAATTGTTGCGATGATACAGACCATAGAGGTTTTAACGAACAACACCCTTGTTAAATCAAATTGGAAGTATTTAATTTTCGTAGAAACCTGGGATTATATGAAACAATGAAATGATCAAGAATCAAATAATGCATTTTCTAAACTTGAATAAACCATTAAATTAGCTGCCACCACGTCTTTAGGATCCTCTACCTCAGCAGTAGTGATAGCATAAGATTGGCCTTGATCCTTAGTCCTTTTCTAAGGTAAGTTCTGATGATGCTGAGGACATTAATTTGCATAATGACCCATATCCCTGCAATTGTAGCATTGAACATCGATAGGTTATTTCTTCCCTTGGCAGTCACAATCTTGGTGGCCTTTTTCACCACACTAGTAACAGACTCTCATTCCCTTCAAGCATGTACAAGGGTGATTCTTCTTACATTTACTATATGATGGATATTCTATTTTTCTATGCTTCCCCTTATTTCCATTTTTGTAGTTATCATCATATCTCTTCTTCTCTTGATTTTCTTTAAATTCAAAATACTTAGAGAATTCCTTTTTTTCTTGATAACACATTAGACAATATCTTCGTACGACGAGAAGGATTGTGAGACTAATTCTAGATGGAGAAATGGATTTAACCCATCAATGAAATGATCAATATTACTTCATTGGTTACATATATAATCTACATCATGCCTTACTATCCTTGTAATGTTAGACTCATACTTTGCAACATTCTAGTCCTCCTTTTGCCTCAGACTCAGAAATTATTATTCCATATCCGCTTGATGGTCATGAGGAATGTATGTTTCTAGGAAAATCTCGTTAAACAACCTACATTCCATATTTGATACTTCATCATCTTCCTTCATGTTTTGAATCAATGACCACCATTGACCATCATCTTTAGTGAGGCGGTAAACTGGCATGACAACTTTTTCCTTTTTGCTACCCCCAAGGCGTGGGATATTTTTTCTAAGGAATTTATCCATTGCTCCGATTCTAGTGTATTTGTACCCCCATTTAATGTTGGTGGTTGTTGTCTCATAAATCGATCTAACATTGATCCTCCATGCTGCGAATCAGGGTGCTTCATATGGGTAAGGTTATTATTCATAACCGGAGTGAGTTATCCCCATATGGTGATTAGCGGATCAACACCATTGGTATCACCAACTCTACTATAATTATCTTGAGCATTATAGAAATACCTAAATTGTGTGAATGCATTGATATTGTTTCCATTCCTTCCTATAGGATCCATTTTCTAAACAATGTCATACACTATAATATTTTATTAATCACGATACATAAATCCAAACTTGTAAAACACTTTACATTAATTGAATAGTTTATGGATATAATCCATAATCATAAAAAAGTTTTCTTTGAGGAATTATATAATCATAAACTCTTCATAATGGTTTGTAAATAAAATGATAATTATCCTAATCATATCCCCCGGGAGTGTCGTAACCAAGAGTGCAGCAAGGCTCGTTTTTGTGCACCAGTTCCTTTTCGAGTCTAGCTCAAAAAAGTGTTTTCGGGTTTTACCCCTATGTACATATGTGCCAGAGGCTCCTCTACCTGCCCATATCTAGACAACAATGTATTCCTTGGAAAACTCACAAAATCTCTATAATATCCAAAATCTAGGAAGTTCTTCTATAATAATCCTAAAAGTCTATCTTAGGGTTATGTGCTCTAATAAGGGTTTATCTAAATCTATCTTCCAAGGTTTGTACTAAACATCATATGATACCAATTGTAATGTCCCGACCCCATTTACCCAGATTCGGTGCATTATTACATAACATTGGTATGATCACAAATGATCAAGTCTCGAATGACCGGTTAGTTTATTAGCCTTGGAAGTACTAGATATATTCATAAGTCTTACATTACGTGATAAAGTTAGAAAAACTACAACAACATCTTGTCTTCATATACCATCATACTATCCCTATTGGTCATTCATAAAATACTTTTTCACATCTTGGAAAAAATAAAACATTGAATGGGGTGATCTCAGATGCTCAGTAAGGATAACAATATAGAAAAAACGTTCATAAATAAACATAAACATTTATAGAAATGTATAACTAAAACAAAACCCTTTTAAACATGAACTTCAGTATAATATGGAAATGATAAAATGAAATAATTCCATTTACTTATTCACTTGAATATTATACTAGTTGAATAATTACATGCAATATCAATAACCACTTTCATTATGATGGAATTCATAATTTCAGGCTATCATATACATATAGTCAAGGCCTTCTGCCAAGACTAAAAATATGATTTTGTCAAGGCCTTTTGCAAGACACTAGTTTGTCTCATGATACCTAATGATGCATCTAGGAGCTCTAGCGGGCTCCCCCTGCCACATACTAAGTCCAATGCATTCCTCATATGAACAGTTTTAAACATAACATTAACATTTGTATTAAAACTTGCATACGAAATGTCAATACTTTATCCATAAACCATGAATGGTATAAAAATAAAACATCCATAGTCAATAATATCCCAAAACCTTATATACTATATGGATGTTTTGTATCATAATAAATCAACATCAAATATGCTTAAAATCCATCAACGGATGATGACATAGATGAAATCCAAACTATTTGAGAGAAATATCTCTGTTTTTGAAATAATTTTAAAGCCAAATAATTTTATAATAAAACATTTACATTGAAAATATTCTTATAATATTTTAAGGGAAGCAACGAAGATTTTATAATGTCGGAAAATAGCCTCACCCACAATATAATTTAAAAAAAGACAATTTTACCTTAATTCTGTCAAAAAGGTTAAAAGGGACCTTGTTTGGAAAACAACAGAATGATTCCTCTATAAATATCTTATAAAAGTTAAAAAAGTATATAAAATAAATTAACCCATAATATATAAAATAGTAATAATGTTTTGAAATACATTTTTATGAAACATGGATGTGGATGATAAAGGGGTCCCCGTAGATAATTACATATAAACATCCTCGGATAATGTAGAGATTGTGAAATAGAGCCTTACCTTGTACTTTTCCTCAGTTGAGGGTAGTTTAACCTCATGTATAATATTTAAATAATTGTTATTACATTATAAAAGAATCATATACATAAATATGATATCATATATGATCTTTTATTATTACTTTGTTAATAATATTTTTGTATTTTCGTCGTTTTGGGAGTTCATTTACTTGTTTTCTTTTATATGTTTTGTTACATAAGCTGTGTTTTTTATCAATATTTTGTATCATATTCATATCCATAATGATATAAAATCTGTAAAAATTATTTTTAATCATCAAATGAAAATTAGTCTCGAATGGATACGATGGGAAATGAATCTCATCGCCTTCTTGGAGAAGGTTGTCTGTATGTACGCACGAGCGACAGTGTCATTATTTTGATATTAAAATATCATATAATTGGATGGTGAATAATATATACAGAATAATTATAAGGTTATATTTATTATTAACATTAATTTTACATCATTATTATACCCATATAAAAAATAATGCATTGAATAACAATTACAGCACGACGTGGAGACGGTAAGCCGTACGTATGCACCTATGGTGAAATGTCCTACAAGGTATGTATAAAATACTGAATATAGTTGTACCATATTTATAACAATAGAACAGTATATAGAATATACTAGAGTTATTATTTTAGAATGGAAATAAAAAATAATGAAAAAGTGGAAGAAGAAAGGAACTTGAAAGAGGGAGGTGAAAACATTACCTCTTCTTCGGGTTCTTCCTTTTGATTTGATAAAAAGGGCTCCATATGATGGATTTCTATTCAAAATAATTCCTCTAGGTTGAAGAGAGGTATGTTGAGAGAATATTTGGGTAGGGTTTTTCCGATCCAAAAGGCTATGAATGTTTGAATTTGAGAGAAGGGGGAGTGCCCTTTTATAAGAGGGGTGAGGGGCACCTTACGATAAACTTTAAATATTATTTTATAATAAACTCATATTCGGTTTATAATAGCTCAAAAGTGAGTTATTTCGAGGCTAAGGTGGGTATGGGTCCAAATACTTTCATCCAATTGATTTTAGATAGGTTTGGTTCATATATCAACCTTCTCATTTATATTTAACTCTCTGTTAATTAGTTTAACATTTACCATGTCTCTTTGTATTTTTATATTATATTGTTAATAATCATACTATATTTATCCAAGCCAACCCCAAGTGGGTCGAAAATGATACACCAATAATTATATATGTTTTTTGTCCAAACCTTAGATTTTTAGGAATAGAATATCAATTATTAATATAATATTCGTTTTACAAACTCTTTTATGTCAATTTTGGCACTATTTGGTATTTTGTTTTTTCTAAACTCGTACCATCATTATTACATCGAATATTATTCATTTAATCAACCCTAACATGTCATATTAACCTATAAAATTCGTGGAATTCATTAAAAGTCTCAAATTAGTTTTATTTGGGTATTTATAATATCAATTATTTTAAAATTTCACTAATAAGGTAACTACTGCTTCATCATTGTTTCATAAATAAATTAAATTATTTAATGTCTAAAAATTATAAATAAAATACCCTTATGTAGTAAATAATCTTATATTTCTAATTAATATATGTAATCTAATTTATCTTATGTATAAACCTATATTAAAAATGTTTTTGTTATTAAACATTGATTTTAACTCTTTTAACTCTTCCTTGAATTAAATAATAATAAATGTCCTAATGTAACACCCCAGGTAAATAAAGAATATGACATCTTTATATTTATACATATTTTTGAATAAAATATTAATATTACATTAAAGGGGATGCTATGCTCGATGGCGTACCCAATAAGCAACAACGAGTTTCTTGGGAATCTTACATTGCACTCTAATAATAAAATAATATTATTTTAAATGGTAGTTAACGCCTAGCCGTTGTAATGGCGGGAATGAACAGAACTAACAAAAAAATGATTATATATGTTTCTAGAATGTTTTTACTCATTACAATAAATGTTAGAGGATTAAAAATGCAAATGAATCCAGTTTTTAAGCGTAATCATTATAATATTCTTTAAAAGGTCGATTAAACGCCTTTTGATGGTGAACCCCTTTTAAATCAACTTTTTGAAACATTTATAAGATCTATTATTCTAAATAAACATATTATTTATTATTGGGACATTGAAATTTACCTTGGGTTAATTTTTTGTATTTTTCTGACAATGTTCATTTTTCAATGAATAGTGAAAAATACTGCATTTTACATCAAAACTGCTTTTTCATATAATTTAATTGTATTGTTATATTATCTTTTTAATTTGTTTTAATGTGTAATTAGAATATATTTTTACCATTTACTTCAATTATGGTCATTTTGATTAATTCCGCTTTGTAATTAGGCATAAACAAGTGCCAAACTTTTCATAAATATTGTTTCTAAAAAACCTGCTATTTGTTTTGACAACGGGAAATTTTTTTTAAATTAATTATTCAAATTTATGTGTTTTTAATTTGGTTAAATGAATTAAATATTTGGAATCAGAAGGTAAAAATTATTTAATTAAGACACTTTTGTTTTTGGACATTATGAATAGTAACGACAGTAATTATCTTTAATTATCTTGATTAATGAGTAATCGGGTACTTAATGATAATAAGATAATATCATAATAACACAAAATGACCACAAAATGTGTACTAAGGCTACTGGTTGTCTCATGGCCGACCATGGGATTCCTTTTTCCAAACTTGGGGGCCCCATGGAATCACTTTTGTGAGAAAGTAACTTTTTATCTTTTTATTTTTAAAGAATGTTAAATGTAACAAAGAATGTATCACCTAAGTAAAATATTTTTAATTTTGTCTAAATAAATGATATTTTGGACTATAAATATTCATGGGAAATCTAAATGCATTTCCTACATCATATTAGTTTTTTTATAATTTTTAGACATTAAATAAATTAAATTATTTATGATATCAAGATGATGCAGCGATGACCTCATTATTTAACGATTAAAATAAAATGGAAAGATAATGTAATCACTAAGAACTACACATGTCCAAAACCAACTGTATGGGTGGATTTATAACCCTTATTAACTTATCCTAGAAACACATCAATGTGGGACCATTAAAATCATAAACACATTTGAAAATAAAGTTACATTTTATACCTTTCCAAGAGTGCCCCTCCTCTCCTCTTATAAAAGGCCCCCACCTCTACCTCCTTACCCACACATCCAAAGCATTTGGCTCGTCCAACCCCTGCCCATTTTGTCTCTCCACATCCCTCTATTACTCCTTGAAGCCTCAATTTGGGAAGGAGTCTTCCCAAGGAAGCCTTTGATCTCAAATATAAGAGAGTTACCTGATTTTAAGGTAATGTCTTCACTTGAGTCCTTTTGTTTTATTTTGCTTCTCCAACCCCCTAAACTCTTTTTATTCATTTATTTTGTAAAAACTCCAGTATATTCAATATACTAGGATTTTTTTATAAGAATTATTCAAGCTACACTTACACACACCTACATCTAATGGTTAAAGAACATATTGTTTCCGTGGATGGCGAATTTCTGCCTCCCGAAACGATGATTGTTCAACATTCTTTTAACACCTTAAATGGTGGCCATTAAGATGACACTATACTTATATATGATATATAATATGTTTATGTTTTATTTATTCTTCTTTATTTTTTTCATTTATAGCATACCTTTATCGTTTCCATTATGGGTAAACGTGATATCTTCATTTAAGGAAGTGCGGACTACCACCACCTCAAAGTGATTTGATTCATTAATGCCATATGTGGGACGTATACAGGATGGATTTAAAGTTATTATATATGATGTTATACTGGAATTATAATATACCTTTATATCATTATTATTTTCTTTCCATTAAAGTATGAGATAGAAATGAAAGCAGCGTTCATGCGTACGTACGGCTTACCGTCTCCCTGAACGGTGCATTTCATTTCTTATCCCCAAATGTAATGTACTATTATAAGTACATGTATATAATGGATATATATGATGAATGATACATATAAATTATGAATATAATTCTGGAATAAAAATACACATACCTCTCATTTAGTTATAATTCCATTAATATGACATAGAAATGAAAGTAGCGTTCATTCGTACGTACGGCTTACCATCTCCATGAACGGTGCATTTCATTTCTTACCCCTAAATGTAATGTAATATTATAAATTCATTAATATTCTGGATATATATGATATATATGATATCTACACCATGAATAAAATTCTGGATATAATGAACCTTTGTCCACACGAACAACATGTAATTGTAAGAAGTCTACTTTCGAATTAAGAACCAAATATCGACAAAACAAACATTATTAACTTAAATGATTACATAATGTTTATGACGTTGTAATAAGTGATATAAAAGGAATAATGAACATGAAAAAGGTTTTTAAGGAAGTATAAATTAACTCTTGTTTATTATTCAGGAGATTAAAGAATGATCGAGTCATGTCGGACCCGAGGTAAGGGATTCTACTCCTCTCTTTCTTTTTTAAGTACGCTCTTTTATGTCATTCCTTTTAAAGACCATCTTTATTGTTATTGGGATGTTCTTTTATATTAATATTACTGTATTTTTTTATTGTTCATATGATGAGAGACCCTATTCTCTCTCATCAATCCTTTTTGGACGTTTTGGGTGGCGCCGTTAGGCTGCCGAATTTTCGTAAGAGATTTAACCTCTCTCCTTATTTTTAAGTACTCTTCATTATGTCACTTCTTTTAAGCTCCTCTTTGTTATGTTGGGGGATTTTATTTTCATATTTCTGTAAAAGTTATGTTAATATGATGAGAGACCCTATTTTCTCTCATCAATCCATTTTGGATGTTTTTTGTGGGGCCGTTAGGCTGCCGAGTTTTCGTAAGGGATTTTTCATCTCACTTTTATTCCCATGAGATGTATGCTACATTTCCCACAATTTCTTTTGAGTGGTGTATGTAATTACTATTATTCTACTCTTTGTGTAATATACTTTTGTTTATGAGTATTTACATCAACGATGTATTGTCCTTCTTTCATGGGGTGTATGTTTCGAAAGATATCCAAGTCGGTAAGGGTACCTTTCACCCTCCTCTTTTTTAAAAGACTTATTTTGTTGGGTCTTTTAATTCACATATTGTTATGTTGGGATATGTTCTAATATATCCTTATTGATGTAAATTTTATGTCCAAGTGATGAGATACCCTTTTTTATCTCTCATAAAATGTTTTTCTGAATTTTGTAGTGACGTCGTTAGGCTGTCATATTTTTGCAAGGGAACTTCTTAAACCAAATTTGATTCTTTGGGATAATCTTGTACTCCTTGAATATGTCATTCTATGAATATGTGTGAATTACCTCTGATTGGTTTACACTTAATATCCACTTATATTAGGTTTATTCGTTTGTCGCACATAATTATGTAATTGACTTATCCTTAAACCAATGATACCATATTTGTAAGGGACTTCGTCTCAATATCCTTTAATTGAGGCATATTTCGTTTTATACAAAACTAACTTTTATACAGTGTATAAATGCCTTTGGCTTTTAATTTTACAAAAAAGGAATCTTTTTCTATGAAGCGTTTTACTAAACGACAAGAAGGAATGTTTCTTTTACGTACGCGGTGACAATGACCTTTTCCGCCGCCGCGAGTATTATTTGATCTTTGGCTTCCTCAACAATCCATAATGTTTTTAAAATAAAATAAATACTATATCCTTTTTTTTATTTTGGTATTGAAAATGGTTTTGATAAAGGATTATTTTATGTCAATATATTTAAATTATATATTGTGATTGAAATGTGGAAATGTTATCATTCCTTTATGTTGGTTTTATGTCTTATAATTTTATTATGGTACTTGGACATTTTACGGGTGGTTACGTGATAAAACATATGACGGGTGGTGCCGTGAATACCAGGATGGGTGGTTATGTTATAACCTCCAATGCATTGGGTATGGAATTAGACTGTATGGCTATTCCATTAAGTATGTGTGGAAGTCGGCTGTATGGCTATTCCATTAAGTATGTGTGGAAGTCGACCGTATGGTTATTCCACTTAAGTATGTTTATGTCCAAAGTTACCTTTATATGTTATGCGATCTTTATATGGGTTTATGGTAAAATTTTGGTTACTGAAGGGTAAGTAATGAACTATTATTCAGTGAAGAGTTTTTACTACTTAGAAAAGATGAAAAGTATTACTTTTATAAATTATACATGGTTTACTTGTTGTTTTGAAAAACTAACAGTTTTCATTCTTTTTGTATCCCTTACTGAGCTTTTTATGCTCACCCCAGGTTTTAGAAATGTTTTTCACAGGACTTAACATGGAATAGGGTCAAGGATGGGGTCAAGTGAAAGTCATGCTACCTAAAACATGGAACTAGACATGTTTCTTATTAAGAGGTTTTATTTTATGGAAACTTATTGGAAGTTTCTACTTTGTAATATTTTGATTTATGTAATAGTTATGTCCTAATTCTCTAAAACTCTAAAACTGAAAAGATCCTCAATATGAATTATTCATTTAATTTAATATTAAGTAAGGTTTAAGGTCGGGGCCTTATAGTTGGTATCAATGGTCGGTTTAGATAACTTTAGAGGTTAGGGTATTCTTTAAGAATAAGTGTCATTACCATAATGGTTAGGATTTCAGAAAGAGCCCTAGTTTTACATAAATTGAATGATTAAGTATATATTAGTGTTTATCTTCCTCATTAATACATGATGGTTTTGTTGATATACTCACACTGACCTTTCTGTTTTTAGTGAATGGATGGATCTAGCAGGCACCAAAGAGACAACGGGTTTGAAGGAAACTGTGGTGGTTCTCTGTTTAAGATACTAGATAAAATGGGGGATTCAATGAGGAAACTCGTGGTTGTTCTAAACCAACTATCAAGGAGTCATGATCAACCACTTGAACCTTGGTATGATCTGTAATACATCATGTACGAGATGACCAATCGATGTGGAAGTTCAGGTAATAATTATAAAGGTAACCATTAGAGTTAATATGATCCTTACTTTTGAGGTAGTTATGGGTTATTATGTGATATGCTGGAAAATGAAAGGCATTAAATAAACATGATGTTAAAATATGTTATGATCATTTTTTAAGATTTTAACTCGTTTTGGGGAATTTTTTAAAATTATATAGTTTTGGAAAAAGGAGAACACGCAGACCGTGTGACAACCCATCACGTCGGACAAAGCTCCGGGAATTGAACCCACAACCAAAGTGCGACTGTTATTTATCGCCTACCACTAGACTACGTGAATTCCATGGTTAGTTTGACTGATTCTTTTTAGTTATATGATTTTATGAATTAAGATTAAGTTGATTTTGAATTATCTATGGAAATTTATTAACCTATCAGGGAGGATATGTGATTAGGTTAATTACTTTTAAATACGAGACTTTAAGAGCAACTGATGTTGTTTGGAGATAAATGTTACGATTTAACTTGGAAGACTATGTGACTAAATCCTTCAAATATTTTTGTTTCAATCTATGTTTGGTTTACTTTGAATAATTTTATGGACAAATTGATTATCGAATGGTCCTCGTTGAACATTGGGTATTTTTGGACAAATTTTGGAGATTAAGAATAGATTTTCTTTTTATAAAGGGTTATCCTTTTCTAGATTATCTAATCTTTTACTAACCTTTTTGGTTTTGGTTTTGGTTGATGTCTAAAGACATGGGAAGTATATAGTTCTATTTTTTTGATTAGGTGATTCTCTAGATGTTGATTATAGTACTCGTAATGTTAAAAAGTCGTCCTAAAAATACTCATCTTTTGGAGAAAATATGAGTTTGTGTAAGGAATCTAATAAAAGTTGAATGTCAACATGATAAGTGGTTATGTTTCCTTATGAATAAATTTCTCAATAAAAATTAACTTAAGACAAAATTGTTGTCTATTAACTTTTCCTACTGGGGAATCGAATACCGTTTAACCCATCACAAGTTTGTGATTTTCTTATGGTTAACTTTGTCCTAAACAAGTTTTCTATCACTCTCCATATGAACATGACCCTTTGTTTTTTTTCCTCCATGTCCATATTTTCATACTTGGAATCATAGTATGGGTTAACTCGGGTGACCTTTGTAATTATATTTCTTTATTTTTAAGTGATTGTTTTACCAACTCTTGTTCAGATGTGGGACTTTCAAGGATGTTTCCAAGCCCAATTTTAAAATTGTGAGGATGCAATTCTCAAAAGGGGGGAAGGATGTAACACCCCAGGCAAATAAATAATATGAAATCATTATATTTATCCATATTTGTGAATAAAACATTAATATTACTTTAAATGGGATGCTATGCTTGATGGCGTACACAATACGCAACAACGAGTTTCTTGGGAATCTTACACTGCACTCTAATAAAAAAAATATTATTTTAAATGTTAGTTAACGCCTAGCCGTTGTAATGGAGGGAATGAACAGAACTAACTACAAGATGATTATATATGTTTGTCAAATATTTTTAATCTTTATAATAAATGTTAGTGGATTAAAAATGCAAATGAATCCAGTTTTTAAGCGTAAACATTCTAATATTCTTTAAAAGGTCGATTAACCGACTTTTGAAGGCGAACCCCTTTTAAATCCACTTTTTGAAAATTTTATATGCTCTATTTTTCAAAATAAACATATTATTTATGATTGGGACATTGAAATTTACCTTGGGTTAATTTTTGGTATTGTTCTGACAATGTTCATTTTTCAATGAATAGTGAAAAATACTGCATTTTACATCAAAACTGCTTTTTCATATAATTTAATTATATGGTTTTATTAACTTTTTAATTAGTTTTAAACTGCAATTAGAATATATTTTTCAGTGAATAGTATTTTTTTATTATTTTTAGACATTAAATAAATTAAATTATGTATGACATCATGATGTTGTATCGATGACCTCATTATTTAACGATTAAAATAAAATGGAAAGATAATGTAAAATCTAAGACCTAAACATGCCCAAAACCTATTGGATGTGTGTATTTAGAACCCTTATCACCTTATCCTCGAAAAAAATCAATGTGGGACCATTAAAATCCGAAACTCATTTGAAAATAAAGTTACATTTTAGACCATTCCAAGAGTGCCCCTCCTCTCCTCTTATAAAAGGCCCACACCTATACCTCCTTACCCACACATCGAAAGCATTTGGATCGACCGACCCCTTCCCATTTTGTCTCTCCACATCCCCTTATTACTCCTTGAAGCCTCACATTGGGCATAAATCTTCCCAAGGAAGCTTTTGAGCTCAAATCTAAGAGAGTTACCCGATTTTAAGGTAATGTCTTCACTTGAGTACTTTTGTATTATTTTGCTTCTCCAACCCCTTAAACTCTTTTTATTCATTTCTTTTGTAATAACTACAGTATATTCAATATACTAGGATGTTTTTATAAGATGGATTTTAGATACACTTACACACACCTACATCTTATGGTTAACGAACATATTGTTTCTGTGGATGGCGAATTTCTACCTCCTGAAACGATGATTGATCAACATTCTTTTAACACCTTCAAAGGTGTCCATTAAGATGAAACTATACTTATATATGATATATAATATCTTTATGTTTTACTTATGCTTCGGTATTTTTTTCTTTTATGAAATACCTTTATGGTTTCCATTATGGGTAAACGCGATATCTTCATTTAAGGAAGTGCGGACTATCGCCCCCTCAAAGTGATTTGATTCATTAATGCCATATGTGGGACGTATAAAGGATGGATTTAAAGTTATTATATATTATTTTATACTGGAATTATAATATACTTTTATATAATTATTATATTCATTCCATTAAATTATGATATAGAAATGAAAGTAGCGTTCATGCGTACGTACGGCTTACCGTCTCCATGAACGGTGCATTTCATTTCTTATCCCCAAATGTAATGTACTATTATAAGTACATGTATATAATGGATATATATGATGAATGATACATCTAAATGACGAATATAATTTTGGAATTAAAATATACATACCTATCATTTAGTTTTAATTCCATTAATATGACATAGAAATGAAAGTAGCGTTCATGCCTACGTATGGCTTACCGTCTCCATGAACGGTGCATTTCATTTCTTACCCCAAAATGTTATGTAATATTATAAATTCATGAATATACTGGATATATATTCTATATATGATATCTAAATCATGAATAATATTCTGGATATAATGAACCTTTGACCGCACGAACAACATGTAATTGTAAGAAGTCCACTTTCGACTTAAGAACCAAATATCGACAAAATAAACATTATTAACTTAAATGATTACATAATGTTTATGACTTGGTAATAAGTTATATAAAAGGAATAATGAACTTGAAAAAGGTTCTTACGTAAGTAGAAATTAACTCATGTTTATTATTCAGGAGATTAAATAACGATCGAGTCAAGTCGGACCCGATGTAAGGGATTCTACTCCTCTCTTTCTTTTTAAGTACGCTCTTTTATGTCATTCCTTTTAAAGCTCGTATTTATTGTTATTGGGATGTTCTTTTATATTAATATTAATATATTTTTTTATTTTTCATATGATGAGATACCCTATTCTCTCTCATCAATCTATTTTGGAATTTTTGGGTGGCGCCGTTAGGCTGCGGAATTTTCGTAAGAGATCTAACCTCTCTCTTTCTTTTTAAGTACACTTCTTTATGTCACTTCTTTTAAGCTCATCTTTGTTATGTTGGGGGATTTTATTTTCCACTTTCTTTAAAATTTATGTTAATATGATGAGAGACCCTATTTTCTCTCTTCAATCCATTTTGGATTTTTAAGTGGCGTCGTTAGGCTGCCAAGTTTTCGTAAGGGATTTTTCATCTCACTTTTATTCCCATGAGATTTATGCTACATTTCCCAAAATTTCCTTTGAGTGGTGTATGTACTTACCATTATTCTACTCTTTGTGTAATATACTTCCGTTTATGAGTATTTACATCAATGATGTACTGTCCATCTTTCATGGGGTGTATGTTTCGAAAGATACCCAAGTTGGTAAGGGAACCTTTCACCCTCCTCTTTTTAAAAGACTTCTTTTGTTGGGTCTTTTAATTCACATATTGCTATGTTGAGATATGTTATCATATATCCTTATTGATGTAAATTTTATGTCCATGTGATGAGATACCCTTTTTTATCTCTCATCAACTCATTTTCTGAATTTTGTAATGACGCCATTAGGCTGTCATATTTTTGCAAGGGAACTTCTTAACCCAAATTTGATTCTTTGGGATAATCTTGTACTCCTTGAATATGTCATTCTATGAATATGTTTGAATAACCTCTGATTGTTTTACACTTAATATCCACTAATATTGGGTGTATTCGTTTCTCACACATAATTATGTAATTGAATTATCCTTAAACCAAGGATACCGTCTTTGTAAGGGACTTCGTCTCAATCTCCGTTCATTGAGGCATATTTCTTTTTATACACAACTATCTTTTATATGGTGTATAAACCCCTTTGACTTTTACTTTTATACAAACGGAATCTTTTTCTACGAAGCGCTTTACTAAATGACAAAAAGGAATTTTTCTTTTACGTACGCGGTGACAACGACCTTTTCCGCAGCCGCGAGTATTATTTGATCTTTGCCTTCCTCAACAAGCCGTAATGTTTTTATAATAAAATAAATACCGTATACTTTTTTTTATTTTGGTATTGAAAATGGTTTTGATAAAGGATTATATTATGTCAATATATTTAATTGATATATTGTGATTGAAATGTGGAAATTTTATCATTCCTTTATGTTGGTTTTATGTGTTATAATTTTATAATGGTACTTGTACATTTTACGGGTGGTTACGTGATAAACCATATGACGGGTGGTGCCGTGAATACCAGGACGGGTGGTTACGTTATAACTTCCAATGCATTGGGTATGGAAGTCAGCCGTATGGCTATTCCATTAAGTATGTGTGGAAGTCGTCCATATGGATATTCCATTAAGTATGTGTGGAAGTCGACCGTATGGTTATTCCACTTAAGTATGTTTATGTCCCAAGTTACCTTTATATGTTATGTGATATTTATATGGTTTTATGGTCATCTTTTGGTTACTGAAGGGTAAGTAATGAACTTTTATTCAGTGAAGAGTTTTTACTACTTCGAAAAGGTGAAAATTATTACTTTGATAAAGTATACATGGTTTACTTGTTGTTTTGAAAAACTAAGAGAATTCATTCTTTGTGTATCCCTTACTGAGCTTTTTATGCTCACCCCAGGTTTTTGAAATTTTTTTCATAGTACTTAACGTGGAATAGGGTCAAGGATGGGGTTAAGGTAATGTCATGATACCTAAAACATAGAACTAGACATGTTTCTTATTAAGAGTTTTTATTTTATGGAAACTTATTGGAAGTTTCTACATTGTAATTATTTGATTTATGCAATAGTTATGTCCTAATTCTCTAAAACTCTAAACCTAAAAATATCCTCAATATGAATTATTCATTTAATTTAATATTAATTAAGGTTTAAGGCTGGGGCCTTATAGTTGGTATCAAAGGTCGGTTTAGATAACTTTTGAGGTTAGGGTATTCATTAAGCATAAGTGACATTACCCTAATGGTTAGGATTTCAGAAAGAGTCCTAGTTTTAGATAAAGTGAATGAGTAAGTATATATTAGTGTTTATCTTCCTCATTAGTACATGATGGTTTTGTTGATATACTCACACTGTCCTTTTTTTTTTACTGAATGGATGGATCTAGCAGGCACCAAAGAGACAACAGGTTTGAAGGAAACTGTGGTGGTTCTCTGTTTAAGATACTAGATAAAATGGGGGATTCAATGATGAAACTCATGGTTGTTCTAAACCAACTATCAAGGAGTCATGATCAACCACTTGAACCTTGGTATGATCTATAATACATCATGTACGAGATGACCAATCGATGTGGAAGTTCAGGTAATAATTATAAAGGTAACCATTAGAGTTTATATGATCCTTACATTTGAGGTAATTATGGGTTATTATATGATATGCTGGAAAATGAAAGGCATTAGATAAGCTTGAGGTTAAAATATGTTATGGTCATTTTCGAAGATTTTATCTCGTTTTGGGGAATGTTTGAAAATTATACAGTTTTGGAAAAAGGACAAAACACAGACTATGTGACAACCCGTCGCGTGGGACAAAGCTGCGGGAATTGAACCCACAACCAAAGTGCGACTGGTATTTATCGCCTACCACTAGACTACGTGAAGTCCCTGGTTAGTTTGACTGATTTTTTTTAGTTAGATGATTTTAGGAATTAAGATTAAGTTGATTTTGGGTTATCTATGGAAATTTATTAACCTATCATGGAGGATATGTGATTACGTTAATTACTTTTAAATATGAGACATTAAGATCAACTGATGTTGTTTGGAGATAAATGTTACGATTTAACTTGGAAGACTATGTGACTAAATCCTTCAAATATTTTGATTTCAATCTATGTTTGGTTTACTGTGAATAATTTTATGGACAAATTTATTATCAAATGGTCCTCGTTGAACTTTGGGATTTGTTGGACAAATTTTGCATATTAAGAATAGATTTTCTTTTTATAAAGGGTTATCCTTTTCTGGATTATCTGATCTTGTACTATCCTTTTTGGTTTTGGTTTTAGTTAAAGTCTAAAGACATGGGAAGTATATAGTTCTCTTTTGTGGATTAGGTGATTCTCTAGAAGTTGATTACAGTACTCTTAATGTGAACAAGTCTTCCTAAAAATACTCGTCTTTTGGAGAAAATATGAGTTTGTGTAAGGAATCTAATAAAAGTTGAATGTCAGCATGATAAGTGATTATGTTTCCTTATGAATAAATTCCTCAGTAAAAAGTAACTTAAGACAAAAATTTTGTTTATTAACTTTTCCTACTGTGGAATCGAATACCGTTTAACCCATCACAAGTTTGTGATTTTCTTATGGTTAACTTTCTCCTAAACATGTTCTCTATCACTCTCCATCAGAACATGACCCTTTGTTTTTTTTCTGCCATGTCCATATTTTCATACTTGGAATCCTAGCATGGGTTAACTCGGGTGACCTTTTTACTTATCTTTCTTTATTTTAAAGTGATTGTTTGACCAACTCTTGTTCCGATGTGGGACTTTCAAGGATGTTTCCAAGCCCAATTTTAAAATTGAGAGGACGCAATTCACAAAAGGGGGGAAGGATGTAACACCCCAAGTAAATAAATAATATGACATATTTATATTTATCCATATTTGTGAATAAAATATTAATATTACTTTAAAGGGATTCTATGCTCGATGGCATACTCAATACGCAACAACGAGTTTCTTGGGAATCTTACGTTGCACTCTAATAATAAAATAATATTATTTTAAATGGTAGTTAACGCCTAGCTGTTGTAATGATGGGAATGAACAGAACTAACTACAAAATGATTATATATGTTTTTCAAATATTTTTACTCTTAACAATAAATTTTAGAGGATTAAAAATTCAAATGAATCCAGTTTTTATGCGTAAACATTCTAATATTCTTTAAAAGGTCGATTAACCGCCTTTTGATGACGAACCCCTTTTAAATCCTATTTTTGAAAATTTTATAAGCTCTATTTTTCAAAATAAACAGATTATTTATTATTGGGACATTGAAATTTACCTTGGGTTAATTTTTGGTATTTTTCTAACAATGTTCATTTTTCAATGAATAGTCAAAAATACTGCATTTTACATCAAAACTGCTTTTTCATATAATTTAATTATATGGTTATATTATCTTTTTAATTTGTTTTAAATTTTAATTAGAATATATTTTTACCATGTAGTTCAATTATGGCCATTGGTATTAATTTCACTTTGGAATTAGGCATAAACAAGTGCCAAACTATTCATAAATATTGTTTCTAAAAAACCCGCTCTTTGTTTTGACAACGAGAAGTTTTTTTTAAATTAATTATTGAAATTTATGTGTTTCGAATTTGGTAAATTGAATTACATATTTGGAATCATAAGGTCAAAATTATTTAATTAAGACACTTTTTTTTGGACATTATGAATAATAACGACGATAATTATCTTTAATTATCTTGATTAATGAGTAATCGGGTAGTTAAAGATAATAAGATAAAATCATAATAATACAAAATGACAAAAAAAATGTGTCCTAAGGCTACTGGTTGTCTTATGGCCGACCATGAGATGCCTTTTTCCAAACTTGGGGTCCCTATGGAATCACTTTTGTGAGAAAGTGACTTTTTATCTTTTTATTTTTAATGAATGTTAAATGTAACAAAGAATGTATCACCTAAGTAAAATATTTTTAATTTTGTCTAAATAAATGATCATTTGGACTATAAATATTCATTGGAAAGCTAATAATATTTCCTACATAATAGTACTTTTTTTAGAATTTTTAGGCATTATATAAATTAAATTATTTATGACATCATGATGATGCAGCGATGACCTCATTATTTAACGATAAAAATAAAATGGAATGATAATGTAAAATCTAAGACCTACACATGTCCAAAACCTATTGGAAGGGTGTATTTAGAACCCTTAACACCTTATCCTCGAAACAAATCAATGTGGGACCATTAAAATCTGAAACTCATTTGAAAATAATGTTACATTTTATACCTTTCCAAGAGTGCCCCTCCTCTACTCTTGTAAAAGGCCCCCGCCTATACCTCCTTACCCACACTTCCAAAGAATTTGGCTCGGCCAAACCCTGCCCATTTTGTCTCTACACATCCCTCTATTACTCCTTGAAGACTCACTGTGGGCAGAAGTCTTCCCAAGGAAGCCTTTGAGCTCAAATCTAAGAGAGTTACCCGATTTTAAGGTAATGTCTTTACTTGAGTCCTTTTGTTTTATTTTTCTTCTCCAACCCCCTAAACTCTTTTTATTTATTTCTTTTGTAACAACTCTAGTATCTTAAATATAGTAGGATGTTTTTATAAGAAGTATTCGAGCTACACTTACACACACCTACATCTAATGGTAAAAAAACATACTGTTTCCTTGGATGGTGAATTTCTGCCTCCCGAAACGATGATTGATCAACATTCTTTTAACACCTTCAGAGGTAGACATTAAGATGAAAATATACTTATATATGTAATATAATATTTTTATGTTTTACTTATTATTATTTATATTTTTCATTTATGGCATCTCTTTATGGATTCCATTATTGTTAAACGTGATATCTTCATTTAAAGAAGTGTGGACTACCGCCCCCTCAAAGTGATTTGATTCGTTAATGCCATATGTGGGACGTATAAAGGATGGATTTAAAGTTATTATATATGATTTTATACTGGAATTATAATATACCTTTATATCATTATTATTTTCTTTCCATTAATGTATGAGATAGAAATGAAAGTAGCGTTCATGCGTATGTAAAGATTACCGTCTCCATAAACGGTGCATTTCATTTCTTATCCCCAAATGTGATGTACTATTATAAGTACATGTATATAATGGATATATATGATGAATGATATATATAAATGACGAATATAATTATGGAATTAAACTATACATACTTATCATTTAGTTTTAATTCCATTAATATGACATAGAAATGAAAGTAGCGTTCATGCGTACGTACGGCTTACCGTCTCCATGAATGGTGCATTTCATTTCTTACCCCTAAATGTTATGTAATATTATAAATGCATGAATATACTAGATATATTATATATATATGATATCTACATCATGAATACAATTCTGGTTATAATGAACCTTTGACCACACGAACAACATGTAATTGTAAGAAGTCCACTTTCGACTTAAGAACCAAATATCGACAAAACAAACATTATTAACATAAATGATTAAATAATGCTTATGACTTGGTAATTAGTGATATAAAAGGAATAATGAACTTTAAAAATGTTCTTAAGGAAGTATAAATTAACTCATGTTTATTATTCAGGAGATTAAAGAATGATCGAGTCATGTCGGACCCGAGGTAAGGGATTCTACTCCTCTCTTTCTTTTTAAGTACGCTCTTTTATGTAATTCCATTTAAAGCTCATCTTTCTTGTAATTGGTATGTTCTTTTATATTACTATTACTGTATTTTTTTATTTTTCATATGATGAGAGGCCCTATTATCTCTCATCAATCCATTTTGGAAGTTTTGGGTGGTGCCGTTAGGCTTCCGAATTTTCGTAAGAGATCTAACCTCTCTCCTTCTTTTTAAGTACTCTTCTTTATGTCACTTCTTTTAAGCTCCTCTTTGTTATGTTGGAGGATTTTAATTTCCTCTTTCTGTAAACATTATGTTAATATGATGAGAGACCCTATTTTCTCTCATTAATCCATTTTGGAAGTTTTATGTGGCGTCGTTAGGCTGCCGAATTTTCGTAAGCGATTTTTCATCTCACTTTTATTCCCATGAGATTTATTCTACATTTCCCACAATTTCCTTTGAGTGGTGTATGTACTTAACATTATTATAATCATTGTGTAATATACATTCGTTTATGATTATTTACATCAATGATCTATTTTCCTTCTTTCATGGGTTGTATTTTTTGAAAGATACCCAAGTCGGTAAGGGAACCTTTCACCCTCCTCTTTTTAAAAGACTTCTTTTGTTGGGTATTTTAATTCACATATTGTTATGTTGGGATATGTTCTCATATAACCTTATTGATGTAAATTTTAAGTCCAAGTGATGAGATACCCTTTTTTATCTCTCATCAACTCATTTTCTGAATTTTGTAGTGACGTCGTTAGGAGGTCATATTTTTTGCAAGGGAATTTCTTAACCCAAATTTGATTATTTGGGATAATCTTGTACTCATTGAATATGTCATTCTATGAATATTTGTGAATAACCTCTGATTGTTTTACAATTAATATCCACTTATATTGGGTGTATTCGTTTGTCACACATAATTATGTAATTGACTTATCCTTAAACCAAGGATACCGTCTTCGTAAGGGACTTCGTCTCAATCTCCTTTCATTGAGGCATATTTCATTTTATACACAACTATATTTTATACGATGTATAAACCCCTTTGAATTTTACTTTTATAAAAAAGGAATATTTTTCTACGAAACATTTTACTAAATGACAAAAAAGGAATTTTTCTTTTATGTACATGGTGACAATGACCTTTTCCGCCGCCGTGAGTATTATTTGATCATTGTCATCCTCAACAAGCCGTAATGTTTTTAAAATAAAATAAATACCATATACTTTTTTTTGTATTTTGGTATTGAAAATGGTTTTGATAAAGGATTATATTATGTCAATATATTTAAATGATATATTGTGATTGAAATGTTGAAATGTTATCATTCCTTTATGTTGGTTTTATGTGTTATAATTTTATAATGGTACTTGGACATTTTATGGATGGTTACGTGATAAAGCATATGATGGGTGGTGCCGTGAATACCAGGACGGGTGGTTACGTTATAACCTCCAATGCATTGGGTATGGAAGTCGGTCGTATGGCTATTCCATTAAGTATGTGTGGAAGTCGGCCGTATGGCTATTCCATTAAGTATGTGTGGAAGCCGACCATATGTTTTTCCACTTAAGTATGTTTATGTCCCAAGTTACCTTTATATGTTATGTGATCATTATATGCATTTATGGTAATATTTTGGTTACTGAAGGGTATGTAATGAACTTTTATTCAGTGAATAGTTTTTACTACTTCGAAAAGGTGAAAAGTATTACTTTGATAAAGTATACATGGTTTACTTGTTGTTTTGAAAAACTAACAGTTTTCATTCTTTGTGTATTCCTTACTGAGATTTTTATGCTCACCCCAGATTTTTGAAATGTTTTTCACAGGACTTATTGTGGAATAGGGTCAAGGATGGGGTCAAGAGAAAGTCATGCTACCTAAATCATGGAACTAGACATGTTTCTTATTAAGAGTTTTTATTTTATGGAAACTTATTGGAAGTGTCTACTCTGTTATCTTTTGATTTTTTTAATAGTTATTTCCTAATTCTCTAAAACTCTAAACCTGAAAAGATCCTCAATATGAATTATTCATTTAATTCAATATTAAGTAAGGTTTAAGGTTGGGTCCTTATACCTAATCTAATCCAAGTGGACCAAAGAGGTTTATATTTTATTTTTAAGGTAGGTTTGGTTCGAATTATACTTATCCAATAGAACTATGACATGTGTAAGGGTAATAATAATATCATTTTTACCATTAATTACCCAAATTACAAACACCGTGGTAAATAAAAGTGAAAAGTTACTATTCACCAAAAAGTATTTTTATCTTATTCAACCAAATTTTACTCCTTGATATTAACTGTGTCTCTAGGATTTTCAAAATTCCACTCAAAGAAGCGGTAAAATTATGTGTAATGTGATTTTTTCAAATTCTCCTAGGAGATGGGTAAACGATAGTGAAAAGTTCAATAAAATTTTTATACATCTAAAATTATTATCAACTGACTCTAATGAATTACATTGAACTTATATAGGTATTATGTATCTATTTTTACATAAAATAAAATTAATAAAATAAATAATTATTTAAAAAAAATAGGTTTTAAACTATAACTCTGTGTTTTTCACTATTCATCAAAAAATAAAAGTTTTTAGAAAAATACCAAAAATTTACCCTACGCTAATTTCGATATTACGAATCCAAAAATGAAGTCCATTTTGAAAGATAAAATTAATAAAATTTCAAAATGTATGTATTACTATTCATAACGACTAGTTTGATTAGTTGTGGTGTGTGTTAGAAATCGAATTTTCGTACAACACACGCTACTATATTATTCAAAGAGAAGCGTACCATGGAAGCTTGAAGTGTTACAAAAGGATTACCCAATTGGATGATGACCAATGACCTACTGATCAATTGACAAATGGATTGGTCCATAAGAAAGGTATTCACACAAAAAAGCATATAGGCAACGATCTATAAATTAGGGGATAATTCGTAAAAGGGGAATGTTCCCTCAAACAACCATACGACACCATAAAATATGTAATCGGGGGACTAAATGGTTTGTAAAATATTACACCATGTGATACTCATTAATGTAATTTTCACTAAAAATTATTTTTTAATTAAAACATGATTTTCACATAACATGATGTGTAACCCTTATAGAACATGTAAAATATCATGTTGTTAAATAAATTCAAATTATATTTATATGGTCCAATACATGTATTATAATACCATTTTATGTCATGTTACTTTCCAGCATTAATTGAAAATTCAGATTTATACTGCAAATCAAAAAAATCCGTAATATCACCATTATAGGTATTCTCATAATTTGTGGTTGGAAAAACATGGCCAACGAATAAGGGAAACAAAAATATGATATTACGGAATACCATTTATAATTTTAATGGGGAGTTAAAATGTTATAACCTATAATGAGGATACAACATAAGTGACTATAAATATTGAGGCCACATAGAATGATATTGAAGGTTTAAAGGACTGATGTCCACATTAAATTATCAGTTAATCTTAATTTACATGTATTGAATCCAATTATTAGATCCCACTCTATATCTTCTATGATGGAAATATAAATATATTTTATCACAATATGGTGTGTGAAATGATTTTGATCCATTTTGAGCATATTATTCAAAAACATTCTAATTTATATGAAATTATTTATTTAATGAATTGTTCAACATTTCATGGTATTAATATATTAAAAATAAGTTTTTATATAGTAGAAGATATATTGGTACTTTAATTCTAAACATCATTAATGGATTTTCCATCATCCTGATAAACCTTAAAAATTATAATGTGTTGACTATTATGTGAAAATATCATTGCAATTCGTGTATTCATAACCGTGAAATATATTAGTTTATAATTACTAATTTATATATAATTTTCATTAAAAAAATTCAAAAATTAAGTTATTCATATTAATAAATAATTAATGGAAAATAAAAATGTAAATTATTTACTATAATATATAAAATAGTATGAAATATATCAAATGTTTCCAAATTAAATATATAATAATTAAATTGATTATTTTACTCATTAAATATATTTTTGATTTATATTATTTATTCATAAAATTTTCTATAATGTTTATATCATGATAATTTCATAAATTATCACATATATATAACAATGATAGTTATTAATATTCACTAATAAATCAATAATTCTCATAAATACCAAATTGTAAGATAATGAAAATAATAATATGAACAATAATAAAATTAATAAAATTAAAATATTACACATTCTTCATTCATGTTTTAAATAAAAAATATATAACAAACAATAAAAATAATGTCTCTAAACAAACCTGATTTATTCTAACATGAAATATTAATTTAATTTCACATAAATATCAATATTTATCAAATAGATATTATTAAGTTATATTTCATATTATTACTTGATTTTCGTTAAAATATTTTTTTATCCTTATTCAACAGCACACACATATATATATATTATGAAAACAAATCCATCATTATAAATAATATTTTTACAATTTAATTTTTATATTTTTTCTAATTTGAAATCCTCTATTCAATGTATAACAAAATATTAATAATTAAAATATATTCATTTTACATATAAATAATCCTTATTTATATCAAATTTATATTTAAAATTCATCAATGATAGTAATATTCAATATAGCCTTATACCCTTTAATTTAATTCAAATGTTATAGGAATTATTTTCTTTTTCATGTAAAAATATTTTATATAATATATTTATAATTGATAAAAATATGAAATTAATAATGAAAATTTGTTTTAAAACATATGGTGTTGAATTATACTTCTCAGAAAATAAATTTATTCTATGAATTTAATAAATATAAAAGAAAAATTTGGTAACCCATAACTTAAACAATCCTGGTGATATATTTCTTAATGAAATTTCAACCATCCAATCAATTTTAATACTTGGAAACATTTTTTTAACTTATCAAATAAATATATGAATATTTTATTTCTACATAATCAATTTTTTCAAATATGGCTCATTAGTTGGTTATACGAGTTACAAGGGACAAACCCTATGTATGTACATTTTTTTGATCATCAAATCTCCCAAATATTATTAATAAATACTAATTGTAGTATCTAATAATAATAGCCTTTATAGTAATATGAATATAAAAATTAATTAATAATATTTCATATGAAACCATAATTTTTAAAATTGATAAAATTTATTAAAATCATATAATCTTGGACCAAAATAAAAAACATTCATTTTTACATTGATTTCGAAACTATTCATGTTTTAGTAGAAATAATTAAACCTGTAGAAATATAAAAAAAATTAATCTATGAAGATAAATTTAAATATTTGTAAACATAAAAACAATAGAAACCAGTTATCCAATAAAATCGATTAAACATTTATCCAAAAACCATATAAAATCACAAATATTTCAATATTACATTAATAAAAAATAAAATGAAAATTTTAAATTTTACATTCATAAAATATCATCAATGAAGATGTGACATAATAACTCATTAACACATATAGTAATCTATATTTTTCAAGTTATAGTCTAATAATCAATTAATATAATGCTTTAATAAACTATAATAACCTCTACATCAAATCACATATAATCCTAAGGAGTTATCTACACCTTAAGCATGTATTCATAAAAAATAATAAAAAATCACAAATATATTAAAAATAATGAATAAATTAAATGAAAAAACAACCTAAATGGTTTATGTATATATTCAAATTAATGACCTCATTTATAATTCATAAATCATTATGGTACTAATAAATCATAAAATTTCCTAAAATAATGAAAATAAACAAATAATCTTGTCTAAATATTTATCTAAATCCAAAAAAGATTTCCCAAACCCATGTTTCTAGATAAATTCAAAAAATCACAGTAATCAAAAAATGTTTTCGATTCTAGCTAAGGTGTCCCAATTTGTAATTTCCATTTATAACCACAAATTCATTATTATTCAAGATATGTTCTATAATTAAAAATTATTTTATAATGATTTGATTGTTTTTTGTGAACATTAAATGTAATTCTCTTCAACATTACCCTATAAATAGAAACATTATATGGGTGATCCCAAATTTAAAGTATAGGTAAACAGTAGATAAAAAAAATATTATCATGGATAGTCATTATATAATATTGTTGTTTAAGAGAACATAATTTATTTACAATCATATGGAAGAATAAAATCATTCAATATACAACATATTAAATAATTTTCAATCATATTATAACGAATTTAGTATAACATTGAATCAATTATATGGTAGTAGATATGTAATTATGTTGAAAAGTAAATAAAAAAGTCATTATCTTTATAACATATGGGTTACTATAAATAAATTACAATTTAGTGGATATATTCCCAAGGTGTATTATGATTACAGCCCATTATTATTCGTGTGATATCATTGGATATGTGACATTAAAAAGTTATTGGGGGTGTATATTTCTAATCCCACATAAAATTTCATAATAAGGACATCTGTATGTGTTCAACATAAATAAAAAATTGATAATTTCTTCAATGAATATTATCTTAGAAATAGTTAAAACGTATATCATTAGGATTTTACAAATACATGACCATAATACATATAATGATGGAATATGAATGAAATTATTTCAATATTATCCCCTATAATTATGTTGAAGTATTAACAAATGATGAAATAAATGAATGTAATTATTATAGGAAGAAGGGTCACTTAAAAATTTGGGAAAGTATCACATAATATTATATTAATAATTTTAATATTTGATACCCCATGATCAATATCCAAAAATAATAATGTCACATTACTATTATTTGGTAACACATGAATCATATCTCCATATAGGTTTTTTGATTTACAATTTCAGAGAAAAGTGGGATTTAATTTATTAAAATCTCATGGTTATTTTTTAGTCTATTTTTCCCAAGATTCTTATATTTTAAATCAAAAATCTATTTCAATGTTATTAATAGAGAAAATAATAAATTAAATACATGGAAACATTGAAACTAGATGATAATTATTATTAAAATTGTTGAAATCATGATAAAATTATAAAATGTTAAAATTAAATACCCTTATATATTCATGAAAAAATAGTAATCAAAATTTTTAATATAAAAAATAAAAATAATATTTAAAAATAATTACTTTGTATAAACATAAATAAATAAATAATAAAATTAATTATGAAAAATGATTAAAAAACATATAAATAAATTCCAATATAATATTATAAAAACTGTATTCATTTGACAAGTTTTTATTGAATGTTAAAAGTAACATATGCATAAAACATTAAAAATATTTGTATTATTAATTTTCAGATAATGATAAGAATAATATAAATAAAAAAATAAATAATTGAAATTTATATTACAATATTTATTAATAAATATAATCAATATAGACAGGATAGTTAGTAATTCCAAATTATAATGAGGTAATAAAATATTTACAAATAATATGAAGCCATTTTATGGAATTTTGTGCCAAAGGGAGGCTATATTATTAGAAAAAAATCAACCCTATAAAGAAGAGGTGTGAAAATAGTAGTGGTTTTTTATAGAAGGAACATATGATACGACATCTCCATTCCCTCAAAAACCCTCATATCCCAATGATGAATGAATAGAGTATATGAACCATGACTTACACCTTTATTAGGCCCTGGGATGTTGACAATAACCAATGGAATAATAATATCACATGTGAATGGGATTTCCCGATACAATAATATTTGAACAAAAGATGATATAAACAATAACCAAGAAACTATTTCATATTGAATCAATGTACCCCAAAACCATACTACAATGAATGAACAATAGAAACATAAACTATAAATATTATCCAGGTAAATACATAAAGAAATTCCTTATCGTGTTGAGTCAATAGAAACTCAAAAACCAAATCCATTAATGAATAATTATTTCCTCAATATTCCCCACGAAACAAAAAATACTATTAAATAAATGAATTGTGGGAGGAACATGAATACATAGAAGTATTATAAACATGATATCAAATTATTATGGGAAAATAATATATTAATACACTAATTTATAACTAATAGAATAAAAAATAACCAAAATATATTATATAACAAATCACATCCTCAACATATAATGATCAACAAATAACACATTCAATATACTATCATAGAAATATTTATAATGAAGGAACCCCATTTCTACATTCCAATCTAATTTCCTGATCTGATTCCAAGACATCAAACATATTTTTCACTAAATCATTCCATTAATATCATAGAACACAACTATCCATAATAATGTGGTTAGGAGACATAACAATCAGTGGTTACATGAAAACTGAACTAAAATTTTCCACACATCCACCACTAGAAAATAAAATATCTATTGTCATAGATTAAAACGTAATATACATCACGCCACAATTCCACCTCAAATGGACACACCTAACCAATATCTATTATAGATCCCATCACCATTGAGACATTACATTTCCCCATAAACTATGAATTACTAATGTGAATTCATTTCACATATACACAACCCATTTATTTATCATTAAACCTAATTATTTAAATTTATAAATGAAAATTACAAAAAAATTATTCAATTACCAACCTAGATAATTTCATTATATAATTACACATTATTCCAAGATTATATAGGATATTATGACATTTAAACCATATATAAACTCACCCATATCACATCATTTCCAATCCACAACACGACACAGTACCATGCAATCTCACTACATCAATGACACATCAAAACCAAAAAACATCACCCCCACTGCACAAGATCACTTATCACGTCCCAATCCATTAAACTATTTCACCACGACCAATATCATATAAAAAACCACACCAATCACCAGTATCATAAAAATGTAGACCACATAACACATGGTAAAAAAAATTGAATTCCCACATAAAGAAACACATCACAGGTTTTACAAATTAGGTTCGAGGGATTACATTGAACGACATAATTATTCATGATGGTTATTATAATAAAAACCATATTTATAGGGGATTAAAATTCACTAATCATATATATGTTCATAATAATTTAATTTTATGATGTATAAAAAACACATAATGGGTCTCCCAAATATATCCACTACATCAAAAAAAGATCCTAAATGTAGTTATTTTCGCTATTTATAGTATGATAACATAATATAATCAAGATTATAAATAGGGAAGTAAAATAATAATATTTTCCCACAATTCCCATCGATTTATTTTTTATAAAATTCATTATATTTGTTAAACTAATCCTTGATATCCAACCAATGTAATGGAAATGAATGAAATTCCCACACACATATATATATAAAATAAGAGAGAATGAGGGGCTCCTACATCAAAGATTGTTTTTCAGTCACAACACATAAAAATGTAATGTTGAAAGATCATAGAAAACCCTACCTTTTGAGTAAATTCAGGAATCATTATAGATCATAATAAAAAATCATTCAAATGTATCTCATAATGTACCCATAATAATATAATCCTTAATATCATGAATTGTATAAGTAAAATGAAATGGAAAATTTGATATTGGACGAACACAAATCATATTTCCAATGATTAAAATTTCGAAATCATGGATCAAAGGGAGAAAAGGATAGAAGATCCTCAAAAAATAGTTTGGGTATTACTAGAAAACAATTTAAATGACATTCAAATTATGGGATTTTTCTAAACCATTGGCTTATAAACAAATTGTGACATGATTAATTCACATCCGAAATTACCTTGTTATTATGTGAATTCTTGTTTAGACTACAAATTTAAACATTGAAAAAATATAATTCTTGTGATCATTAGAACTCAAGCCCAAAATTGTTCTACTAAATTTCATAGAGACCTTCCACAATTAAATATAAGACATGAATTTACATTTCAAATGATCAGATATTTTTAAACATAAATACTCACTGAAAAACAATATATAAACATCAGTATTTACAATCCATGTAACATTAAATCACATTATGAATTATCTATTGACATCGCGAACCACCTAATTTTTTATATCGGTAGTTCCAAATTTCATCAAAAACATTTAAATCCTCCACTGACCACATATCACATCTTAACAATTAATTAAACAATATATGAAAGAATGAAAAACTACATTGGATACCTCTCACATAATTTTGTTCCAAAAAACTAAAACCAAACAATAATGAATGATGGGTTTCAAATAATCAAACCCCGAAATACCTATAATGTATCTCATTACACCCAATTATCTACCACTATCCAAACACAAAAAACCAAATCAGCTACATATAACCCACACCAAATTACATGACCACCCCTCACTAAAAAAACAAAACATCATTTGGAAAAAACCAAAGGTTTGAAATTTTTTATATGACCCAGAAAACTAAAATTTTAACTGGTTATAAAGAAATAAAAAACAATATCATCAAACATCATATAAAAATTCATTGGGAACAAAAATCATGTAATCCCACATTCCAGATCTATATATCGTCCTAATTGGTTGGAACTAAATCGCTGATACTATTATTACATTTTTCTTAGAGATAAACAATCTTAATTAAGAGAATGTTTTCTAGTCTTCACATAATTTAATCAATATCACACAACACCAAAAAATTATGTATGAAAAAAAAAATAACATTAGAAATGTTGAAACAATATAATATAAATAATGATAAGAAATAGAAAAAATTAAAAGAATATCAGTGTGCTAGGAAACAATCTACATCTCGCAATACTATGTACACTCATCTAAGAAACCCTTCCTACACCTCACACTCACCAATTTAATTTATTCTCATTGGATAACGTTATCTTAATGATATTTAACCTCTATTGGACACATTACTAAAGTAATGTTTTCATCAATATCCAAATCTATATTATAAATATATAGGATTCATTGAGAAGACCCTGATGAACCTATAACATTTGGGGGGCATCATGGATCCAATTATTTTGTTATTGGAGTTGACATTGATATATATCCTAGAAAACAATCAATGAATCCTCAAAAGGATTAGTAAACATGGATGAAATATCACTACCCCTTAAATACATCCGTCTCCACCCTTCAATGGAATACACTAAAAAAAATAAACTCCAACTGAAAAATTTCATTATCTTCATATAAAAATCATTATAATTCTAAAATTCATGATCCAGCCTCATCCCCTCATATAAAAACAGGATTATCTCATTATGACCTAATATTCATATTGTCCCAGAACATATAACACCCAAACATATATACATTATACGTTAAAAAAATTACATCTATAAAACACCTCTAATAGAGCCATTACAATGAGATTTTGAATGATTTTGTAATAGGATAAATAATATAATGAAAGGGATTCACCTTTGATCTTAGAATGTCTATGAATCATGTGTGAAACATATCCCCTGATGTTTTTATGTTCTTCTAGTTTTTAAAATCCATATATGGGTGGAAAGTAAGGAAAATGTGAATTTAAATGCCAAAGGGAATCCAAAATAGCTTTAATACACTTGAGGTAATACAAGAATATTTTTGATGGAGGATGATCCATGAATATATGTGTATCCTAACTATATGATTTACATAATATCATGAAAATAAAACAAATATTCCTAATGCAGAGATCACTATATAATCATCCATCTTTATCATTATATGCACTATCACCCACATGATATCACATCAAACCCAAGATCAGGGAAAACTAGTAATGGAATAAAATGATATAACCTTGATTTTACACATACAAAAATCTTAAGGATACAAAAAAACCTCATTGAACATGTCATTATCCCTTCACCATCTATAAAATAAGAAAAATACCCATATATTCATCAAACATATTTTTCATCCTAGACCATCAATGATCCATCATTAAACGCTGGAAATTAATTATCATTCAAAGATGGACCAAAATTGTGATATTTAAAGAATACTAATATCATCCTTGTTAAATGGAATAAGAAAAATACACTGCACAAGAAACAACATCCAATAATGAATATTTTCATTCTATCCCTATCACAAATCACTATGGTAAGGATAGACATACATCACCTATATGGCTCCCTATTGATGCTATTCCACAAACTGCAATAATGATTACCCTATAGTTATGTTATGAATAAAGTTATTTCCATTTATCTCTCCTACATCATAATTAATTATTTCATGTTTCTAAATCCCCTTCCAAACATCATTATACATCTGAACCATGTATCGTTAAGAAATTTTACTTAATGAATTCGAATAAAATTACTCATTCCTGGAATTCTAGATATTTAAAAATCATTATCCTATGTACTCTTTTCAATTTTTAATATAATAGATCAAAATATCATTTAGGGATGATTAATTTATTACTCTTATGGTCCATGAAGATCATAATGATAAAAATAATGAGACCATTCCCCTACATTATTAGTGAATACATACCTTATACAATATCATTTTAAATTATTTTAGAGTTAATCTATTGTGGAATGGACTACTTAGAAAAATTAGTGATCATTACACTCTACTTATCAGTGATTTATCCCAAACCTGTATGGGATGTATCATTGAAAAAAAATCCTATAACTGGGAAATACAATCATTGGAGGATAGATTAATTTCATTGTCATCTTACCAGAAATTATTTGGCATTTATCAGTATACATAAAGGTATATCTTTTCTTATTCAATTATTTCTGTGAGGATTTAATATAATAGAAATAAGAAAAAATCCTGTAATATTATTTGATAATAACATGAAAACATTGAACCTATGAAATAATTTTTGAGTTTCTCCTATAAAACAACTACCTTTTACATCGATTTTTGATTTATGATATGTCAAATGAAATGAACCCCTTGCGTCCAGAACATCCACATGTACATCTTTCGATATATATGGATGTGTTGTAGGACCTGAAAAATTGATATGAGTTTCATAGTATGAACCTTCTAGGACTTGGTGAAGATCCTGATATCATCTGTTAATGTTGTGAAGAATATTAATATATGATCCTGAATATATAGTTCATGTTCTCCATGAACACAACAGTTTCATTAATGATAAAACAATTCTTGACTATGGACTCTAAGGGCCCATGCACACACAAAATTTAAATCTATTGGAGATCATAATTATAAAGACACAATGTTCTATTATATAAATATTATATCATTATAGATGAATAAAAAATAAAAAATTAATGGGATCCTATAGATTTACTAAATTTATAGACAACATTCATTATCATCTTATTCCATTAATGACCATAAATCTCTCACACAATGATATACCCATTTAATACTATTCATTTACAGACATAACATAAAACCAATCATCATAAACTTGGGAATGAAATAAAAATTAAGGTATTCCTTAGATAAAAAACAAGGATAAATATGTAATATATTAATATAAAAAGAAAATATGGGCATGACAACATGATACTATCATTTGAAAAATATACCCTACATATCATGGATCGTAAACGTAAGGCATTACACAAATAATTGATGATCATAAGACATGAATCATAATGTAATCAACGACATTAGATATAGAACATATAATTATAAAGATAAATAAATTTATGAAATACACATAATCCTATAAAATCATATCCTTATAGGTAATTCTCAATTACAATATTATCATATTGGAATTGGTTCACTCCCCAACCCATTGTATTAGTAAATGTTCACTCTCAATACTATCTTAGTTGATAATATCCCATACTAAACTGGGATAACACAACTTTTTAGTATTTTTTTCACATTAGGTATCAATATTTATTAGATTCATTAGAGGGAGAGGTAGATCACAATTGTCTCATAATGAAAACAATACTTAAATGTTCTATAATATTGTAAAACATTTGTATTATTAGCACCCATGAAATTAAAATGAGTTCATTAAAAATCATCATATCAAAACCTATGTAAGATAAATAAAATTCATAATAATTTCATTATTTGATTATGGTATATACCATGGAAAAAATTATAGTTTTAAAAATCATTTCACCAGTGTATAACCCGTGAATGAGGAAAATGATTCATAATTATATTTTCATCATAGATATAAATCATCTAGAAAATGAATGATAATGGTATCCATTAATCATATCCCTAGTAAATCATAAGCCTCATAAATGGATATCATTTTATAAGGAAACTATTTTTTAATGATCACATGGAATTATTGTTAATGAAAAAAGATTTTTTTTTTTGAAATCACTTAATAAAATTAAAATTACAATAAATAATTTAAAATAAATTTCATTAAAAATAATCATGGATACATATATAAGGTGATTTAATGTTCAAATAAAAATATATTGTGTAACATAACAATTTGTCTTAAATAACCATTACATAATTATAAGTTCACAATATATTTTTGAAATCCCATTCTTTGAAAATAATAATGATAACTTATATATAAATGTTATCAATTCATCTTAATAATATGATAAACAAAATATAATTTCCTATAGGAAAAAAAATTTAAAAAAAAATATTATCGAAGAAATTATCTCTTAAAATAACCTTAAATCATATAAATGAATCATCTATGAAAATTATGGTGATTAGGTCTATTATTTTCATTTCATTAACATTAAAAAAAATGGTTTCTTTCACATATGAAGAAAAAATCTAAAAGGACTATATCATTGAGAATAACATGAGAATACATTTAAAAACATATTCTAAAAATTTAAAAAATTTGTTATTTGTTTAAATAATACCTCTTGTTAATTTAGGATCAATTTTGAAAACATTTTTTGATATCTAATAATTAGATAAAAAAGGAAATTCAACATAATAGTGAAATAAATTGAATTTCAATAAAAAAATTTACATTGAAGACATGAGTATATAAGGAGAGGATAATGCGGTAAAATAGTTTAATAATAAGAAATAAATTCATTTGATTAAAATTAATTATATTCTACAAAAATATCATAATTCTTTATATTAAAAACATAATCATAAAAAATCATGATATACAATGAGATTTTAACATCAAATCATAATCAATTGGTATATTTTGAATCCATGGGCATATTAAAGAATAATATCATATGAGACAATTAACATGAATAAAATAATAATATTCTTAAAATAACATTTCAATGTGAATGTATATAAACATCATATAATAAAATAACTCCAATGCAGAAACTTTTTCCCAAATAATTCAGTTTTTGGACTAAAATCCATTACAGATTTGGTAAAATATTACTTATAAAAACAAGAAATATTAATACTAAAATTGTTATTAAAATGAAAATAATGTTATTTATAATCATAAACAAATATTTTCAATGGTATTATATACACCTCATAAAATAAATATGTGGTGAATATGGATTTTATCGCTCTGAAAATACATGTGAGATGGAGTCCCCTTACCATAATCGTCAAATTAAATTTTAGACATTCCAAAATCATATATAATAAATTAATTATTATTATTTATATATTTAAGAACCTTAATTATATATTTAATACCATACATGATATATTTATGACATATTATTATCTATTTTCCAAAAATTCATTTTTTAAATCATATTTTGGGTAATAATTGCTTTGTTTTTCATGTATGATTTGAGTTGATATTTTCAGTCCTATTAAATTGATAAAGGTTAAAATATATATATAATTTTATATGTGGAATAAATATAAGATATATTCATTATATATTTATTTATATTAATCCATACAGTTTGGAGAGGTAAAATGAAATGCACCAGTCAAAGTGTTGGTTGGTTATACGTACACATGAACATTCATTCTATTTTATCAAAAGGATGATATGCATAAATATAAATATTATATTAAAATATAAGAATATTTTTTCTAACATATATATCAAATATTTATATTTAATACTTTATTTATTATCTCTAATGTAAATAGTATGTGTAGAACAAATTAGATAGCATCACGATGTACTAGTCTGCCATACACATGAACGACATTATAATTTTTTAATGAAATATAAATTAAAATGCTAAATGATTTATTATAATTAAAAAATAATAATAATTTAATAAACATCATATATATATAAATTATATCAAACATTATATCCCGATTTGAGTTGTAGTGATGGATAATAGATAACATCGGTTTCATGACGTTTGTCAATCATACAATGATTAATTCTGATCACTAATGTTGGAATAATTGATTGATATTATCTATTTGATTTTCTTAATAATGTATTAGAATATATTAAATTATATTATAAATATATAGTCATAATTTAAGGTGAATTTAATGTGTTATAAGAAGAAGTTAAAAAAATTCCATGTTTAAATCATTACCTATTCGTTATAAAATATCCTTATATTTTATCCAAATCCCTTCTAGATTAGATTTATTATATCAAAATTTACTATATAATATAGGAATTGATATTAGATGTAGGATTTTTTAATAATTTTGGATCAATGGTGTTTTAATATGTGAAATCAAAAGGAGAGGGGGTTTCCATTTATTTGTTGGGGAGAGGAAGTCCATGTAATTTTATAATAGATAATTTGATACCAACATTTTTATCATTATAGAATACTCCAAAAAGGGATAATTTTAAACATTATACTAGATACTATTTTAAAATTTCCATCCAATTGGTTTTAAAAAAAAGTTCAATTTTATTTTCAAACATATCATTTTATTTTAACCCCTTATTAACATGTTTTTACCATAACCACAATAATTACTTTATATTGTTTTTATAATTCTATATGGTCAAAATTTAATCTTAATATATTATATGATATTAATTACTATGATTTCAAATATACAATAGAATTTTTAAAATTCCATTCATAGATGTGTAAAATTTTAATTTATTATTATTCATGTAGACACCATAAGTATTCAACTTTCAAATGAGAAATGATCAAAAGTATTAAAATATATTATATTAAAAATAAATATTAAATTTATTATGACGAAATATATTTCATAAGAAGATATATAGTTAATATAATATTAATTTTAAGACCACATGTATTTTTTCTGTTTTTAAATGATTAAATACTAATAACAATTCATAAAAATATCAAGTATTTTTCACTAATAATCGCAAATTTTATATTCTTAGAAAATTAAGAAAAATAATAATTTTTTTATAATATTATTCAAACAATTATTTCTATTTCACCCAAATAAATTTTATAAAATTGTAAAAACAATATTTTAAAAATATTTATGAAATATGTGACAATCCTACTATTTAGAAAAATGTTGTTTTTTAGTGTAAAATAGGATTTATTATTATCCATTACATAAAAAACATATAAAATTAATTACAACAAAATTATTTACAAAAAAAATTCATTTTAATATTTCAATAAATCCTATTTATTTAAATTAATTGGATAAACTATTTAAAAACATATAAAAAACATTTTTTTTAATAAATATTTCAATTATATTAATGGGTTTTTTAGTTTAATTTATTATTTAATGGTCACGAAAAATTTAATATTTAAAAAATGGGTGAAAATATATATTCATTATTTTAATAATTATATTAATTCTCATCATTCCAACTTTTAAGTGATAAATATCATTTTAAATAATAAAATTTTAGTAGTGTCGCATGTTGTATTAACACTTAGTGATGCATGTAACTCATGAAATCGACGAAGTTAAATATATTTGAAAATATATATTTCAAAAAATATTGGTTTGTTACTATCCACCCTCCAAAAGGTTAATTTTTCCTCAAAATAATTCATTCTGATGAAAAAAATGTGGATACTTATTCCTCATAGTTTCATATAGATCCCACTCAAGTTCTTTAAGAACATTGTTTTCCAACTAATGAAAATTACCTAGATACTAGTCTTATTTAATAAAATATTATCTTTGTGATTCAGAAACTCCTCTAGCTGATTCTTTAAAAAAAGATCATGATCGAATGATGAAAACATTTAGTTTAGTACATGTGATGGATCTGTTATGTACTGTAACATTAGACATACATAGAACAAATCATATACTTGAGAGAGGGTTTGTAAGATCCTAGATCTGGTAAATGTATGTTCTCATTTATGATTTGGTTTGAATCCATATTTTGGTTAATTAAGTGTTCACCCATGTCCTTGGAGAGGTTTGGCGGTGTTCTGAGTGTTGAAGACCAGAAAAAAGAGAAACATGGATTTTGTGGGTAGGTCTCATGGTCTATGCACGGTTAGTGCTAACCATGTGGACAACCCACAAAACAGTGCATGCAGTTTCTTTTTTTAATGAAAAACATGCACGTTTTTGCACACCTTTTGGAAAACTATATAGGTAAACCATGTTAAGGGTCCATTTGTGATCTACAAATCCCCATGGTTTGCAAACGGTTTAGAAAACCATGTGGGTAAACAATGTGACCCAGAAAACTTTTAAAAATTAAAATTTCTCTACTCCATGATTATTAACATAAACTCGATATTTCCTCCCATTTCACCCCTCACCACCCTTGGAATGAACCAAATCTACCAAGGGTTCCAAGATATCAATCCACATAATTTTTAGTTCATTTTTTGGTGCTGTTGTTGGTGGATCGATGATTCAAGTAAGGCTAATTCGATCCTTGCTTCTATTTTGAGTTTAGGGTCTATATCATTTTCTCCTCTCTTTTAGAATATCTAAAACCCTTCTACTTCAGTGATTTTTAGGTTGATGGTTGAAATTTTTGTTGAAGTTGGGTGTAAGGTCTTGATTAAGAGTGGGTTCACTCACGAAATTAAGGTATGTGGTCTACACATTAAATCCCATGGTTAATTTGTGGAATTGTGCATGTGTGGTTATGTTAATGAGTGTCCCTTTGTATGTTTGAACTACCCATGGAATGTTTTGGTAAAATGGTTATTAATAATGTAAATAGTGATCCTAACGATCCCCAAGGTATTCGTTGAGGGTAATGAAAACAATCTTGGGAATCCCATGGGGTGTGTCGACTCCACTGGACCTAGGGATTTGGAAAGAATAATTGAGATTGTTTTATAATCATATAGAGCCCTTGATAAACATATAGGGTTTATTATTAGTGTTGCTTCTGAATCTAATTAGTGAACCAAATATTTTTAATAAGCTAATGGATATTGGGTTAATATGTGGAAGTGATTAAATACTGTAAATGGATGGGTTATGAGTACAGTAATGAAGCCTAGTAAGTTAGGCATAATGAACAAGCCTAGTGAGATAGGAATGGATAATGAATGACTTGTGAGATAATAATAATAAAATTGAATTGGGCTATATTGATAATGGATTTGAAATGTGGTACATGTGTTAATGGGTTATGGTATGGGATTAACACTCATGTTGTTGTTATGGTTTATGTTTCCTTTGGAAATGGTTGTAATGTTGTGTAAATGGTTAATGGAAACATATATGTATAACATGTGCATATAGCTTGGAAGTGTGAGGAATTGACTGAGGTCATAAGAAAATGGGTCGAGTTAGACTGAGGCTCTAATATCCACCCCTAATGAACCAGGTATGGAAAGGACTGATGCTTGGTTTCTCTATCGGTTTCATCCACCAGCACTAAGGCATCGATGTGAGGATATGGTTGACATGAGGGTGTTGTTCCTAGTGAGATAACTAAAACTATGTGTTTTTACTCATGTTTTTGATCATGTAAAATGATCCCATGTAACTTTTTTTATGATGAACCCATGATAAATGTGTTAGAAATGGTATGTAATGGGAAATGGGAAGAAATTTTATGTTATAGAAATTGTAAAAAAATTCTTGCAATGGACCTAAACTGGCTATGGGAACTTAATCTTTTCGTTTTCATTTATCATTCATTTCCCATTCTTCCAGGAAATTTTTTATACAAGATATTATTAAGACACCATATGTGGGGACCTACTGATTTGTACTCACAAACATCTCAGGCCACTGTTATGTAACAAAAAAGACATCAGGATTTCATGTCAGGGGAAGGGAAATGACCCTTTCAAGAAAGTTGTGTTTGAACGAGTGTACATGGAGGAGGACCCAGAATTAGTTTTGAGAAATTTGGGGGATTTTCAATTTGTCTTCATTTTGTATTTTGGTCACATTTCCACATATATCAAGTCAAGGAATATTTAATATTTGGAATGTTATACCCCATTTTGGGAATGGTTCTTTATGTATACTCTCGTATTAATGGTTGGTATCCCGCTATTTTTTTTTATCTTCGGTTGTGGATTACTATGATAAAAAGGGTGTATAGTCTATAAAATTAACTATATTTACCCTCATTTCTAGATATCAAACTTCAATGTATGGGGATACATGCATAAGTTAATGTAACCACATGTCTCAGAGAACGAGTTTAGTGGCTTCCAAGTTGTGGATGTTACAAAGTGGTATCATAGGAGTAATTATTTTCATTCTCTGGAATCATGTTTTTTGGTATGGTAGATGGGAGTTAGGTTTTTTTGGGCCTTTGTAATGAGCTAATTCTTTGGAGTAGTTAACCCATGTACAAGGGAAACCCCATGTTACCCAGGGTGGTAATTTTTGTTCTTGATTTTTCAATGTTATAGTTGATGATATTTCACCAATCGGTGATTCACATGTTGTGTGATGTGATTGTTTTATGATATTTGGTTCATGGTTTCAATGGAATGACAATGTGCATTCATGAATCATTATAGGATCCTAGATAGATAGGTGGCATGCATCATGGTAGGAACACATGGGTTGGGTGTGTGAGGCATGAATGATATAATGCACAATTCAGTTTGAAAATTCATAACGGGAAATGCCTTACCAAAACAATGAAAGTGGGTGAAGATTGAATAATAATAAGTGATAATTAATAAAAAAATGTGTAATTTAATATTCTTAATGAATTATTTTTTTGAATCATTTTTTGAGATCCTTGTTGTGGTGTATAGTTTTTTATCCTTGTGGACCATTGTCGTGATAGGGATGGTCGGGATGGTTATTTTTGCAATGTTATCAGTTTTTGTGGCTGGTGATGATCATTCTTATTATGATGGTGTCAACTATTATGGTATGTGTTATAAAACATTAGTTTTACAATGTAGGTACATTCCACTATGACATCGGGCGCTGGTGGGGCAACAAGAGGATGTTGTTGAGAACACTCCTCCAGTAGAATAGAAAGATAATGTGTTGATCTAGGAAAGTGGGGAAGAGTGGTTCCAATAGAACATGGATCATTTTGTGAAGATTATGGATCGTGACCTAGGGTGGGTCGCACCGAGTATGTTTGAGCTGAACAGAGAATTTCAAATGCTGCACCCTCCAAGCATTATCGGAGATGGTGGGCTAGAGGCAGTTGAGGTCTTGATAGTGTCTGTACAAATGAGACTTGATCATATGGAGACTCCTGTTGGAAAGCGAGTCAAGTTGGAAGTTTATATGTTTTGGGACCAATAAAATCATTGGTTGGACATCCTGGCTCAAACATAGTAGGTTGAGGGGATGTTGTGGAAGGATTTTCAAAAAATGTATCTAGATCATTTTTAACCATTTAATTTTAGGAAAGAGAGGGTTACAGAGTTCATGAGATTTAATTAGGGTCGATATCAGTGATGTAGTATGTTGGCCACTTCACTAACCTACTAACTTTTTTTCCAGTATTGGCATTGGATGAGGTAGTTGTTACATGGCATTTACAAGATGGGCAAGGACCCAAGATTAGGTCTCATGTGAATATTTTTATCCATAGAAGGTTTATAGAGGTAGTGGACCATAAATTGATCTCATAAGGGAACCTAAATGGAATTTAATGTAGTGGGAATTTCATGCCATATGGGCTGACAAGTGGTGCAACTTTTGAAGTCCAGAAGAGACGTTTTTGATGTTTTTAGCTTGGTAGAAATGTGAAAGGTCTCCAAGAAGAGAGGTTCATCCTCTCAGGTTGGTGATCAGGTGTTTGTTATTAGTGCGGTGGGCTAGGGTACATGTGTGGATAGTGTCCTCGACCTCCAGTTTAGTGTCGATAATGATGCATATTGGGACATGTCCAAAGGTTATGTTGGAACCATCAATAAGAGAGATTGAATGTGGGTGAAAGGAAGATGTCGAGCAGAAGAATTTGATCAGTTACTCTGTATCGGGAAGGCACATAGAGCACCACAGTATATAGTGGTAGGGGTGGTGGACATGGAACTCCAGGGTTGGATCACCCACATTAGCAGGGAAGTGTAGTACAGGGCACAAAGGTTAGAGCCCAGGGTATAGGGGCATGTCAGCTTCCCGTAGCTCAGTCTGCACCTGGTGATGGTGAAGGTGAGCCATCAATTGTCCAAGGTATGATCCTTGTAGATTCTATGTGTGTTAGTTAGTTGTTGAAACTGGTGAGACGCACTCTTTTATTTCTTCTCTTCTTCTGGTAGCATTGGTTCATTCTATGGAGAGTGTTTGTGGAGTTATCTTGATATAAAATCCGTTGGGCGTACGAAATGAAGAATCATGAAGAGTAAAAGAAGTTTTTTAGAAGTTGGTGTGTCATGATTCCAAGGGGACTTGTTCATTCTCATGATGTATGGGTTTCATATGATTTTGGGTATGGACTGGTTGGTGTTGTATCAGGCGCACATAGACTATTACCATCACATGGTATTGTTTAGGTCACATGAGGGTGAAGAATATGATTATCGCGTAAAGTGGGATGTTTGGGAAGGTTGTGTGTGACCATTTTATAAACAGTTGTGTATTATCCAATCTCAATGAGCTTTTTGGGTGCTTGATTATGAATGTGGAGAACATTATATCTGTCCCCCAATATTAGATTAGTTTTTGGATGTGTTTCTTAAGGATTTATGAGGCTTCCACCTAAGAGGGACGATGAGTTCACGATTGAGTTGCTACTAGGAGAGGAGAAAGTTTCAATTCTTCCATACCGAATGGCACTAGTAGAACTCTAGGAATAAATGGTTCAACATGAGGAGTTGGAGCATAAGGGGTTAATACACCCTAGTATGGAACCTTGGGTTTCTCCTCTAATTTTTTCAAAGAAGGATGTCAGGTCGTTAAGGATGGGTGTTGATTATCGATTGTAAAATCCGATGATAGTGAAAAAAGGGTACCCACTTCCTAGAATTTATGACATGTTTGATCAATTGAGGGGTGAATTTTTGTTTTCAATGATTTATCTATGATCAGTTTAACACCAGTTTTTGGTGAGGGAATCATGCATACTGCAAATATATTTCAAGAGTCGATACGGGATATTTGAGTTTGTGGTGATGCTTTTCGGCTTGACCAATGCACTGGCGATGCTCCCAGATTTGATGAACTGAATATTTAATCCTTATCTAGATCAGTTTGCGATTGTATTTTTTAACAAGATTTTGGTGTACTCGAAAACAAATGACATTAAATCCCAACATATTTACATCATCTTTAGTACACTAGGAGAGCACCAAATTTACCCCAAGATATGAAAGTGTCAACTATATATTGGAGAATTAAATTTTATAGGTCACATCATATCTGAGGAAGTTGTGTCTATGGATCAAGTTAAATTGCAGGTTTTTGTGTCTTGGGATCATCCCATGAGTATCTCTGATGTTCGGAGTTTCCTGGGATTGGCCGCGTATTACTGGATGTTCATCCATGATTTTACTTTCTTGGAAGGACTGCAGTTGGTCATAACAAAGAAGGGAATCATGATTGAATGGTCTGAGGCTTGTGATAATTCCTTTTAGGTGATAAAAAAAATATGGATGACCGCACCAATATTGATCTTCCTTGAGCTAGGTAAGAATTATGTCATGTTTTTTGATGCATCTTTTTTAGGGCTTGGGGATGTGTTGATGCAATATGAGCAGGTTGGAGATTATGGATTGAGGAAATTGAGACCCCACAAGTGTAATTTTCCCACTATTAATCATGAGTTGGTTTCAGTAGTGTACACCTTAATGTGCTGGAGGAACAACTTGTTTTGCAAATGGATCACGGGGTATACCTATCCCATGAGTCAGAAGTATATCGTTGCATTGTTGGATTTGAATCTTTAGAAGCAATGATGGGTTGAGTATCTCTATTTGGTTGACTTTGAGATGGTTTATACACTGGGGAAAGGAAATAATGATGTTGTTTCTCTAAGAATAAATGATAAAAAACAAGTATTTTAATAATCCTACACGGAGTTGAAGGTTATGGACTTGTTTGCAGAGATGCACCTAGAGGTGTAGGATGAAAACGGTTATGTGACTCTTGCTTCTATGATGGTTGAGTCGATTATTTTGAGTCATGTTATGGATATTCAACTCGATGATCTGGAATCTTTGGACATGATGGACAGTCATAAATGTGGGGAGCCACCTTCCGGTTAGGCTGTCAGTGTGGATGAGGTTGTTTGGTTTCATGTTTGTGTGGTTGTGCCGGTATGCATGAGGGAATAGTTTATGTGTGAGATACATGCCTCGAAATGTGATGTTCATCCTGGTTTTTACCAAGATGTATCCTAATATCTGCAAATAGTTTTCGTGTCTAGGAATGAAAAAGGATTTTGTGGGATTTAGGGCATGGGGCCGTACCTGTTAGCTAATGAAGTCAAATCATTTACAACCAGGTGGTATATTACATCCATTACCCATTCCAGAATGGAAGTGGTATGAAGTGACGATAGATTTGATTGTGGGTCATCTGAGGTTAAATAAAAAGGATAATGAAATATGTGTGATTTTGGATCAACTAACAAAATTGGATCATTTCTTACCAATTCATGAGACCTACCTAGTTGATCATATGATTGATTTGTATGTTTGGGAAATAGTATGGTTTTATGGTGTACAATGGACTATATTTTCACATCATGACCCTCATTTCACATCACACTTCTAGAATGTTTTTCATAAGGAACATGGTACTTAGATGTTTTTTATTAAGACATTCCACTCGCAGACCGATGTGTAGTCGGTGCATACAATCCAAGTTTTGGAAGACTTGTTGAGGGCTTGTGTCTTGGTTTTAAGCAGTTCTTTTGAAAAACAATTGTCGCTTGTTGGATATTCCTATAGTCATAATTTTCATGTTCTGGTTTAGATGGAACCATTTAGGGATCATTAGGAGAGGTCATGTAGATCTATGCTTTGTTGGATAGAGGCTAGTAAAACTGAGATGTTGGGATAGAGTCTCATAAAGGAGACTTTATAGAAACTTGAGTAGATTCGGAAACTGATTGAAACATCTCAGAGTAGGTATAATTCATATGAGTATTAGATATGTAGACCAATTCATTTATAGGTGGGTGATATTGTTATCCTTTGGGTGTCTCCATGGATATGTCACTGAAGGATTCAGAAGCAGGGAAAGTCAGCACCCAGGTGTGTGGGGTCGTTTGAGATTATAGAGAGGATTAGGCCAGTGGCATACCGATTGGGTCTTCCTCAGTGATATAGTGGGATGAATAATGTATTTCATGTGTCACAACATCAATGGTATCACCTTGTACCAACTCACATGGTGGATATTTAGAATGTTAAGCATGGGTCTGATGTAATATTTGACGAGCATTCTGTTCATATCATGGATCGTAGAGAGAATGTCTACTAGGGAATGGTGGTTCCAATATTGGGAGTACTGTGGAGACATGGGATTATTCAGAAGAAATATTGGCAGTGAGAATTAGATATACATGCTCATTGTCCTGACCATTTTTCCGTGGAAGTGTAGTAAATCATGGGAGCTCTACTCGAGGATGAGTCGTTATAAAGTGGGGAGGCTTTAAGAACCCAGATCATGGAAAGGTATGTTCTCCTTTATGTTTTTGATTGAATCCCATTAATTTGTTAATTATGTCTTTACCCAGTCCTAGGGGATACTCGGGGGGTTTTTGAGGGTTCGAGATATGAATAGTGGATAAATAAGTGTTTTTGGGTATGTCGCACGGTCTGCACATGGTTAGAACTAACCATGCGGGTATACTAGGAAATCATTAATGAAGTGAGTTTTTGGATAGTGGATTTTCCACGGTTTGCACATGGTTGGGAAAACCGTGTATGCAATCCATGTGAGGAGGCCTTTTGGGACCACAAGCATCTGCATGGTGTGCGCATGGTTTGGAAACCTGTGCGGGAAAACATTAAGGCCCAGAAACCTTTTAAAAATAATAATATAACCACTCCGCGATATTTAACCCCAACTCACGATTTCATCCAATTTAACCCATGTTCTCCCTAGTAACAATCCAAACCTCCCAATGGGATTAAATAGATCAACCAACCTCATTTCTAAGGTGTTTTGGATGTTGTTGTTCGCAGATTGATGCTCAGGGTAATGTTAATCACATATGTGCTTCTCTTTTGAGTTTAGGTTTTTTATCTTCTTCTCTTCTATTATAGACGCTCTAAAATCCTACACCATAGGTGATGTTTAGGTTTAATCTTCAATGTTTTGTTGAATTTGGATATAAGGTCATGATTAAGAGTGTTTTCACTTGAGGAATTGATGTAGGTGGCCTAAATGTTAAATCCCATGGTTTATTTGTGGAACTCTGCATGTGTGGTTATGTTCTTGTGTGTCTGATGGTATGTTTTAACAACCCATGGAATGTTTTGGTAAAATGGTTATTAATAAGGTATATAGAGAAACTCATGATCCCCATTAGATTATTCAATGGTAATGACACTAATCTGACACAACACATGGGGTTTGCTAACTCCCTCAGTCCTAGGGATTTGTGATGAATAAGTTAGATTATTGTGTAATCATGTAGATCCCTTGATAAACATGTTGGGGGACTACTAGTGATGTGTTGGAAGATAGGTGGTGCACCTAATCGTGGTAATAACCTAACATATATTTGGTTATTATGTTAATGTGATTAAAGATCATACCTGAATTGGTTATGATCTTGGTAATGAAACCTTGTGAGTTAGGAATAAGGAAAAAGACTAGTGAGATATGAATGGTGAATGAATACATCTTGTGACAAGAATAATAAAATGTAATTGTGATAAATGGATAAGTGATGTGCAATGTAGTAAATGTGTTAATGGGTAATGGCATTGTGTTAACTCTCTTGTTATTGTTATGGATTAATATTCCCTTGGGCAATTTTTGTAATGTTTTCGGAATGGTTAATGGAAACATATATGTATAGCATGTTCACATAGCATGGTAGTGTGGGGTATTGACTGAGGTTATATACAAACAGGTCAAGTTGGACTGATTCTCTAAACTCCACCCCAAATTCACATGGTAGGTATAGGAATGATGGTATTATTACCTATCGATTGCATCCACCCTAACTAAGGCTTCGAGGTGAGGATATGGTTGACATGAGGAAGATGTTCCTAGTGAGATATGAAAAATGTGTGTTTTTTCACATGCACGTGATTGTGTACTTTGAGCTCGGGTAACTTGTTGACTGATTAACCTATGATAAATGTGTTGGAGATGGTATGATATGCTAAATGGGATGAAATTGTAAGTTATGGAAATAGTAAAAATGATGGAAATGGACCTAAAATTTCTAAGGGAACATAATAATTTTCATTTTCATTTATCATTCATTTCCCTTTCTGTATGAACAATTTTTTATACCTGATATTTTTTAGACACCATTGGCAGTGGCCTACTGTGTTGTACTCACACTTTACTCTATCTTCCATTGGTTTCCCTTGTATACTTCATGTTTCCTAGTCAGGAGAATGTTAATGGCCCTTTCATAAAAGTTTGGTTGGCATGATTGTACGTGGAGGAGGACTCGGACTTGGTGTCGGTATATTTATCGTATTTTTCAGTTTGTCTTCATTTTGTATTTTCGTCACTTTTTCACATGTAGCATGACATTGCATATTTACTATTGTTCATGGTTGTATCCTATTTGGATAATAGTTGTTTATGCATACTATGGTATTATTAGTTTTTATTACTCATTTTTTTATCTTCTATTGTGGCTTGTATAAAATAATGGGGCCATAGTATCCCTAATTACCTATTTGGACCACCGCTCCTAGTCAGAATCCGTTGGTAGACAGGGAGGTGCACATAAAGTCATGTAACCAACTTGCTCGGAGAACCATTTTAGTGGTTTTAGGGTCAGTGATGTTATATGGTTTGTAGAAGAAAAAATGATTAGGTAGAGTACGGATAATAACAAGAATCATAAAATGAAAAATATATCTGGGGTACAAATTTTATTTTTTCCGTACTAAATTCTTTTTACATACGTATTTCATCGATCGATTTCTAATTCATCATTTACTACAAGAAATGCAGATTAATTTGTTTTCCCTCAAGAAATGACATATCAAAAGATCCAAAATATAATTATATGTAAATCCTTTTATAAATTTATATAATCATGATTAAATATAAGAAAAATTTATCCAATCAATATAAAATTCAAATAGTGATAAAAAAAATAAATCTCTAAAATAATAGATGATGTTTAATAAAAACCATTCCATCAATAGGTTATCATTATGCAGTATCCAAGATTAAAAATGTATAAATAAGGTTATTTTATATCTTAAACTCAATTTTACACTAATCCATCAATTATAATTAAGTATATCTTAACAATTAAATATCATGCATGTGAAAACCATTGATATATATTATGCTAATGTAAGTAAATAAAATGAATTACCATAATGTGTCAATGAAAACATCAATTATTCCTCATATGTTATATAAACCAACATATTTAAAAATATATTCGATAAATCTATTAATTTTTTAATCTCTGTAAATAATATGATATACCACATTTTCATAGAATTGTTAATTTTTAAGGGGTCTTCACGACTATCCAATATACATTATCCTTATAAATCATCTCTTTATCCACACCAAAAAAAATTATCCTGAACATTAAAGACTTATTAATATTTTTCATCCATTATTAATTATTTTTATAAAATATCACCTTTCAATTAAATAAATTTCCCATTTTATAAGTACTATTAAAAATATTCTTTAAATATATAATAGAAAGCTTTTACAGAACTATCCTAAAATATTTCATAATTTAAAAATCCTAATTAATTAATTCCTATACATGAACACTTAATTTATTTTACTTCATTCAAAAAATGACTAAGCTTCATCATTGTATTATTCAATACATATTTCTCATAATATGAAATAAGAATCATGTATTAATATACATCAAACTAAATTTAATCATGCTTCTCACTTTTATCATTAATAAAAGTGGTATAACAAACCATACATTTCATTTGTCAATTTTTTGTATCTTTATCATCATTATTATAACCATTCATGTACCATAGTTTTCTTTTTCATCATAAAAATTTCCCTTAGAATATTGACATACATAATGCTCATAAATAAAATATTTATATCATTTAGCCATTGATTACTCCTAGGGGAAAAAATATTTCCATCCACTGTTTTAAAAAATAATTTCATATTTCTTATGTAATTATGATCATTGTTTAATTATATTCATCAATTAAAACAATTTTTATCCCTTTAAGTCATTTCCTTGAATTATTCCACACTCATTGTCAACATATAGGAATCGATGTAATTTTTCATCTATGATCCCCACCACATGAACTCTCAAAAAACATTATCTTTCTCTTCATTAGAGATTATGAGAGTTGGTTGAGGTGAAATTTGTTAATAATATATCATGATATATTTTTAGTTATAAAAACTTTCAATTCCATTATTAATAATTCTGTTTTGTTGGTCATAACCATAGTATCTATAACATTAATTGTTAGCCCATTTCCTTTTGTTTTCCACCACATTAAAAAACCAAAAAGTTTATTGTGTATAAGAATATTCAAAGTAGAAACCACATAACAATGAAAAATAATTAATTTAATATATAAATCATGAGTCATTCTTTTAAATTTATGAATCCCTGGGGTTAACATAGGTAATTCATTTTCATCATCTATTCAAATCTGTTATGATGGGTTATAATGATTTTTTTTGAGTTTCAAAAGAATATCCCATAGGATTGTCAAACCATGGGTTCCATAAAACTATAATTAAAAACTATGTGTTGATTAGTTGTATATCAACACCCAATTTTTATTAATCATACCCCTAAGAACCTCTTGTCCAATACCACATCCACTTGTAGTATTAATCTAGGAATGTAATTACCTAAAAACTAATAAATCTATCATTTACAAATATAACATTAAAATTTTCAATAATTAGAATTATTCATAAAAATATCCTTTGAAAAATCATGAGACATATCAATAGACAGATCCTTATGGATTCCAATAAGGTTTTGTCATCCATGTTCTGAAAAATTAACTAAACCAATCATCTAATACAAATTATAGGGACAAAAAATTCACTTACACAAATACTACATACCTTAAGGAGAATTGTCAAAAAAATCGAAACATACTGATCTATATATAAAAGTGTTTTGGTGTGTTTGGAGGAAAAATACATATTTTTTTGAATGTTATTAAATGTATCTCATAATGATCTACACAGTTAGAATTCTTACCATTAATATCCTATAATAAACCATTCTTCCAAACTTTTTGGGAATGAAATATGCTAAAGGGTATGATAAAATTAATATAATGGACAAAAATAGTTACATTAACGTAATATGGGAATAATAGAATCGAAATAGGAAACTGAAATTTGAAAATATAGGTGCTTTAAATGTAAAATTTAAAACCAGTGACATGGCTTGAATGATATAAATTCGAAAGACATAAACCATTTTGTAAAATAAGAACAAAATACAGGAGTCCATAAAATGGGAATAAGACACATCCTATCAAATTACACCTAATAATTGAAAATATATTCATTAATAGTCATGGAAAATTGAAAAAAATCATTTTTTAATGGGTTTACTCCCACAAATATCTTATTATCTGAGTGTCACACTTGAGACTGGCATAGTGAAAATATACCTTTCTCGAGTTAGGTTCACTACACATTCAAGAACATTTATTATCATGAGATATCAATATTATCCCACAGAATTTGGGTAAGATATTGAAACATTCCATATCATAAAGAAAACAATACATATGTATTCGTAAATATTATAAAACATTCATAATTTTATAACCCATGATATAAAATGGGATTCAGAAACATTTATTCCAAGACTAAAATATTCAAAAGAAATTGGTTTCATTATTATTTAATCATTTAATCACAGAATAACCCAAATAAATATAAGTTGTTTTCATAATAATTTTATCATGGTATATCCCATGGATTAGAAACATGTTCCATAAATATCATTATATCAAAAAGTAATATACCCAAACAATGAATAAGAATGATATCATTAGATCATATCCCACATATATTGTAATTAAGAAAATATATTTTATCTTATATGGAAAATTATTTTGAAAGATTACATGTAACAATTATTTAGGAATATATCCTATCCACAATAAAAATCACTTCTCAAAAATAAATATTAAAATAAAATATAAAAAGTCATTTATTAAATAAGATCGGAAACATATAAAAGAATATTAGCATAACATTTAAAAAATTTTTATTGTAAAATAAAAAAATTAAATCATATCACTTTAAAATAATAAATTAATTAAATATTGGGGAAATCATTTTAATTGATAACAGACATGTATCATGTAACTTAATAATTAAATATAGTTTAAAAAATTCCATCTTGAAAATTACCTTTCCATATTGAAAAGTATTATAATATTTTTTTTAAATCATATATATGAAAATAAAACTAAGATAATATAAAGTAATATATATTGAAAATATCATTCATGGTAGGTTTAAATTCCATTCGTGTAATACATGATAATTGTTTTTTTTCCAATTTTCAGTAAAATCCAAAAACGATATTATTTTTTAAAAACGAATTGAAAATAAATTTTGTAAAAAAATTTATAATTGTTACAAGTTGATATATATTTCATTAAAAAATTCTTTATATAATGTTAAGACACAATTTAATACAATTTTTAAAAATATGGATTTGGATTAAAAATAGTTTTTCATTGAAGAAAAAAATTATTTAATTTTTTTAATGAATATGAATTTGAAATAATAATTACATAAAGAGAAAAAATATGGGGAAAATTAATTTACATTTAATATACTTATAAGTATATAATTCATGAATTTCCTGAAATTATTATTACAATTTTTTTTATTTAAAGTATAATCATAAAAAATCTTGAAAACCAATGAGTTAGTAACATTAAACATTTACCACTTTTGTAAATTTTGAATCACATGGCTTGTCAATTAATAAAAACTAATTATTATTTGAATTAAATGAAAATATATTTATTCATTATATAACATGTCAAATCATATTTACACAATCCATAGAGAATATGATAGGATCAAAATAATTATTATGCGCCATAAAATAAAATTTGCAGCAAAATTCCCTTAACACTTTAGTAAAATTTGAATAATAAACACCATGAAATATATTTAGTAATATCAATATGTAAATTTAAATTATTTTTAGAATAATATTAGGAAAATACATAATTGTGATGAATACAGAAAACACCTACGAGTCACTTGTTGAGTGTGTCATGTAATTCAATGAAATAAAATGTGAGACAGAAATCCCCTTATATAGGTATTTACATCCTTTGTATACATTCAATCCTAATATAAAATAAATATAACATTATTATAAATATATTTCATAACCATATATATATATATCCCTGTATTTTATTTCATTATATCCTTTCAATTTCTATTTATTAACAATACTATGTTAATATAACGATTCCATAATAACATCATTGAACATTATGTTTGTATTGATATGATATTTTCGTTTTACTTATACAGATCTGGATGAAATAAAATGAAGTATTTTTAATGTGATATAAATATCATGTATATTAATTATACTAATATAATTTATCCCATTATTTATTCATTAATAAAATAATGTAGATCGTTTGATGATATGTTATTTCCTACATACTCATGAACACTTTTTCCATTTTCACTGTGAATTGAAATAAATAAATATAAATAATTTATTATATTTCATATATCCATTTTATTTCACAGGCATAAATTATTTTAAAAAAAATCAATATTATTTTCAATGTAAAATGTGTGTAATGAACCAATCACATTTCCTCATGAGGCTGTGATCTATTCGGAACAGAAGCATCATTATCATAGTCCCACAGGAGAAAAAGTAAGTGGTATATGTGATATTATAATTACAATAGTTTAATAATATAATAAATTTCTTTTATAAACACATTAAATCAATCATTTTATCATGCTGGTTGATGTGGTGATAGAAGTAAAATATCATCAATTCATAAGGTTTTATATCGCCACACACATGAATGTGATTTCTTATTTTCATTTGATGTTAGAGGAAATTAATATATTTTATTTAATTACAATAATAAAATATAATTACATGGTATATAAATTTGTTATTGTATTTTAGTGATTGAATAATATATTTGAATGATTTTAATGAAAAAAATATAATGAAACACATTGATTAAAACATTACCCCTTATTTTGACAACCTCTTTTTGTATATCCTCAATCCTTCCTGTATTATAATTATGATCTCTCATGGACTCTATGTTATTTTTATTCATGTATATAGAGTGTTTTTAATGATATTGGTGGATGAAATTGGTTTTTTAGTGTGAAGATGATATGATATGAGTTGGCCTTTTACAGGTTGGGAAGAGGACAAACATTAATCTTATGAACAATAATATGATTCCAATGTTTTTTCATGAAGATAGTCATAAAATTGGACAATATTAAAACATAAATTTATTAACATATAAATAATTCCATAAACTGTTTATAGGAGAAGTTTATCTGTCATTTTACACCATATAATGTAATTTTGACTCTAGGTAAACCTCTTTTAACCAAATTTGCAATAAATAGTTTGTTTTGGTTTTTAATATAAAATTTGGTAAAAAATTAATTCTAAATTATAATATAATATTAAATACATGGAATATATATATGTAATATATTTTTCATACATTTGTTCAAATAATTGGAAAAATATTATATAATCTTAATCATGCAAACATGATGATAATGTAGTTTTCAAAATATAAAATGTTAAAAACATTAAAATGAGTTTATATCCCAACTAAATATGAAATGTTTTAAAATAAAATACATTGGATTAATATAAATTTAATTGAAATATTTTACGAATTAACACCATTTCAAAAGTTTTTATTATTTTTATATTTTTAATTGATATGAAAATTCATAATAAAGACATTTATTTTTCCTATTTGTGAAGGAAATTATTTAAAAAAATCTCAAAATTTATCATTAAGTTATTATTGAAATAATGATTGTGAAAAAGATTATTTTTATAAAATATGTTTTCTTAAATTGAAAAATATTTATTATAATGTTATATCGGAAAGATTCATCAAATTGAAAATTTAGTTAAATAAACATATTAATCATAAAATTGGATTTACTATTATAGAATAAGTAAAAACACATATGATAAATTTTAAACATTTAATGAATATTTATTTTATAATTTTCATTAATTTATTTTAGAAAATATATTTAATTTTTTATGATAAAATATTTGTTGTTACTAAAAAAAAATTTTAGAAATATATTTCATTTATTTTCAAATGGTCTTCAATTTATGTTCCAATTAATTGGTCACTAATGAAAATTTTTTATAGACATGTTTAAAATATATATTTTCATAATTTATATATTCCAATACATACCCACTAATATAATGGAGAGGTAAAATCATACATATTAACTAATAATATTTTAGTAGTATGATGCATTTATTAAAACCTGGGTGTTGCGTGTAACCCAAAAAATCAATGAAAATAATTTTATTTGATAAAAATATTCTATAAAATATTAAGGTGTTATAATCCAATTTCCACTCCATATAGTGATATTTAGGGAGCATATTGACCTTTTAAAACAATCTCCCTTCACCTATTTGTGTAATTTTTCTATCCTTGGAATTCAGTAATTTTTATTAAATGTTACATGATTCGACTTCTATTACTCTATAAACAACCTCAAACAACCGAAAATTGTATTGGAGAAACTGGATAAAATATAATATACATGATATGTCAAATAAAACCCATACCAATCAACTCATTGACCTACACCTATAAATAAAATATCTTCGTAATCTCCATTCAGTTAGGATCCCTCTAAACTAAAGATAAACCTGGTAGTAACTAAACAAATATCAACATCATGTTAATTGGTGGGGGATTGGGTAGTGTCATATCATTATGTAGAAAAATATGATAAAACACTATGAAAACCACATGTATATAATTTACAATTTCATTATTTGAAAACATTAAGAACAAAGATAAAAAAGCTCCAACGCTCATTTCACCCATCTAAAAACCACGCTTGACAAAAACTACCACTCTACATTGTTAAATATTAACATAAAATTTAATAATTACAAAAATATGTGAAATAGTAAAAATAATAAGTTTCAAGGATATTATTTTTAAGATTAGTCTATAACAATATTTAGTCTTTGACTAACTAATACCCCTCCATCACTAGTCTACATCCACGACACACATCAAACAATGTTGTGTGACCTCCAACCTACATATATTACATAATGGGGATAATAAATCTCTATGAATCCAGTACTATGATGTAGACCAAACATGGATAGTGGAGTTTGGTGATAATGAATCCAAAAACTCACAAAGAATAGTATTGTAAAAATTGATTATATATCTGATAACCTCAATCCCTTTTGGAACCATTTCAAATAACATATAAAATTACCACAACTATCTCAAATGAAATTACTTTTATTTCCCCAAATATCACACTCATATGTATTTTCTTATTGATGTGGACAATTATGAGGAAACCCTATGGTAATGAAATTTTCAATTGGTGTTTGGAAAAGAATATATTGTCCAAACTATTTAAACATCCTCAGAGGAAACTGTTTCTATTACTGAAAAATGGAATGGAATCACATATAAAACATTCCTCATTGATTTCATAGTTGTTTAGAATGGAGGATTCTATTTCACATAAAAAAGTATCCTAAAATTATATTATTATGGTAGATTCATTGAGTACACCTTGCATGGAAGGATGAAATTATGTTTTCCACATTCTATTCCCCACTTGATGAAACCTCGAATCTCTAAATGAATGTGGTACACATCATAAATATATATTCATTTGGACTCTATGCTGGTTTCCCAGTATATTATTACCTCCTATAAAAATCATATTATTGATAAAATATTTCTTATTTTATACCTCCACGTATGTATAAGTAATTAATGGGGTGATTGTTTATCTATTCATTAGATCCAAAGACTCATCCGAATATAAAACATTTGGTCAAAAATACATCCCCTTTCACATGGCCATCATGATAAAATTTCTACCATTTAATCATAGAACCATACATATATCTTAAAAAAATATAAAACTAAAAATAGATAGAGGTAAAATAATTCTAATGGTAATATCAAATATATCATCAAATTGAATATGTACTACAATAAATAATCATGGAAAATGAACATGTTAAATTCCTTGAATTAATGGAGTAATCATATTCCATGTATCATGTAATTTTATCCCATTTTTTATAATAAAATAATTTTTCATTTAAATCCCAAATGTTTGTTATTTATATTATATGAAAAAAAATTATTTTTCTTTATCCATTAATAGTACAAAACTATAAAAACATATCCACATCACATTTTCATTCAATATTCCCATAGTCCTTTCATCGAATCATGAATGCTCTAAAATTACATGACATGGCTTGTCTACATAGAATATGTGACATAGTATGATAAAATTTCATAATTTACCTGGCATCTCTTATAACCCACATAGTTTATATTTCAAACATTACTTCATATCTTTGAACCAAAACCTCTGATACAACTATATAATTACACCACCACCATTGGTACCCTTCCTAGACCAACCATGAAGGAAGAAATGTGATGGGCCATATGTCCCTCCTATAGAAGAACCTATGATTTAAATTAGAACCAATATTTTAACAATCTCACATTTTGAATGGAATTAAACATAATTAAATTAATAGTGAAAAATATACGATATCTAAATAAAGGAAAATCCATTATATTTTATTACAAAATTCCAAAATAATCAAACAATTTAAGAATAGTATCAACTTATCAAATAAAACAATAATGATTTCCAAAATAAAAGTGAAATAATCATGACTCCACCAAAACCCTTAATCATATGATTTTAATTAAAATAGATATCCCTATATTTCCTAATATCATAAAAATTGTCATATATATAGGGTGTGAACAAACTACTTACTCAGATGTATGATTCCCAAGTTATCTGGTCAAGCTAATGAATGAAAATTATAATTACCAATTAAAAAATTAAATAATAAACACCAAAACCAGTCAATTATCCAAAACCATCCCTACACTAGATAACACACAGGATAATGAATCTATTATAGTATCATAGTATAAAAATATAACAGTGGAATCCATATTATGATTCCCATTTTACATTTCACTCGAACTCCACAACAAATAGAGTGATTTTTTTAGTCCCTTCCAAACACATCATATCACATAATTATCTTTATCTGATGAGGTTAAAAACTCAATCATAAAAATACCACCATTTTAGATTCTAGAATCTAGTGCTACAAAAAATCATAATCACATCGTTGACAAATTACATCATAAAATATAATTTCTACATCACATTATAACATCATCATATAAAAAGTGAATTTGGATACCATGAATGTCATGGACATAAAACACATTCTATTCTATAACCATGTATGATCACCATATTATATCCAATAATCATCAATATATGGTAATTTCCAACCATAATGAAGATTTTCCATCCTCTATCCAACAAAACAGAGATTTACACAGACAAATATATAAGGCCTCAAAATATTTCATTTAATTTGTGGCAATGTAACTATTACTATAATGGAACTAAATAACTCTCAAAATGTCATATGAAACTACAAAATAATGAAGATCTTAAGAGTAAAGAATATCATCTAGAATATGTATTTCTTTCAATGGATTGGCATCCTTCTGTGGATATACACTATACTGAAATGGGACTAATATGACATTGCCTCTTGGAGGCAACTCAAAAAGCGATACGTAATTTGGGGATCTAAATTAGAATCAACATCAGATGAAACTTTATTTAAATGAATAAAAATTTCATATAGTGAAGTCTCTACACCCTATAACAATTTTTATATTGAAGGAGTATAAAGTGATCTTATTTGATCATCATATTTATAAAACAACAAATAAATTATTCTTTGTCAGTTTACATTGAAACAAAACCATAGAGTCCATAAAGATATCATCTGACATCCAAGTTGTCATGTGATGTTCCTGATGAAGTCCTGATGGTCACTAGTGCATGACCTTAATGTGTGAGCCTGTAAAACAACATGAAACAAAGTCATTGATGTGCCATCTCAATTATGGAAACCATAATAATCACCTATTATCATAAAACATCATTGTGGGCCATCAGTGATCATCAAATAGTGAATTAGTGTAGTCCCAAATCACATTTATACTAATAGTAAAATGTATAAAAAACTAATTTTGAAAAAATAGATAACCCTATTTAGATAACGACCACTCAAAAAAGTCTAAACACCATAAATAGAGTATAAAATGACACATAATTCATCACCATGATGTTGTTTCTAAATAATTATATTGAGAATATGAGAGGTTCACTAATCACTATCCAAGAAAACCTCATCCCCTATTTTCCAAACCCCAATATGAAATAATGAATATTTTTTCATCAGGTAACACTGTTTTGGTGATTATTACATGTCATGGGTTGGAATTTTCCTTCTCAATGCATCAACATTGCCATTCTGTTTCCATTGGGTATAGGAGTTGTTCAAATCATATGAAATCGTGTATTCCATCAAAGTCCTCTATTTTAGATTCTAATATTTTATAAATTATATATATACCGTTCAATTATGGTCATAATTCATAGAAAAACATTCCATGAAGACATTAGTTCATCAATTCTTAGATTAATTCATCAAAGATACATGTTCACAGTAATTGGTTGTTGAATTATTCTCATTTGGCCTATACTACTGAGAGACATATTTAATGATATGATCACTTGCATATTTTAAAATCCCAACAATAGACATTATTCTTCAAAATTGAGACATAACCATTCCTAGAATAAGGAATAGATAACACTGGTGAAAAAGTTAAAAAATGTATTTCCTATAAATATAACTCTATCATTTTTACTCCCAATTAAAAATTACTCCCCTTTAATTGGGAGAGTCTTAGTTGAGAATTTATTTTTTTTTTAAATTTTTTTCTGAAATTAGGTTAAAATCAATCTAAACCCAAAAATATATGAATCTCAATACAATTATATGGTTTCTCCCTTTTCCATGTTTTTATCATTTTCTCATGATCAATTATGATACCATTTTATGATAATTTTTTTCCAAATGATAATACTTCAAGAGTCCTTAAATCACATTTAAATGGAATTTAATAAAGTAATTGATTTCATAATAATTATTTATATGCTATAATATGACAATTAATTCTATTTAGACAAATATTAAACCAATACATGATCCATATTTACCACCATTATATAATATAGATACTCATGGAAGATCATTCTCATAAAATACATAAAAACAAAAAGATGATTTGTTATGCCAAATGACATGAAGAGTTACTCATAATTTCCTTACCTCTTACATATGGTAGTTATTTGAATGTAAAATTCACTAATTAAAAATAGTGATAACATGAATGAATATCATTCTATGAGAAATAATTATCCACAATAAACACGCTAAATAGATCATCAATATATTGTGATGGTTACTTTTTATTTATCATGACTCGATCTGGTTTATATAAATGAAAATGTAGGTGATTTTTCACATCATATTTAGTATAAAAGGGAACTAGTATTGGCCATGTTGAAACCATTGGGTATATAATTAATTAATCTAATATATAATAAAAAAAGGTCTTGTACTTTATAAATTCATCTTGTTCAATTCTGTGATAAGATATATACAATATTTCAGTACCATGAATTGAATCAATTTAAACAACATAACCCCTTAGCTATTCAAAACATGAGAGGTCAAAATGGAATACATCCAAAATTTTTAATAATACTACAGGGAGATCATCACTCAATGATATTCATTCTAGATTAAATGATAATAGTAATATTACTTTCCATGACTATGTATTAGATGGTTTGAAACTACACAAAATCTTGTCTCAATATATCTTAATGATATTGAATACCCTATAATTTCATTTAAATGTGACATAATGAAGATAAAACTCTTATTTGGATTTATAATAAATGATTCAATACCTCCTAAAAATTATATCAAAATTTTTCATCCCTAGCACCCTAAAAACATTTGTATCATTAATATATTCTACATATAATTTATAGGCAGTACAATGGAGACCCTAATCACTATTCTATACAGGGGGTATATTAATATCAATAAAAACGATAATATCTCTTTTGGAATATTTATCATGTTCAAAGTATGAGTCAAATTAAATAAATGAGATTTAGCACAATAAAATAATCCAATCAGTAGTAATGAAAATATAATGCGGGTACCTCTCAGACTAGATTCATATCTTCTTCCTAATGAGTCTCTTCCACAGAATGATGAAGCTTCGTTCTGGATTCATTTGGCTGGAACCCCTTATATCATGAAGCATTTGATTACCCAATAATAATTTTGGGTGATGACGGAACCATTACCCTACAAGGGTTATAAAATTTTTCGTAGAACATTTTCAAGTTTCATGAACATATAATATAGTTGTAAATATTGGTTAGGAATTTGAAATCCTGAAATAATGGCCTAGTATTTCTATAATGGTAACAAGTCAGTGGGAATATTCTAGAAAATGAAGAAGGTCAATAAGAACCCTATTATCAGGAATCACCATAAGTCACTTCACATGTTCACTTCCATTATAAAGGAACATATATTAAATCTATTGGGAGAAAAAATCGCTCATTCTAGGTGATTTACCATTGATATCATATTCAACAATCAATTCTCTATCCAACACATCATCATATGAATGGATCTTCTATAATAAAACCAAAAATAATTCAAACATTGTTACCATATCAAATAGTAGAGTATTAATATTATCATTTGATAAAATATTATGTGAATACTACAAAATCTAAGAGAATATATTTTCCTACTATGTTACAGTCATGTAATCCATATTGAGTATGAATAACATAAAATCCATAGACATTACCATACACTACAGAATGAACAGTTTTGTGAAAATAACATTGATTATATTTTACATTAAACCCTCATGTTTCTTCACCATCTACAATATGTCCTAATATATCCTTATAGGTCATTTAATATTTATCGGTTCACATTTCACCATTAAATAATCAGGAATCTCCATGAACTAAAACCATATTTTTTAATGAATAAAAAATAAATAGATTCTTGAGGATTATATGTGAATTGGAATGCTAGTGGAATCTGGATAAGGAACTCTTGTGCAGGATTCAATGAATAATATCTATGAGGTTCAATATATGTAGCTAGTGTGGGAATGGGTGTAGGTTGTTATCTAAGAGCATAAAAACTGATTGATAATCCCAATGATATTTTAGCCTATGTGAGGATTCTCTCGGAGTGGACTACTAATAGAATCCACCTGGTGCCTATCGACACATCGCTTCATAAGAATATTCATACAAAATTTTATATAAAAATGTTTATGACATCATATCATTACTTGTATTACCAAATATAACAAGAGAATTTGAAAAAATGATCACATTATATAAGATATCATGAATTTTATCATAATGATAAAAATTAAAACAGGTTAAATTCGAATACTATAAAAAACAAATCCTCATTTATTCGTTTCCAAATTACCACTTCCGACATATTTCTCATTATGATGATAGTTGGAAATGAACTCTCTCTAAACTACCTCATATTCCATGAAATGATTGATAAAATTCATGTTAATAACCTTGAAATAAGCTTCACATGAATCATTGATACCACCTTTTCATAAACCATCCCTGATACCAACATTCCATTATAACCAAAACATCATTGACATATCCCAAAGAGCGTTCTCCATCCCTGCATGTTGGTGAATAGATCCTCACATCATTTAGTAAAAAATTGGTAACTAATTTTTCACAAAAAAAAATTGGAAGATAATGATAGATATCATTATACCCAGAACTCCAATGCCTGAAAATTCCAGAAACCAAATTGGAATGTAGAAAACTAAAAATAGTATATCATAAAATTACTTAAAAGAGAAAAGATAAACTAAAATATCCAAAGGTATGGGGTTAGAAATAAATGCTATTTTTTCACATGATGTGTTATATATATAGATTACAAATTAATAGTGCAATAAAATTATACAATTTATATAAAAGAAGGAATTAAATTAGACACCATTATTATATTTAAAATAAAACATTCTTGATTTCCATGTATGAAAAAAATTTCAAACAGGACATAATAAAAAATTATAGAAATCATTTTATATAAATAACTATACATTAATAAAAACTTCCCATAATAAATGGTATATATATAACTATGTTTCTATAATAATGAAATACATATTACTTGTGATATGGATGTTCCAAGTCAAATTTTCCTCAAACTCTCAAATCTAGTATTATAGAAATATATTTGCACATTAAAAAATACATTTTCCATAAAATGATGGAAAACATTAAAAAATGGATAAAATAAGCATTTATATATAAAATTTTTTATAAATAAAATATCATGAATAAAAAAAGTTCATATTCAATGGAATATATATATATATATATATCAATACAATCATGATAAGAACCATTTTCATTTTGTATGTATTTTGATTGTTTGGAGTTATAGTATACTCACACTTCTAATATGTGTGATCAGGGAAATATTTTCCCACATATTCAACTGGATCAGGTCGAATTGGACACATAACCATTCAATCAGGGATATGATATTCCAAGAAATGTTTTTATAGTTTTCATCATCAATTCATTTATAGAGAAAGATCACCTTAGTATTTTTATAAAAAATTAAACACCAACTACCCATGATTTCATGTTTATTATCATTTAATAAATAATGTGTAAACCATACCATTTCAAATCAACTCAACATTTCAATTTAATTTCCCAATTTCAAATTTAAATGTCCAATTAAAATATATACCCAAAACATGGATTTTATTCATTTATTCCTTTTTCAAAGGAAAACCAGTAATAGATTTTTATATTTCAAAATTAACATATTTTAAAAAATAATATATCAAATAAAATAATAGATTATACCAATTTCAAAATAATACCTCATTCATAATTAAATTTCTAATGGGGATTTTTTTCTAATATCCATACCAATTAAAAAAAATACATGTTTTTTCAATTTTGGTTTTCATAAAACAATTTAATACTATATAAAAAATGACAGAAATAAATTTTAATGAATTTTGAAAATCTATTATTTAAACATATACAATTACTTTAGTAATTAAAAATTAGCATCTACAATGGATTCCTCTAATGATGAACAATGAAGAATGTAATCATGAAACCAATCCTAGAAACAATAATGAATTCAAAATGTGTTGAGATCCCCAATAATTGTGATTATCTAATACACACTATAGTTGATATAAATATAATGAAATATAGAATATGAAATAAGTGATTCACATAATAGAGTGGGATCAAACAATATCCTTCATGATTCTACCAAACATGGAGTTTGTTTGGATTTTAAAAAATGGGTTCTTTGGAGCCTCTAAATATGTAGAATAAGATATAAGACTATTTTTTTAGATTGGGAACATAAGTTGGGGGGGAGGTTGTGAGAAATTGTATATAATTATTGAAAAAAATTACTACATGGAGATGAGATTGGAATTTAACTTTTTTGTAATGAATTTATACCCATTCATGAAACCATAGAATAGGTCTCACAATTTCTACTTGTTCAGAGAACTAGTATTCAAACCATACATAAAACATTCATCAAGCCACTATGCTGGGTTTAGAAGTTTTCACATGGGTGGCACATGGTTTTGGAAAACTAGGTAAATACCATAGAAAACCAATAGATCCTACTGAATCTTCCAAATTTCACCAAATAAACAATCAAATAAGACAAAACCAAATCATGATCAACTGTATAGATTAGTATGAGTTAAAATATTAAAATAGGATGTCACATGTTTTTATAAACAATCTATTACCCAGAGTTTTCCATCTCCATTATATTAATCACAGTTGAAAAGATGATCTACAAAAATTTATAACACACCAACTTCATTACATAGATTTTTTTAGTAATTTTATCATAAAGGAAATTCATAAAATTATTATTAAAAGTCCAATGAATTTTAGTATGAATATCATATTAATTAATTGATTTATTGAATAAAATGATTCACATGAATTATTGATCTACAACAATACTTCAGTAAAATAAAATAAATTTATTAAATTATAATGGGATAATATATCATTTAAAATTTATAGTATAAAAAGATGTTTACTCATTATGAAATCTAGATAAAAAACATTAATATTAATTCTGGAAGTATATGTCAATCTTCAATATCTCTATTTTCTATATTCAGAATGGATATAGTGTCACATAGGATTTAACTAGACCAAACAAATGATAAACTCTAAAAAATAATTTTTTATAGAAATAGATTATATGAACAGTTATATATCATATAAATATTCATAAGATCCGTTCAATAAGGATTCCCACAAGTGAATATAACCTGGCCATTTCTTATCTATAGTTATTTTAGGGACACCTTCATGGGTTACATAATTGGAAGCGAGGATGATATGATCATTTAAATATTATTATTATTATAATATATATATATATATCCCATGTATTTTGTAAATATCGATAGATAAAATTTAAATAAAAATTAATTTTCTAAATTTTATAATATCAATAATAAAATGAACATAGTATATATAAAAAATGAATATTATATTTTTATGCTTAAATTAATATTTTTATTAAAGCTATATTGTAAATACTGTGCTTATTTATTTTAGAAAATAAGTTTCATCTAATAAACAGAAATTAAATTATTAATAATTATAATAGATTATATCTAATGAAATTATTTAATATTTGGGAAGAAGAATAAAAAATATTAATCTATTGAAAGGAGATATTTCTAAACAATATTTATACAATACAAAATTAGATTAAATTTAAATAGAAATTTTAAAAAAATCTAATTCAATTGAAATAAATAAAATAAATTTTTTTATATATCATAAATATATTATATTAGGTTGTATTTTTGGTATTTTAATTAAAATATATCTTTTTTCTGAATTTTTAAAAAATTATTTTATTTAAAATATTATAAATTTTTGGCATTACCATGATGTAAAAACGATATAAAAAATTTAAAAATATTTTTCCCAAAAAAATCATATTTACATAGATAAAAGTAGAATTAAATATAATATTATTAATTTAGAAAACATATTATTCAATTTCCTGAAATAAATAAATATATTAATCAAGAAAATGTGGTTCCTGTTTGTTTTAATTAATTATTATCATGAGGAATTTCTATCTTAGCATTCATGGATAGCCAAATTATGATTTGTTTTAGTAATATACCAATAATGATTATAAAAAATAGAAACACTATAAATTTTATCTAATAAATTTTTTAATTATTAAAATTACAATTTATTTCAAAAACCATATGTATGAATTATCTGAAATAATAATTAAAATAATTTTCCCACTAATGATAATTTAATTGGATAAAAATATTATAATAGTTGATATTATCATGTTATAATTGTTTTAATAAGATTATTTATAATTGAGGTTGATATAACAATTTACAATGTCTAAAAAATTCATGTATCATTAAAAGTAATTAATGATAAAACTAAGGATATAAATCCTAAAATTCTATAAAACAAATATATATATGTGTGACTCAAGGTTTTATAAACACTACCCAAATGAAACCATGGTTGTTCTAATGATATATTCTCACATTCCATGGATAGTGGAATATCCTTTTATGTTGTAAATAAAATTCCACCCCCCTCACTTATCATGTGATTTGTCCACTACACCTCTTGTTACACATTAAGTATTGTAATTACTCATTAATCATTTCATATTTTACTTCCTATAGATCCATCATTATAAAAAATTTTCTATATTTTCCAACTAAATTACATAAATAATCTATTTCAATGTGGGCCACATGGTTATGGTTTAATTTCTATTATTGAGTATTAATAACTTCTGAAAAAATTCATCAATATCCCACTACCCCTAACTATATAATTTCCACAGATTGGTAATTAAATAATTAATACTAATATACTCAATATTTATTTGATGAATTAGGTCTTTATTGAATTTTTATGTAGTATACATTTTCAATATATTGAAGAATTACATTGATGACCTACACTGAGTCAGTGTTGATATCTAGGAAACAAATATGTCTGTTATTGATATAATAATATTATTAAATATTATATAACATGCACAAGACTTTTTCCCATTATTATGGAATAACACTCAAACAGACTCATGAATCAAATGAAAACCCCACTATTAAATCATATATATGTATTTTACCCTCTGCGTGACATAATTTGGGTATGCATCAGGCATCCATAATGGGGATAATCCTAGAAGAATCATAATTATATAAATTTATTTATTTATTTATTATAATTATAATGTAACATGATTCTATCCTATAATAACAATATTAAAGAAAATCTCTCATCATAGTCACATAACACTATGATTTTAGGATGAATCACAGGGGAATGTTCTTTATAAATGAAGGATCATTATCCAATGGATCAATACATCTATGATTTTTCATCCAAATATGGATTATAGATATCATAAAAGAAAATAATGAGTATCATTTATTACTTAGTGATCAATTAAAGCCTAAGTTAATATAGTGAATTGTGTATTTCATGCATCGATTTGTTAATCTCTTTACAAACCTAATTAAATCAATGTAACAATATAGATTCAAAGATTTTATTTTTATTTTTAGATGTCATTTTACATTCCAATTTCATAGAAGATATGATATTTTATTTTATTTTTTATTTTCATCATTATAATGAAATTGGATAGTTTTTTATCCGAAAAATGGATGAGTGTCATTCCATGAATTCTTGTTTTGAAATTTTCTCTCATCATTATTGAATGTTCATTAACAAATTTTACCTTTTAAAATGCATAATGAATAGCTTTAAAAATCAATTTTCGGTAAGAAATTGGTAATAAAATTCACTTTTATGTGTCTATATTTGAGATTGAGAGAACAATAATATTAAATGGAAGTTAAATGGGTGATTCAGGTCATTAATTGGAGATGGCCACCCATTGGATTTGGTGTTTTTAGGTGCAGAATGATTCATGATTTCCATGGGATGATTGGGAGGATGGAATCCTACCAAAACCTGTGTATGAGGCACAGTATTCCCCATATCGAACTCTTATGAATGGTTGATGGTGAATTAGATTTGATGATAGTATTAGATGATGATAATGTTTATTTTTTTCATGTGAAGTCACTACTACATTTAATGTAGTTCAGGAACATGGGAAATTTATTACATTCTTAGTGGTTTCTAGGATTAACATGTGGAGTTAAATAACACATTACGTGTGATGAGGTTCTATTTCGTTTGATCCATAGATAGCCAAAATGACAGGTATTTGGAGTACATGAACATGGTGTCCATGTGATCCCACAAACAATGTGGTTAGATCAAAATATTTGTTCCTTTTTTGGATTGTATACACTTTGAAAGAAGTATAGGCTATGGAAAACCTGTTCTCGTTACATTCCATGTATGGAGGATAACACACCTAGTACATCCGAAGGTACATGGGTATGGGATAATGAAACACACTGTGTTCTAGGATGAGTACTAGACATTGTATATCTCTCATGGACACAATATAAATATAGAGAAATTCATTAAATTTGATCATTAGACATAATGATTTAAGGACATAAAGAGACAATTTTTGTTCCCGAAGGGACATGTTGTGTACTCCTTTTATGGAATATTGGAGTTCTTAATCATCTTCATTTTGTATCTACCCCATTAGGAATTAGAGTTTGGATTTATATAACCACATCTTGGGAATTTTCCCATGTATAATGTGTTATATTCAATAATGCTAGAATCATATCTTTACCATAAGAGGATTTTATAGTGACACGTCATCAGAGATGAATAACTAGTGACCCAAATCAAGTGTGGTTATTAGAGTGTTACAATGGTCAGTAATCCATCGTATCACTCCATGTTGCATGATCCACATATGAATTATACATGTATACATAATAACCTAACACCATATACGGGTTTTTGGTCAATTATATATTTTTTATAATCCCTATCATTGAGATTTTTTTATGTGCGAGTCCTTCATTTGGGTAGTGCTTCCTTATCTATTCTTTATATAGTTGATGTTAGAGGGTTCAATATCCTTGTGAGGATACCATAGATGCATGGATAAGAGGTAGTTCCTATTATGTAGATATATATATTGGTGATGAGCTAGCTGTCTAGAGAGAGTATTGTGAGGTTGCATGTGATACTTGACATCAGAGATAGGCCATTTGAGATATATGATGACTCAATATTCACAATTATTCTATGGAGAATGAAATATTATTTCTATATCATTTTGTAATATTGTTTAAAATATTTGATGTATGGATATTATTATCATTTTTCTTGTCTTGAATTATCATAGAGTTTCTATTATGAGGATGTGTTAACTAGTCCCTCTAGATACATCATACATGGTGAATTTGGCGTAGTCTAATTGGTATATTTATATTCATCCAATCAATGAATTCCCTATAATGTAGAATGCATCACGAATACAACATTTAGATTACAAATATAAATAGCGTACCGAGTATCTGGGGAATTTACCTTTTCAAGGGGTGCTAAAAGGTTCGGTTTTTGGACTCTGGGATGTGGATTCTTTTCCTCATGCACTTCATATTTTACTGTTGATGTCATTTTTTTCTTTTACAATTTTATTTAAAATTATTATTGCATTTTTTTCACTTTTAAGAGATGTATTATATTTATTTACTCTAATTAATAAATTCCATAGTTATTGTTTCATGAATGGTTATAATATAGTTCTCATAGTCTTTTATTATTCTCATACTCTTTTTCAGGGAGATTTTCATCTTTGTGAAAAAAAGAACATTAGGAAGAAGACAATAATTTTGTTTTATACATAATTTTTGTAACACATCTATATTTTCAGATTTTTTTTAGAATAAATTAATAATATATTATATATAATCCTAGACACAAGACTAATTTTAGCTTCCATTACATGAAAAACATAGTTTTTACCATACTGTGATATATTTTTAATATAATTATTTGAATAAGACCATTATTACATATCCTATAAACATAGTGATATAAAAATTAATAAAAAAAAATTAAAAATTTATCAAAAATGGTATTTTATAAAGAAAAAATATATATTATAAAATACTTAATATTCATAATAGTCAGTGTATGTTTTAATATCACTAATCTATCCAGTACAATGTTTTTATGCTATTTTGATAAAATTAATATTATTTTAATTTGATAATTATAGATAATTTATTTTATAAAATAATATTTCTTAAAATAATCATGAAAAATTTATCTTACATTTTAATTTATTATATTTTATGAAAAATTTCATTTTTGATGAATAATTAAATTTACGAATTTTAATTGAAATTTTGATTTCTGTTAAAATTAATTATAATTCAAGATTATGTTTCATGTTTTTTAAAAAGTAAATTTATATAATATATATACTTATTAATTAATTATATATAAATTTCAATAATTGTATATTCAACATTTATATTATACAGTTCTATATTTTGTTAAAACATTATATTTCAAAACCCACATTATCATGAACTCTATAGGATTAATATTAATTAAAATTTTCAAAATATGTGATTTTAATATAAAAATATATATTAATTATTTTTAATACAAATATATTATATTATTTAATATGATCAATGTAATTTTTATCTATAATCAATTAATGAAAATTTTTAAAAAATATACCTTTGATAATGTAAACTTTGATTACTAGGGGTTAAACTAAAAAATTAGAGTTTTAAATGACTTAAAATATTCCCTAATAATAAATTATTTATATATTTGTCATATAATGTATAATTATTAATAATAATCCATTTAATAGTGTTTTATTTATATAAAATCAAGTTTAAACCAGTTCATTTTCATAAATTTACAATTGTGCCAGTCACCTCAAAAATAATTTGCCACAACATATTATATCTTAATCACAAATTAATCCCATTTTTGATCAGCCATTACCATCCCTAATAAAATACAAACATCTATAATATCTTCCTAGAGTAATTATATTTTGTAGGAATGCATTCTATGAAGGATTTTCATGTATAATTAAAAAGGATCCCTAAAGAAGAGGTATCATTTTTTATCATATATTTTTTACATTATTTTATCCTATGAATCCATAAATTATAATTAAAACAAGAATATATTACATCCTATGTAACATCCATATACAAAAATTTATTTATTTATTTGTAGGATATTCAAACAAATATTATACCATTAAATGAGCTTTGAAATCACCATTCATGTTTATGGTGGACTGCCGCCTTTCTGAAGGATATCATTAGTTTTTTCAATTAACACATACCTCTTCTAATTATGATGATGTATTAAATGTATATATATGATATTTGTGACATTATTATACTTAATTACTATTTATTTTAAATTTACCATTTTAATTTCCATTTTTTGGGAATACCATAATGTCACTATTATGTACGATAGACAATCACCTTGCTAAGTAATGTGATTAATTAAATCATTATATGGAAGGTAATAAAACAATTTTAGGTAATCTATTTGAAATATATGACTAAAAAATGATTTTTTAATTATATTATTATATTTTCATTTCATTTTTTACTTTCCACTATGAAAATATAAAAAACATTCATGTGTACATTTTTCTTACCGTCTTAATAAGTGATGTATTCAATTTTAGACATCTAAGTCTATTAGATCACTATAAATAAATATATTCTAAATATATATTATATTTATATACTATGTATCATTAATTATTTTTTGGTACCATGATAGAATTATTTTTATTATGAAAAAATATAAACATATATGAAAAATTAAGAGGTTTTTAACAGAAAGACAATTTTAACATGGAATATTTAATAAAAGAGATGTAAAATGTAATAAAATATATTCTACATTATGATATATATCATTATGGTTTTATAATATATTTATAATAAACATATATTTATTATACATTATATTTTAACATGAATGATGGATATGATTTAAATGTAACAAATATTTTTATCAAATTTTACATCCATTAGACACATTCCATATTAACAACCTATTTATTTAATGAGATATATATATAAATCCCAAGAATTTAAAATATTATTATTCTCTTGAAAAATATAGTGTTTTTCATATCATTCTGTTGATATCACTTTCATGGGGTTTATAGTTCAAAATTTAACAAATCTGTAAGGGAATTGTTTCTTAATTTTTTGTCTTTCATACATATGATAGGTTTTTTCAATATATTATTTTATGATATATTTATATAGCCTTTTTTGTACATAATATAATTTATTTATTTATCCCAATCATATTTTATATTTTGATTGATTTTATTAAAACATGGGGATTATTAATAAATGTTACCAAAGAGGTAATGATTTTCGGTTCAAATAAAACCATTTATCTAGATTATTTATGATTATATTTATAAAAATAATATATTTTGATAATCATCCCAATAATGTAATTAATATTATTCTTATACATTTAAATAAATATTATATATCTTTCCCATTCCATTTCTATGTCTTTTTTTTAATCATGAGATAAAAAAAATTCTTGAAAACCTTCTTTTTGGATGAAAAAACTATTCATCCTAAACATTGTTCTATAAAAATATTACTCAAAAAAATTTCAATTTTTTTAAATATTATTTAATGATTTCATCTTTAACCCTATTTAAATTTTTAAAAAATATTTTAAAAGTAACCATCTTTTCATTTATGAAATACATTTTTCATTTATAGAAATTGTGAAATGAATCTTTGTGTACGGAAAGAACAAATTTTCAAATTTTCATGAACAATAGTTCATTTAATGACTCATTTAAAAAAATGATATTTTCAACGAAATATATTAAAATATATTTTATTAATCAAAAAATTATTTTTTAATTTTATATTATATTTTCCTCAAAAAAATATAATATTTTCTTGGGATTCATTTAATTTTTTTTATATCTAAAGAATCTAGTTTCTTAAGTGTTTTCTGAAATGTTATTTACCTCATGAAATGGTCCCAATGGTTTATAATTATACATTTTCCCTTTCAATAATTTTATTATTTGATTTTATATATTATTTAATGGAGATATAATCCAAATATACCATTCTTTTTCATTCTCTTTATTCCTCATCATTCTGAATAGAATATATTTATGAATCCAATTTGACTTACATATAACATACAATGATTAATTGATTCTGAAACATTCAATTTTTTCATGGTTTATGATATGTTAAAATTATTATGAAACCTGTCTATATTCCACATTTTATTATATGAATAACTTTTTATTAATCCTATTACATTTAATGTTTTATTATATGAAGAATTTTTATTATATTTTGACACATATATATTAAATTTTAATTATTTTACATTAGGTTAGTATATCTTCCACCAAGGTAGTTGAAATGATTTATATCTCATGTAAAAGAAAATTTAATGTCCCCGACCTTAGAAGCCTAGAGTAGGTTCATACATATTTACATTGCCCTAAATTATAAACAATTACATTGTAACGAAATGAATTATTTAATGTTCATAGTAAAATAGATATATATGTGGTTGTTATATTAAAAATTTAAATATAAAGACATGTAAATTTCAAGGGGAATTTTTTTCTTAATTTTCATTGGTTTTTACAAGAAAGAAGTTTCTGACGGCACCTGATTCTGAGGCCCGGTGTGCCTGGAATCAATTTCCGAAGTTTAGCTCGGGTACGTTCAGTGAACGAACGAGCGGGTTTTCTTAACATTTGATCCTTTGCTCGGAATCGAAATCTGAGGGCACTAATGAAACCGCATCACCGGTAATTACTTAAGAACACCTTTTCCGGAGTTACGTTTGCTCGGGTGAGGTTATTAATTAAATGGGTTAACTAAAGAATAAAATAAAATTTTGTGCTACAAATTTTATTTCTATTCTAGGTAGTTTAAACCAATTCTTGGTGGTTGGAGTGGGACCCACTAATATCCTAACTCCACTAGGTAGGATATTAGATAAGTGGGGCCCACACTATCCCCACCCCTTCAAATCCATTTTAACCTCCCTCTCGTGCATTTAATATGTAACTCACCCGCACCCCTTTTAAAAACCATGTCAACTCTATTAATTAATGAATTGATTTAAGTTATTCAATGTAATCAATTCTTGAATTCATTTTGAATTTCGTTTTGAATGTTGGTTTGTGTGTGTTAATTAAATAAGACAAAGTATTATTTATTTAAGGGTTATTCCGATGTGCGAGAAGGATAGAGAGGAATTGCTCAAGCCTTGGAATCCTCATCTCCCTCTTTGAAGAACGCGAAGAACGCACCGTCACCGATGAAGAACGCCGACCTCCAACAAAAGATGACAAATAAAGCTGATTCCTCGGAGATCGACAATACAACACCATGTACCGCGACGCCGACAGTCCTCTTCTCCGCGACACCATCTACCACGATTCCGACGATCTTCCTTCTGTGATGTCGTCATCCGCGATGTCCCTTTCCCGTGACAAACCTCGTTTGATGACATCATTGAGGTAGGGTGTTTGTTTTAGTTCACGAATTTTCATTGTCATCCGAACGTTTTTTTTTCTTTAGCCGCTTGATATCGGATTAACGGGAGGAGATCAGACCGCATGAACATGGCCAACCCTCCTCCCCCTTTGATATTGTGTTTGTCACGACATGATTAAAGGCAGCACGGTGCAACGGCACCACGGGTAACAAAGAAGAAGTGGGGTGCCTTCGCGCCGCGCCGTTGAGGCCGAACAAAGTCGCGGCACCGTCGCGCTGCGCCGGAGAACCACGAAAAGGCCGCGGCCGGATACGGTCCACGGAGGAGGGGCACGGTGCCGCCGCGCCACGCTGTTCGAACAAGGATTTTGCTCAAAGCCGCGGCAGTGCAAGGCAGGGCATCCAGAACCGCCGGCCGGTGGCACCTCGGAGGGGCGGGACCGCGGGGTCCCGCGGTGACAGCACTAGCCGGCAGGACCGGGCCGGCCATTTCGGAAGGGAAACCAGGGGTTGTAACCCCCGGCTGGCTAAGGCAGCGGCCCCCATGTGTGGGCCGCAGTTCCAATCAGGGGGGGCAGCGTGCCCCCCCTTCCGCGGTGGCTCAACCAGCACCAAGCTGGCCACACCGGGTTGCACCCGCGCCAGGCCAACCGGCCGCACCGGGCCGCGTCGGTGGGGCCGGTTGGACCGATCCGCGCCCACCAGGCCGAGGCGCGCCCTAATGGGCCGGAACCGGACCCGGTTCGGGTCGACCTTGTTCGGGCCGACCTAGGGGGTCTGAGGCCGTGTCGGTCCGGCCCGAAACCCCATAAAACCGGACATGTTTGATCTTTTGCCCATATCATGGGCTACAGACCTCCGATCAACGCACTATTAGTTGTGATGTGATCCTTGGATCGAGAAGGTCATTTTTATATATTAAACTCAAGGTCTCAAAGATCTTTAGATATGGTCGGGTTGGTTCGAGCACGAAACCAACCGGGCCCTCAGTGTGGAAACGCTTATAACTTGATCTCCGGACATCTGATTGACGTGCCGTTGACTTTGTTGGATTTATCATAGTAAGACAGACCTTTTTTCTTAATCCTCTCAAGGTTTAGATGCAATTAGAGTGCGGTCAGGTTTGTTTTGACTTAAAAACCAACCGGGCCTCTGGAACGAAAAGGCCAATAACTCTCAGACCGGGCCTCCGATTGACGCGCCTTCTTTCATGATGATTTCCACATGTCGAGACGGAATATTTAGATACATAAACTTCTGTATATGTGTCAGTTGATATATGGACCCCCTTGGCTCGTGGAGAGGACCCTCCCAGAATCGAGCATGTTGTGTGCTGGAACACTAGACCTGGCTGGGACTGCGACGACGATGAAGACTACACTGAAATCCTCCGTGGGTTCGGCAGCGATGAAGACGACACTGAAATCCTATTTGTGTTTGGCAGTGATAAAGAATGTACTAAATTCCTCCATGGGTACGACGGTGATGAAGACTGCACTGAAATCCTCCGTGGGTTCGGCAGTGATGAAGTCCTTACTAAATTTCTCCGTGGGTTCGACAGCGATGACTACTATTCTTGTATCCTACATGGGTCTGGCAGTGTTTGACTCTGTTCTTTCTATCCTACATGGGTCTGGCAGAGTAGCTGGTTTGTACCCTATGTGTGTCCGACAGCTTAGCTAGTTTAGTAACCTACGTGGGTCCCAGCTTAGATGAATCAGTGGCTATATCTGATCATCTCTACCACCTTATGAAGAAGTATACATGTGTGAGAAGAGTCTATAATTCCAATCATTATCTTCGATATGATTTACTTTCTTTCCTATGTGGATTGAGTTGTGCTTTCCTATGTGTATTCGTTTGTATATTCCTATGTGGACGTGATCGAAATTGGGCTCAGATGTTGGAGGCGAACTCGAATTGATGAATTAGTAATATGTATGGGCATATACCTAAGTAGTGTCGGATGTTACTTCGTGATTGTATCTTTCCTGTGTGGATTATCCTTTGTGGATTCTGGGAGACCTTCGGTGGTCTCGGGGTCCCTATTGAGTAGCGTATAATCATCCCTACATGGGTTATGCCCGCACTATGTTGTGTTGGATGCAGATGACAGACAGTGCTGATCGTGGTTGAGGCTTGTGGAGAAAGTCGGTACCTAGAGGTGGACTGCTGGGCGGGACGTATACGGAGTGGGCGGCTAGACCCAAGGAGCTAAGGAGGCTATATGTACCCACCCTTCAGGTGCGAATTCCATTGGATGGCTCAAAGTTGCTGCTTTACTTTCAGTTGGTGTAACATTTTTTCCAGTTGTACTTTACATTCAGTTTGCATTTGTATTCTGGCCCATTTACTTTCTGCACTACTATTGTATCTAGTTTTACTTAGTGTATACTTCTTCTTGCTTACTCTGTGGTGTTTGTTTGCTTTATAGAGGTAATGCGTTCCCCTTTTTTTCCAGGATTTACGCCTTGGTGCTAGTTGTCAGCCCCTGGCCTATGGAAGGCTTGCTTGGGGTAGTCACGGCACGGGTCCCGAGGATGGGTCGTGACAAATTGGTATCAGAGGAGTTCGTTTCTATAATAGAAATCAGGACTCTGATCTTTCTTCTATGTGAAGAAATAGTGTTAAGGGTATTGAGTGAAGTTATCAGTCTAGGGAGTCCATTGTTGGTGCGGCGGCCGACATATCTGTACACAAGGACCCTGACTTGTGATTTCCGACTCAATTCATGGAAACATTGATTGAATGTGTGTTTCAAAAGTTTTCTTTGTGATTACATTATGTCAGCTCACCAGGTATACTTTTTGACCATGGCGCATCTGTTTCTTTTCAGGATGGCCCCACGACGGCAGCCAACCAGGGTTCCAAGTTTTGTGCGAGCTAACAGCCCACCGAGCGACGAGGCCTCGGTGTAGGGACCTTTTTCAGCGGAGGCACTGGGGGTACCACTACCCACCAAGACACCGATGCTACTAGCACCATCCACGGATAGTGCACATTGCCTTAGTGCACTGCACGAGTTTTAGCATCTGAGATTGCCCAGGTTCCGCGGGGATACGGACACTCAGTGAGCCGAGGATTGGGTGGAGATGGTTGTGCGAGTTTTCTTGTTAGTGGTGACACCAGCCGACCTCAGGGTGATCCTCGCAGTGAGCCTCTTGCACGTGGCAGCAGGAAGATGGTGGAGCTTGATGCTCCTGGTGCACGATGAAGCATCACTCCTCTAGAGGGACTTTGAGCGCCTCTTCCGCTCGGAGTGTTTCCCAGCCACCCTTCGTGCGGTGCGCAACCAAGAGCTTATATAGCTGCGGCAGGGCATCATGACAGTCACCTAGTACTCTGCGAGATTTACCGATCTCTCGCGCTATTCGACGGACATGGTACGAGACCCATTATTCTGGGCCTAGAAATTTGTGCAGGGTCTGAGGCATGAGATTAGGGCATCGATGATCTCCCTCAGCAACTTGACATAGGCAGGGGTACTGGAGTGATCTCTTCTCATATAGAGATTTCTTACTGAGCCTACTCCAGCAGCGAGACCTACCGCAGGGCGGCACGTAGAAGAGTCGTCTGCAGCTGGAAGTCGACGGATGTCACAAGGGTCCAGGTGGACCGGACCATCAGGAAGACGACCTCAAGACACTGGCTCAGAGGTGCGGGGCACACGGCGTAGATCTAACCTTCCTAGGAGAAGACAGTGCTACGCATGGGGCGGGCAGGGCCACTTGGTTCGTGACTGTCCGACCCGCCATGCAGAGGAGCAGCAGACGATTGATGGGCCACCCTGGCAGAGTTAGAGGGTCGACCGTGGCGGTCCGCAGGGAGCAGGCGGTTGAGGCAGGGGAGCTTTCCAAGCAATTGGTGGTGGGATACGCTTTGAGGCTTTACCACCACCACCACCAGGAGGTCCACCCCGACCATAGAGAGATGGCGGGAAGAGACAAGCTCAGCTTCAGGCAGCGGAGGCCTACGACCACGGCGCACCAGAGATGATTCAGGATACTATTTTTGTCTACACCACCCTTGCTATAGTTCTTATAGACACATGATCTTGTCATTATTTTATTGTCGCTTTCCTTCTTCGGAGCTCGGAGATTCCGACGGAGCCGTTGGCTCGATATTTACGACTAGTGACTCCTACGGGAGCAGACTCGATGATTACTAAACTGGTGCCAGCAGTGTGAGCTTACTCTAGGAGGTGAGAGATTTTGCTGGGATCTTCTTGTAGCGGCGTTGAGGCGTTACGACTTCATCATGGGAATGGATTGGTTATCCACAGTCCATCCTCAGATCAACTGTATTAGGTGCAAGGTGCGGTGTGTACGCACCGACGGGAGCAGGTTCACCTTCACCGGCATGAAGGGAGCCTTTGTAGCACAGGATGGACTCACGTATATGAGCGAGCAACCCATCACTCATCAGTTGTCTAGCCTCATCCTAGGAGCATTTGACGCACGGAGTCCTAGTTTTCCTATAGTGGTGGATCAGTATGTGGACATTTTCCCTGACGACGTGCCAGGACTACCTCCTCGCAGAGAGGTAGAGTTTCATATTGACTTGTACCCCGGGACAACCCAGATATCCACTCCAGCATATCGAACGGCTCCCGCTGAGCTTCAAGAGATACGGGTACAGCTGGCGGACTTGTAGGGCACGAGATTCATCTGACCTAGTGTTTCACCCTGGGCTTCCCCGATTTTGTTCGCCAAGAAGGCAGATGGGATCTTGCGACTCTGTGTCGACTATCGTCGCCTGAACCAGGTGACCATGAGGAACAAGTATCCGCTACCATGTATTGAAGTCCTCTTCGATCAGCTCAAGGTAGCACAGTGTTTCTCAAATATAGACCTCAGTTTAGGTTACCATCAGCTCAGAGTTTGAGACGAGGACGTGCAGAAGACATCCTTCAAATGTAGGTAAGGCCACTATGAGTTCTTGTTTATGCCTTTTGGAATAACCAACACTCTAGCAGTGTTCATGGGTCTCATGAACTGGATTTTTTCAGCCATACCTCGATTGATATGTCGTGGTCTTCATCGACGACATTTTGATATACTCGTCCACTGAGGATGAGCACGCCTACCACTTGCGGGTTGTACTAGACACACTCCGAGAGAACCAGCATTATGGTAAGCTCTTGAAGATTTAGTTCTAGATACGTGAGGTCCACTTCTTGTGAATCGTCATCTCTGTGGCGGGAATTTTGGTGGATCCTGCGAAGATCTAGGTAGTGCTAGCTTGGGAGCCACCCAGGAGCGAGACAGAGGTGAGAAGTTTCTTGGGTCTCACTGGGTACTATCAGAGATTTTTTCCAGACATCTCGAGAGTTACGGCACCACTCCCCACATTGAAGGAGAAGGGGAAACCCTTCGTGTGGTTAGAAAAATTTCAGCAGAGCATCCAGGACCTGAGACAGAGATTGACCAGCGCCCATATCTTGGGGCAACTAGAGGAGGGAGTATGGTACGTAGTCTACTATGATGCATCTGGGACCAGAATCGGATGCATCTTGATGCATGAGTGGGATGTGATCGCCTATGGATCACGTCATTTACGTCAGCATGAGAAGAACTATGATACCCATGACCTGGAGTTAGCAGTAGTGGTCTTCGCTATGAAGATGTGGCGACACTACTAGATGGTCGAGTGCTTTGCAGTCTAATCTGACCACCAGATTTTCAGGTACATCCTCTCACAGATGGACCTGAATCTGAGACAATGACGATGGCTCGATTTCCTCCAGGACTATGACTTTGAGATAGTCTATACTCCTAGAAAGGGGAACGTATTAGTCGATTCCCTCAGTAGGAGGACGGGAATTCAGCTACTCGGGGAGGAGACGAAGCAGCGAGCCGCTTTGCAGATATCCTTCGTGGATAGAGATGGAGCAGCCTTTCTTCAGTCACTCACAGTAACTCCTCTACTTCTTCAGTAGGTCATAGAGGCACAGTGTGGGGACATTGACTATGAGACGCGGCATGCACAGACATCCTCAGGACATGCACCTAATGGATTCTCTGTGGGGGGAGAGCACGTCGTCCTTTTCAGAGGACGTACCATGGTACCGGTTGCTTTACAGGAGGAGATGCTAAGGGAGTTTCACACACCCCCTTTACCGGTACATCCAGGAGTGGAGAAGATGTACCGGGATATCCGACGTCATCACTGGTGGCCGGGTATGAATAAGGCTATAGCTAAGTTCGTTTCTCGATGCCTCACATATCAGTAGGTGAAGGCAGAGCACCAGGTACCAGCAGGCTTGGTACAACCAATGGAGGTCCCAGAGTGGAAGTGGGATGGGATATCTATGGACTTCATGACTGGACTTCCACGTACTTCTAGAGGTCACGACTCCATTTGGGAGATTTTTGACCAACTCACCAAGTCATCTCAATTCATACCCATCAGAGAGAAGGGCTCTGTGGAGAGATTGGGACGCCTCTACGTTCATGATATCATAAAGCTTCATGGTGTGACATCATCTATCGTCTCCGATCGTGATGCTCACTTTACTTCCCAGCTTTAGAAGGGGTTGTAGGAGGCATTCGGGATGAAACTACGTCTGAGCACCGCCTTTCACCCTCAGATGGATGGTCAGACAGAGAGGACCATTTAGACTCTCGAGGACATGCTCCATGCATGTGTCCTCGACTTTGGTCGCATTTGGGAGGAACACCTACCCTTTGTGTAGTTCGCGTACTACAACAACTACCACTCCACCATCGGGATGGCCCCATACGAGGCATTGTAAGAACGACCTTTCTGATCACCTCTGTGCTGGACAGTCCCTAGGGAGTCAGCACTTGTGGGACCAGAGATGGTCTAGGCCATGACAGAAAAGGTCCATGTCATCCAGGAGCGGATGATGACAGCTCAGAGCCGGCAGAAGTCTTATGCTGACATGAGGCGGAGGCCACTGGAGTTCGAGGATGGCTACCACGTCTTCTTGAGGGTCTCACCTCGACGTGGATTATGGTGATTTGGCTAGGGCGACATGTTATCTCCATGCTTCATCGAACCATTCTAGGTTCTCAGTAGGATAGGTGAGGTGGCTTATCACCTGGCTCTACCATCTCAGTTGCACCAGGTGCACGACGCCTTCCACATATCTCAACTGAGGAGATACGTGCATGACCCGACACACATCATCGACCATGGAGAGTTTGACATAGACGATGGGGAGAATTTTGCAGAGGTCTCGGTGGAGATCGAGGATCGACATGAGCTGGTCCTACGTGGGTGTTTGATTCCTCTAGTGTGCATCAGATGGCAGCATGGGAGCCTCCAGGAGAGCACTTGGGAGCGGGAGGCTCAGATGCGTTCTCAGTACCCACTTTTCTTCCCCTAGATTATGATGTATCTTTACGGGGATGTAAAGCCCTGATGTGGGAGTAATTTAATGACCCATAAAATTCAAAGGAAATTTTTTTCTTAATTTTCTTTGGGATTTTACAATAACTCCGTTTCGGACTGCACCTGATTCTGAGGCCCGGTGTGGCAGGAATCAATTTCTGAAGTTTATCTCGGGTATGTTCAGTGAACGAATGAGCGGGTTTTCCTAAATTTTGAACCGGTGCTCGGAATCGAAATCCGAGGGCACCAATGAAACCACGACACCAGTAATTTCTTAATAACACCTTTTCTGGAGTTGCGTTTTCTCAGGTGAGGTTATTAATTAAATGGGTTAACTAAAAAATAAAATAAAATTTTTTGCTACAAATTTTATTTCTATTCTACGTAGTTTAAACCTATTCTTGGTGGTTTGAGTAGGACCCACTAATATCTGAACTCCACTTGGTATGCTATTAGTGTAGTGGGGCCCACACGAGCCCCACCCCTTAAAATCCCTTTTAACCTCCCTCTCGTGCATTTAATATGTAACTCACCTACACCCCTTTTAAATACCAATTCAACTCTCTTAATTAATGAATTGATTTGTGTTATTCAATGTAATAAATTCTTGAATTCATATTGAATTTTGTTTGGAATATTGTCTTGTGTGTGTAAATTTAATAAGACAAAGTCTTATTTCTTTAAGGGTAGTTCTGTTGTGCGAGATGGTTAGAGAGGAATTGCTCAAGCCTTGGAATCCTCATCTTCCTCCTTGAAAAATGTGATGATCGCACCGTCACCGACGAAGAACGCCAACCTCCAACGAAGGAAGACGAATAATGCTGATTGCTTGGAGATCGACGACGCGACGTCATGTACTGCGACGCTGATGGTCCTCTTATCCGTGACGTCGTGTATCGCGACGCCGATGATCTTCCTTCCACGATGTCGTCTTCTGCGATGTCCCTTTCCCAGGACAAACCTTGTTCGACGACTTCATCAAGGTAGGGGGTTTGTTTTAGTTCACGAATTTTCTTTTTCGTCCAAACATTTTTTTTCTTCAGTAACTTGATATCGGATAAACAGAAGGAGGTCGGACTGCATGAACATGGCCAACCCTCCTCCCCCTTTGATATTGTGTTTTTCGTGGCACGATTAAAGGTAGCGTGGTGCAACGGCGCCACACGAGACAAAGAAGAAGTGTGGCGTCGTCGCGCCACGCTGTTGAGGATGAACAAAGCCGCGACGCCGTCACACTACGCCGGAGAACCACGAAAAGGCCGCGGCTGGATCAGGGTCGTGGCGAAGGGGCGTGGCGCCGTCGCGCCATGACGGTGGGAAAAGGACGTAGCTCAAAGTGGCAGCGGTGCAAGGCGGGGCAGCCGGAACAGCTAGCTGTCGTCACCTCGGATGGGCGGGACCGCAGGTTCCTGCGGCGGAAACACTGCCCGGCCGGACCGGGCCGGCCGTTTCGGAAGTGAAACCGGGGGTCAGAACCCCCAACTGGCTAAGGGAGTGGCCCCCACGTGTGGGGCTGCAGTTTCAATCAGGGAGGCAGTGCACCCCTTCTTCCACTGCGGCTTAGCCAGCACCTACCTGGCCACACCGGGTCGCGCCCGGGCCAGGCCAACCGGCCTCCCAGGCCGGACCAGCTGCACCGGACTGGGCTGCACCCTAATGGTCTGGAACCGTACACGGTTCGGGTCGACCTGATTCGGGCCGATCCAGGGGGTCTCGAGCCGGGTCGGTTCGGGCCCAAAACCCCCAAAACCGGACAAGTTCGTTCTTTTGCTCATATCATAAGCTACGAACCTCTGATCGATGCACGGTCAGTTGCGATACGATCCTTGGATCGAGGCGGTCGTTTTGTTATATTACACTCAAGGTTTCAGAGAACTTTCGATATGGCTGAGTTGGTTCGAGCACGAAACCAAACGGGCCCTCGGAGCGGAAACACTTATAACTTGAGCTCTAGACGTTTGATTGACGTTCCGTCAACTTTGATAGATTCCTCTTAGTGAGATAGACCTTTTGGGTTACTCCTCTCACAGCTTGGATGCAGTTGGAGTGTAGTCGGGATTGTTTTGACATAATAACCAATCGAGCACCTGGAATGAAAATGCCAATAACTCCCAGACCGGGCGTCCGATTGATGCGCCATCTGTCACGTTGAGTTCCTCTTGTCGAGACCGAACTTTGATATACAAAAAATCCGGACTACGTGTCAGTTGATGTATCGACCCACATGGCTCGTGGAGTGGACCCTCCAGGAATCGAGCATGCTGTGTGCGGGAACCCTAGAGCTGACTGCGACTTCGACAATGATGAAGACTGCACTGAAATCCTCCGTGGGTTCGGCAGCGATGAAGACTGCACTGAAATCCTCCATGGGTTCAGAAGCAAGGAAGACCGTACTGAAATCCTTCGTGGGTTCGACGGTGATGAAGACTGCACTGAAATCCTCTGTGGGTTCAGTAGCGATGAAGTCCGTACTGAAATCCACCGTGGGTTCGATGGCGTTGACTACTGTTCTTGTATCCTACATGGGTCTGGCAGTGTTTGACTCTGTTCTTGCTATCCTACGGGGTATGGCAGAGTAGCTGGTCTGTATCCTAAGTGGGTCTGACTACATATCCGGTTTAGTATCCTACGTAGGTCCCAACTTAGATGAATCAGGGGATATATCTTATCATCTCTATCACCTTATGAAGAAGTATACCCGTGTGAGATGAGTCTTGACTATCAATCATTATCTTCGATATGATTGACTTACTTTCCTATGTGGATTGGGTTGTTCTTTCCTATATGGATTGGGTTGTACATTCCTGTGTAGACGTGATCGAACATGGGCTCAGATGTCGGAGCCGAACTGGAATTGATGACTTAGGTATATGTATGGGAATATACATAAGTAGTGTTGGATGTTACTTCATGATTGTATCTTTCCTTTTTGGATTATCCTTTGTGGATTCTGGGAGACCTTCAGGGGTCTCAGGGTCCCTACTGAGTATCGTATACTCACCCTTGCACGAGATATGCCCGCACTACGTTGTGTTGGATGCAGACGACGGACAGCGCTGATCGTGGTTGAGGCTTGTGGAGAAAGTCGGTATCTGGAGGTGGACCACTGGGCAGGACGTACATAGAGCGGGCAGCTTCACCCGAGGAGCTGAGGAGGCTATCTGTACCCACCCTTCAGGTGGGACTTCTAGTGGATGGCTCAACATTATTTCTTTACTTTTAGTTGTTATACCTTCATTCCAGTTGTACTTTACCTTCAGTTTGGGTTTGTATTCTGGCCCATTTACTTTCCGCACAAATATTGAATCTATTTTTACATAGTTTATACTTCTGTTTGATTACTCTGTGGTGTTTTTTAATTTATAGAGGCAATGTCTTCCCCCTTTTTGTCGGTATTTACACCTTGGTGTTAGTTGCCAGCCCCTGGCCTGTGGAAGGCGGGGTTGGGGTAGTCACAGCATGGGTCTCGAGGACGGGTCGTGACATTAAATATAAAATTTATCATTAATAATCATTTTATAAAACCCATATCACTCTATATTATCCTTGCATATTAATAATGGAAAACTTTTTCGGTTCCTAGGAAAAAAAATACATAATAAAGGGTTAGATCATTGATTCTCAGTAAGGGTATAAAACTAGTTTAATTTATCATAAATAATAAGAAATTATTTTGGAATGGTTAATAAATATGTCACATGTCATTTAATGACTAATTTGAGCCTAATATAAAATAAATTCAATATAATCAATTAATTCCATACAAACAAAAACATAACAATGAAACATAATAATGGATATTATAGTACTTAATCATACACATGGAATTTCATTAAATAATATCATAACTAGGGAATTCATAATGATGGATGGTGAAAACAAACAATTATGTCCTCTTCCAAGCTATCTACATAAATGGGTATGGTCTTGATAAAAAACTGGTATAGTAATTACCATGAGACGTACTAATGCATCAATGAAATATAAACGCTCCAACACATTACCAAATAAGACCAATTCATTCTTCATATTATTGGGTTGAATCAGGAAATTATATTTTTATATTGGTATTGAAAATGTAAATACGTTTCCCATTCATTACACCAAATCTTAAACAATCCACAGAAATATGGTGAATGGATAAAATATAGTATATGTATAGTCAAAATGATCACAATCCATTAAATAAATAATTATAAATAACTTCATAATAGAACAAACCTGATATATAGTACTATTCGATAATAGATATTGACATGTAAACATTAATGAGATAACTAAAAATTTACAGAAGAAAATATGATTTTAATATTTAAATAACATACTCATTATATGAGTGGAAATTATGAAAGAAAAAATATATTTGAAAAAAATATATTTTCAACTAACAATGTTTTCTAAATAAATCAACGAATCATGAAATATGATATATCCTCTCATTTCATATACTAGTTTAAAAATTCCTATAATATTTTGAAAAAGAAACCATTTTAAATAATATTTTTTAAATAATGTGTCAGTGTTAACCAAAAAAATCGACAAAGTGTATCAGTTTAAAGTACATATAAAACAATTGTAAATAAAATTTATTTAAAAATTTAGTTTCACATATAATAATTGAATTAAATAATAAATGGATTAAAATTTTATCTCTATTAATGGAAATAGGGTTAGGAATTCTCAAATCATATGTCTTATTTTCATCTTACATGTATGGAGATCCTTACAAATGATTTTAAAAATATTAATAAAATATAATAAAATAAAATTATAATTTAAAATTTCATTTATTAATCCATTATTATTTTTTACAACAAATTTATTATTAATATTTATTTACGTCACTTATTATGGTGTTAATTTCATTACATATCATTATTTCCTTTTCATAAAATCCATGTTTCTCTTTAATAGGGTATATATCCAACTTTTCCCTAATAACATAAATATAAAAATATCATATTTAACCTTAATATTAATTTTTATATTTTTTTTATAATTTCGAACACATGAAATGAATTACCCTGTTATGTAGAGATGGTAAGCCCTACGTACACAAATGTTGTTATTTCGTTTATCATAAGATGGGTAAAAGATAGAATAAATTTATTTCATAATTATCATAACATCGTATTATTATTATATAACTAGATTTATTATTTTTTAATGGATTTAAAAATTAAATAATATGTGTAAGTTGAATGAAACATAAAAAATTCGATATAGGCGATTACCTCTTCTTCAGCAGTCTTAGTTTAATATCTTCATAATGGATCTAGGATTGGTCAATTTGAAGGGAAAACCCCCAATAATATATATAATTATCATTTTATGATAAATAGATAATTACTAATTTACCTATAATGATCAAGGTGGTGATAAAAAATGATGGATGGATTTCCATTTTATAATTGAGTTGAGGAGAACCCTAGGAAATTCTAAAATAATAAAAATATAGAAAATTAATTTTCTCTTAAAATACATCAAAATTGAAATTAATTCTAATATAAGATGAGAAAAAATTATCTCATAAAAAATATTTTTTTCATGTTTTGGATTTATTTTATACAGTATAATATTTATTGAACATAATTAACATATTTTATTTCTAATTATGAAAAAAATAAGTTTAATATTAACATGTGGTAAATTTTTTCTTATAAAATGTCAATAGAACCAAAAATGGAAACTTTATGAATTTTTATAAAAAAATAAAAATAACTTATTAATTTTAAATATTATTTTAATTTGTGAAAATAATGTAATAAAATAACATTTTGTTAAAATGTCATTAGGGTAATTTGATAACATATTCATCAAATTGGTCCTAAAAATAAAAAATAATATAACATAGAATAATCCTTTTAAAATACCCTTAATTTGTCATAATCATCTATAAAATTTATTGATCAGAATAATTTAACAAAATAATTTATTTTTTCTAATATTTTTATTATCATTTGTTAGATTGTTTCAATTTTAAATGAATTACTTCATCATTTCCATATAATTGTTAATGGTAATATATCTTCTGTAAAAAAATTATATAATACGATGATGTATATAATGTATTTATCTTTCAATATAATATCTATAGTTGAAGATATCTTCTGAATAACAACAAAATAAATATAATATAGTTTTTAGAATATGAATGTGAAGTCATTTTCCTTTCATTAAAAAAATTATAAATATAACAACGTCATCAAAATATTCCCCAAAAATATTAAATAATTTACATCATGAAAATAAATTTATTGAGTTCAATATTGACACTTATATTCATTCATAACATACCATTGATCCCATTTGGAAAAAAATAAATGTTTAACACAAAAAAGTGAAATTTCACGATTCCATTTCATTTAATTAATATCATATTCATTCTCATGGAAATGTGTCAGTTAAATAACTAAATATATAACAATTGGTGTTATGGTGCTAAGAGAAACCATCAAATTAATTTTTATAATTAATTATCGTTATTTTATAATCCATGACATATTATTATTTCCTTAAATGTCCACATATACCCTTAATCACGGTAAAAATAAATTACAACATATAATATTTATATTGATATAAACTAAATGGATCCAATTTACTAAAATTGTGCCTTCTTTTTCCAAATTTGGAATTCAATTTTCAAAATTCAGAACAAATAAGTGGCAGAATTAAATTTAAAAATAAAACAATAAAACACAATTAAAACCAGTTTTTTAAAATGCATTATTACGACCATAATTGTACTTATCCAGAAATAAGAAATAATTATGAAATAAATTATATTATCAATGAATAAATTTTATTTCCTTTACATTGATATCATATTCCAATCAAAAATATAATTTTATTATAATTAAATTTTCATTTTATAAAATTTGATATTTTCCACTTTTAACTAGAAAATAAATATTTTTAGAAAAATACCCAATTTTCAATATAATATAATTTTTATATTCATATATTAAAAATGAATTATATTTTGTTTAATAATATTTATAAATTCTTCAATAGTTTTTATAATAAGTGAACAAATAAAAGTTGTTAAAATTGGGATTTATAATAATATTGATTTTTATGATTGAAATTGATTTATCATTATTTTAATCCATTAAAACGTAATGGATGAGATTAAAAATAATTTACATAATATATAATGTTAATATTTAATTATAATTTTTAAATATTTGTGATTAATGTTTTTATTAACATAAAATTCTATTATGGGCATAAAAATAATTTTTATAAAATAACAATAGTTATATGCCATTGATAATTATTTTTGATTTCTATTTAATTTTAAACTAATGAATTCATATTATAAACAAGTGTAGACTATATTTTCATAATTTAGTTAATCTCATTCATTCCCACCTTTCCATAGAGTATGTGATACCTATAAGAATAATAATATTTAATCATATGTCAATGCTTAATGTCCTGTGTAATGTTTATTGTCGAAGATGATAAATATTAAAAACAGACACCCCATAAAATCCTTGGGTGTTATATTCTACCTTACATCAATTAAATATTTCCTCCCAATTTATACTTGTTTTTTTATATGATGGAGGTTTCATATTAAATTACCTTTGTTGAAATCCAACTTTGTAAAAAGGCTTAATAAAATATCATCTTCAATAACGGAAAGGGAAATTTGAATGTAGCTAAAATAGTAGACATTCAAAATAGAAAACATTAGTTTGATGCGAAATTATGGACATGGAAGAAAAATATATCTATCATGTTATGATTAATAGTAATGGATATCATACTTATTAGAAAGATAACTGGTACAAAACATTAAATCATTGATAATAAAAAAGACCGTATATTTACTAGAATGCAATTTAACTAGATAATGTTTGTTTAAAAAACCTTCCTAATGTTTATATATTATTTTACTATACAAATATGTACTTGTGAAAAAATGATAATTGACTTATTTACATGTAATACCCAAAATCTCATCATTTGTAAAGTAGTTAATCTATTTCCACATTATTTCAAACATAAATATATGGATATTCAAGATGAATTATTCACACATGAAGCGTGTTTATCAAATAATTCATCACTTAATTCATTCAATACGGCTATAAATATTTATTGACACTAAAAGGTTAACACAGATTATCATGCAGATATTAATTTCCAATTTGTAACTGATTTAATTCTCTAAGTAGTTAATCTCTTATCTTTTCAAAAACATGTATATCCAAATTCAAAGATAATAAATTTATTAGGTCCCTAAATTTCCTAAATCAACATGAAATTAGATTAAATAAAAATTATATTTGTCTTAATATCATATAACAAATATATGATTACCACGATAACCTTAAAATACTTTTGAAAACTATAAATATTCATGAATACAAAAATACAAAAATTATAGTATCTTATTACAGATATATCTAGTACATCCATAAAATTTAAATTATTCCCTTTTCACATTGTCTGTAATGGGATCAGAAGGAATTGGGAGGAAATCTAAAATGGTGATATAACAGAATTGTTGGACACTTAACTTTACCATATTTTTCTACATGCTACAACAGGATTTGATTCAAATTAACTAGGTTACACCATGTGGAAGAGTCACAAGATACAAGACATGTAAGAAATAATTCAAAGAATAACTATATGATTTGAAGATTTGATTCACATCATGAATTTTTTATGTAACTGGTTATTAATATGAGGTAATTGATTTCTTATTATACTTTATCATTGTGGGCTTCATGAAGTGTAATTGAATTACCCACCATGTAATTACCTGAGTAGGGATGTCTTGGTGCCTCTTTCATGTTTTTTCTAGCAATTCAGCTTCCACTATTTGATTTCCCTTAATCCAAATATCCTCAATGGTGATTTTGGGAGTCTTAATTCCTTTTTTATCGACCAATTTGATGTTCAATATTCATTTTGGATTTTTTATCTCTTTGGTTATGTTACCAATCCAATTCCTCATTGCCATTGATCATGGTAACTCATTTGGGTTATGTTATCATATTTTTTGGGTCTATGTTGGTTTATTCTCTCAAACTTCTTCAAGATCTATTGTGTGATCTCATTCCGAAGGAAATTCCCTTTTCAGTAATGATGCGACGATCATTCATTTTTGAGGTATGTGGGTTTATTCATTTTTTATGACCCCTTATTTTGTAAATAGGATCAATCTTGTGATATGGATTTCAATCTAGGGTATTCCTATATGTTTTTGGGTTATTTTTTTGTGGATCTTGTTATAGGAATGTGCATCCTGAGAATCAAGTTAGGTTTTTTCCTTCTCTAGCTTATGTTGATTAACCGTATTTTTTTTATCTTTATCCTCTTATTTAAAAAAGTAATTTTCATGATTGATTTGTTTTTATTTAAAATATTTTATTAATTAAAGATGGGTTTTCACCTAGTTATTGATAAAGAGGATGAAAAGGATAATTGTCAATGCAATGAACTGTATTTATGAAAATTGTTTTGAAATGTTTTTCAAATCATAGAAATTAATTGTGAAAACTAGAACATGAAATTCCTTGGGTACATAGGTGTAAGATTTAGAATAAGGATATCGTCCAAGTTTTTTAGATTAATGGGAGGTTTTTCATGGGTATTTCCTCCATTTACAAGGATTATTGTTCTAGGGGACTGATATTGACATTTATGTGGGGGTTTATTCTTGGGCTAATCCTTTACTTCTAGGAATGTTTTCTAGGAACCAGATTATTAAATTGATTGATTATGGTATGTGAAGTCATCTTGTCTAACCTATTGTAATCTTTGGTTCTGATACAATGCATATATTTTATATTGATATAATTATTGTTTTAGCCTCGATATACCTTCTTATTCAATGAAAATATGATGTGGAAAATATTATTCTAAATTGATATACCTTGTTTGTTTTAGAACTATGAAAAAATGGAATTGTTTAGGATGTATTATATAAACCAACATTACTACTTATCAAGAAATGTTTTATATAAATAGATCGTAAAATAATTGTTATACTGATTCTTTCTACAAAATACCTTAGTGGGATTCGATTGAGAATGTATGCTCGCACCATACGCTCCACTTTTGTTGTTTATAGAAAATATTATGTATTCAATTTTAGGGAAAGGCATGGCACCACAGTTAGGTGGTGAGGTTTCATGTCAGCTGGGATGGGATGCTTTTTGTGAGATGGTGGGAGTTCTTCCATGCCATCACATGGATTATATCTTTGGATTTGGTTATTTGTAGTTTGAATTTTCATTTTGAGTTCAATGACCTTCTAATGTTGTTCAGTTTCTAATGTCCTCTCACAATTAAAAAATATATTAATTATTATTCCTCTATCTCTTTCTTTTTTGTGTCTATACATATGACATGTGTTTGTACCAGATGGGAGACATCATTCCCTCTTGTCAATTGATTGATATTAGGGTTTACTGAGAAGCCCATTGGGATCTGTAAACCCATTCAAGCATGTGAAGAATCAATTAGGTTGTTGGTTTTAAGGGTATACCATGTTAGTTCATAATTTTTGGTATCAAATGGATATTTTTCCTAAACATTCCATGTCTTGGGCCATCTGTCAGACTGTTGATAAGATTTTTTGGACATGAGATGTTTGTTACGATATGTGTCTGGAAAACTCTTGTAATTAAGAGACTCACGTTTTCATCATATGTTGTGTTATTTGTCTCTTGAGATGGGTTTTGTTTTAAAACTCAGTTTCTACTTATGGATTATCTTTTATGTTGATATTAACTCTATTGTCTGATCATTACTTCTGTTTCAGTGTGAATAAGTATGCCTTTAATACATATTCCACAAGTTCCATAGGAATTGACATCTTATTTTCCACAAGGAAATACACCAGTGGATCAGAATCTCTTTAAGACTATATGATGGGTCGTTTTTCATTTTAATCAAGATTCACCCAATGTTTAGAATTATTTTTTAGACATACATATAGGAAATGGAGGAGAGATATATTGGTCATTGTAATTCTTATGTTAGAAAATGAACGAATGAACCTCAAGAGGATTTGGTCTAGTTAGAAGGGATTGATCAAATCTTAGACATCATAGAGAGACCTCAGAATATAAAGGAAATGTGTGTGGTGTTCAGTTGTGAGTGTTATGGTAATCGACAGTCGGATTCTATGGGCTATGAATACTGACATATACACCTAAATTGGAAGGGTTTTAAAACCTTTTTCTTCAAGAAGTTTTGTCTAGAGTTTTGGTATCTAGAATAGTATCTATATTTCATTTATTTATAGTAAATAGTTCATTCAGTGTTATTGTAATCAAATTAATTATCATCGATTATCTATTTTTTCTAGATGTGGTGATGAATGAACATATTATGGATCACAAATACCTACTGGTTTTGTGGCTAGAAATCATATAACAAGTATTTAGGATGAAATTTTATAGATATTCAGAGATAGTAGATATATCGATGATTGAAAAGGAATATATGGTAGTAAAGATTGGTTTTCCAATATCATTTCACTGATATATTTGTAGATTCATTGGCGTGCATGGGAAAAAATGGAGTGGCAGCATCATCGTAGAAGTGTTGGTGATGCGTCTCAACTGAGAGCCTCTTCTGAACCCTATGCTACAACTTGTACTGTGTGCCTAACATTCAATCAGAGTTTCATGGTTGGTAACCCCCTTCACTCTTTTTCTAAGACCATGAATATGTTCTACAACCATGGATTTTTTATTCATTTAAAGTTTTTAAGTTAGGAAATGACTATACCTCACTATCACCAAGGTTCTTTAGCTCTAGAGGCTACTACAGTGCAGTTATAAACATCAAAGTCAATAAATATCCAACCTTAGTCCTAAAGAGTGAATCAGATTCAAGTAGTAGATGAGTTTCCAATGTCAGTTGATGTTGGTCCATTAGTAGTGTGAGGTACTATCCTTTTTTAATGTTTAGTTCCAATTGGTTTAATTGATACTTCTCCCTCACACACATTTATATAAGAAATTTTTTTATATAAATAATCATCCAATGAATTTTATGAACATTAAAAGTTAGTTTGTGAAACCACATTAATGGTTTGATGAGAATGGTTATTGGTGTCCTTCTTATTCATTAATGATTTATGATATAGATTTGGTCTCTTATTCTCTCATTCATGATCAGGATCTATATGACGTCATTATATGAATGGATTTTCAAGTCTCTTATTCAGGTAAGGTTGATTATTATCATCATCATGTTTCGTTTATTACATCTTATCGGAGACCTCATGTGTTTTTGGGGGTGGCACTTGAGATTACGGAATGCATGACCTTCCTACCAAAATCTCAATAATATTTTTTTCTTCCTTGCAATTAAGCCTCATGAAATTTATAAATTTTTTTAAATTCTTGTTCTTGTTCAAGATGTTCTTTATGATTTCCCATAAAAAATATCTTCTCTTCCCCTAAAGAGAGAGGTAGAGTTCAACATTGACATGATGTCAGGTATGTAGATAATATTGATACCTTATGATCATATGCACCGAGAAGAGCTAAATTGATTGAAAATTTTGTTGCATGAACTATTGGAAAATGGATTCTATCACCCAAGTGTGTCACCATGGGAATCCCATGTTCCCTTTTACATGAATGCAGATGGTTCTCTTATGTTGTGTGTGGAATATCATAAGTTGAACAAGGAAATAATTAAGACAAAATATACTTTTCTTCATGTTGATTATTGGTTTGATCAGTTAAACGGGGAATTGTGGTTCTCAAAGATAGACCATCAATCAGGTTATCAATAAATTAGATAATAGGTGTAAAAAATACAAAGACACCATTATATTTAGGTATGGAAATTATGAATATCATATGATTCCTTTTGGTAGATATAACATTCTTTTTGTTTTATGGATTTGACGAATCAGTTATTTCACCAATATCATTATACTCTTTGGGGAATTTTTTTGCATGATATTCTAGTCTATTTTAAATCCATGTGTGAGCATGAGCCCCATATGTAACACCCTGAGATTTTATGAGATATATTATTTTTAATTTATTTTATATCATATGTAGTACGCTACACCAATATTTTCTTGTGCTATATGGAAAACCGTATTAGTTTGTAATATCTTCAACAACATTCTTCTCTTGTGTCACACACAATTTCATGTTCTTTGGGTAGAAATTATTCTACGAAACATCGACTATAGATTTTTTTCAATGTATAAATGAAATAGGATTTGATTTTGTTTTCTTAAACACCAAAGGAAGCCTGAACTACACGCAACCCTGACTAGGCTTGCGTTACACGCAAAAACGACATTCCTCAATAGTGTGTGTTGTATGCAATACAGAGTTTCAATAAACAAGATATTATTATAATATTATTATAATCTAACCATTATGAATAGTATTAACTACATTTTTTATTTTATAACACTATCATTCAACTTACACATTTTCTAGATCATGGTATGAGAACAAAATAATTTTTTTTTGTTTAAACTAAGTATTTTTAAAAAAATGCAGTTTCGCCAAATTTTGATGGTGAAATCATTTTAAATATAATTTTTAATAATATTTTAAGTCCAATTTTACAAAATAAACATATTCTTGTCAACTAGGATTTAAAAATTTATTTTGGATAATGTTTTGATATTTTTCTGATAACGTTCAAATTTTGATGAATAGTAACAATATGCTAAATTTTAATTAAAAAAAATTCCTTCATGATAATTTAAAAGGTTAAATTATAATATTTAATGGTTATAAATTATAAATAGAATATATTTTTACAATTTAATGTAATTCAAGTGATTAAAATTAATTTTACACTTAATTCATAGGTAAAAATATTTCAATCATTTGCAATCTTTTATCTTTTAAAACCCGTTTTCTCAATAGTGGGATTAATTTTAAATTAAATCCTGCAACTTCTATGTCATTAATCTGGAAAAATGGATTCCATATATGGAATTAGTATGTCCAAATTATGTTAATAAGTTAATTTTATTTTTCTTGACATTATGAATAGTAAATACGGTAAATTTTATTTACCATAGTTATAGGAAAATTAGGTAATTAAGGGTAAAAATAATTTTATAAAATTAACCTAACAAATGTATTAATATAATTTGATGATTATATTTAATACTAAAAAATACTTGGGTAGAAATGGTATCTATTAGAACCCACTTGTATGTGATTAAGACCTTTAATTTATTTTAAATGAATATGAAATATGTCTCAATCAAACTTAAATAATTAAATAATTTTTAATATAAGGATATATAGAATATAAATTCGGTTATAAATAGTAATTTTAATTCTAAAATGTTTTTATTTATCATTATAATTTATTTTTAATTTTTGATAAATATATAATTACCTTCATAGCATATACATTAATGATGCATACATTATTTATTTAGTGAAAAATCAATGATATAGTCTTTATCAAACTAATAATATCCATTAAATTCCCAAATACCTAACCAAAACATATAGGTCGTGTAAATATAAACCATACCCATCATGAAGTCCAATTTTTGACCATTTTGAGCCTCAGAAAAGCGATTATAACACTTTTATTATTTTATTTAAAATGATGTCAAAGTTGTCACCTTCATAATTTAATAAACATAAAATTTTAAAAGATGGGTGTTTTAGAAGATAAATTATATTTAAATAATTATTATGAATTATTTTAAATTTATCTTAATCATAATATTTTATATTTAATTTTTATGCAAAAATTATGATATTAAGTAATTATTAAAAAATGTTGTAGTAATTATTCTATTACAATAAATATCAAATAAATGGTTTTGAAAATATTTAAAAAAATATTATATGAACTAATTAATATTATAAACGAAATTTCTTGATTAATATGACATGTTAGGTACCTATTAAATATTTTGGTTTGAATATATTATATATGTGTATTCTATTTAAATTCAAATAAATGAATAGTGTTAAAATTGACATTATAGTTATTTTATAAAAATGACATAATATTAAATTGATTAAAAATGTAAAAAATATTTAATAATTATAATATTCAATTTATATTGTCCAAATTTTCATAATGTATCCAATTATGGAGAATTCACAATACATAAGTAATTATTTATAACAATAAAAAAATTAGAATATTATTACCAGAAATAAAATTAAATATATTAAATAAGGATAAATCAAGTTGATAAGGATTAAAATAAACACCCAACATGTATAAATTTTATTTTATGATCATATTACTACTATATATAATATAATATTCGGATTTTAGTGAATTTTGGAGGTTTTTAAGAGGGTTTAGATTTTAAGATAAAATTAATATTTTAGAGGCTCCCAAAATTTCCCCTCTCCTCCCTTATAAAAAGGAACATCCACTCTCTCCTCTTAAAAACATTTTGAGCCTTCATGCTCTTCCAAACCCTATCCATTTCTCTTCTCCGCTTCACTAGAAACCTACTAGAGGTTCTGGTCTTCTTCAACGACCATCTTTAGCACCCTATGAGGAGTTTAGATGAGGCGCGTCCAAGAAGAGGTAATATCCTTTACCGATTCTTTCAAATTATTACTTAATCTACCGCCTATATATGAGTTGTTTCATTGTTAAATAATAACTCCATTATAACTGTAATACTGATATGTTATTATGAATATGAAACAACCATATTCTATCTTCTCTCCATCCTATGAAAAAATGAAATCCCCATGCGTGCGTGCGTACGACTTACCGTCTCCATGCCGTGGTGTAATCCTTTATTTCATTACTAAGATACGTGGATGGGTATAAGGATGGAAGATATAACTTTATATGATTATTGTAAAGTGGTATTAATTCTGAAATATTATACACCATACACTTCAATTCAATTCCACAATCATTTGAATTATATCATCGCTCGTGCGTACGTATAGCCTACCGTCTCCACGATGTGATGTGACTCGTTCTACATGATCTTCATTGAATAAGGATTATATAAATGAATTTAATGAATATATATGATATATATTACACTAATTAAATTATTTAAATGATGTATCTATAAAAAAAATGTGGAATAAGAATTTATTGGATAAAACATGCAGAAGAACACAAAGAAATGAACACCCGAATAACAAGTAATGATGAAATATTACTAATAAGTAGATATAAAATATGACCATATATGATATCATAAAAATTAATATTATTCAGGAATAAGTCAATACAGTTATTTAAATCAATATATAGGAGTTTTGGATACATTCAAAGCATATCAGACCTATGTTTAGGGATAATTATTCCAATCTAGTTCATATTCAAGATTGTTTATTCGTAAGTATTTACTGGTGTTATATTTATCTTCCATTTCCGTGTTTTATAAAAATGTATTCATTGAATGTTTACTATTCTTCTATGTATTATTAAATTCATGTTTACCCATTTTTGACTATTACTATGTTGTACGGATGGAATATTTATTTTGTTTTCCTTACGCGGTACTTTTTAACTTTTCCTACAAAAGTAAAGAAGAATGTTTTATTAACTTATACGACATGAACAGATTTTTACGGTTTCATAATACATTATTTTCATGAAGCTTCCTCTACATGATTTCATTATTATTTCCAAAAAAAATCCCCGTCTTTTAAAATTACATGGTAATTTGTGAATTGAAAATGATTTTGAAGAGGAAATGATATTTCCTCAAGAATTCATTTCAAGTTTTTTAACAAAAATATTTTCCATCTAAGATGAAATTATTTTGTATGATTATGTATCAAGTATAAAGTCTATATTATTTACATGGTTTTATTTTTCTTATGATTAAATTATATGATTTTTTTTATATGGATTATGTTATGATGGAATGATGTTTATTAAACCCATATTATTCATTGGGTAATGATAAATGATTTAAGTTTATTTTGTGGTACACAAAATAATGGTTTCATTATGAGATGGGTAGGACCTATATCTCCCTCCAATTCATTGGGTATAGATTTATATCTTACGAGAGACACATGTCTGGAATGAAAATTAAATCTGGTTCAGTATTACAAGGCTAAAACAACAAGTAAACCTGATTCAGTAATGGACTTCGTCCTCTATGATAGTCTTGGATGAAATGTCATTTCTACTATGGAAATCATATCATATGCTTAATGGTTTGACACAATTACATGTTTTATTCCAATTCTATTTTGTCATTATTGATGTTACTTTATAATCTATGCCTTACGTACTGTAGAAATTTATTTCACAACTCACGATTTTGATTTTTAAGCATTATGTTCTTGTTTTTTAGATCAAATGTATATGGTTTGTTTTATTATCCCCATTCTTACCCTTACTGAGAATTTGAGATCACCCTTTATATGTTTTCTATTCCCTAGGATAAAAATAATAGTTTAAGTAAGAAAACAGAAGGGGAATATCTTTATGGGAGATGTTGAAGATCTTTCACCATTATTAATAGATTATTTTCTGAGTTTCCAAAGACACTAAACTATTACGGTCCTTGGGTGTTTGTTTTTGTTATGTATTAAGTTTTCCTCAAATGTAATATAATGTCCACGTACTTCAAGCATTGGTCTCGACAGTTGGTCTTAGAGGACAGGTTTAGTCATTCTTTGGAAACTAGGATGCACAACCTTTAGTGAGATCCCTAGAGATATTTATAAGGTATGTCTAGGGACGTACCTGAGGTTAAGAATAAGTATAGGTTACAGTACTAGATTTATTTTGACGATCATGAATAAACTAGGGTGAACATATTGTGTCATGTATTAAAGAATTTTTTACAATTTAGACATCCCATAATTGACTTTTTATGATAATGTGGTTCCTCGTTATTTTAATTGTTTCTTACACTGTGGTTTCTGGTTTTAGTTAATGGCGGGAACAAGAAGGAATTCAGTTAACATTGATTCCAATGGAAAAAATGGTGACTATGATCAACGAAATCTCATAATCCCTAGAGAGAAAGATATTTTGATTATATCAAATCAGTTATCACGATATATGATGAACAAGGTGAACATTAGTGGTATTCTGAAGTCATAAATTAGGAGTAAGATGGACTTTTATGCATGTTCTCATGGAGAGGAACATAGAGGAAGGAATATGATACTTTCTGGATATTGAGAATAAGGGAAGAAGAACCTTGAGGAATACCACAAATGTAATGGAAGATGAAATATTTGTGTCGAAAAGGGTCATAGAATGACAGACTATTATGGATTTCAATGTCTTATCTGTGGATAACAGGGGAATTACCCAACTCAATGCACTGACCTAAGAGGACTATTCTAAATCAAAGAAGGACATATTCCATGCCAATAATTGAAGAGGATGAATTGATGGGCTTATGTATTGTAATTCAAGAATAATTCTGTTGATGTACTTTTATGTTATGTTGAAATATCTATGTATTGGTCCATGGTGGTTTTCCATAAGAATATGGTACCAGAAACCAAGAAAAGTGAATGAAATATATTTGGAAAGCAGGTGATATGAACATAATGAATGGATAATGAGAAAATAATATGTTGGATATTATTAATGATCTCATTACTGATATAAGGACAAAGAGACATCATTATTAGATTATATATAATTTTTGCTATTTTGGTATGTGGAATGAGATCACTTTTTACAGCATTCGTGTTTTCACTAAGGTCCTATAGTAATTAATGTTCCAATTATACATGATTAACATATTCACAAGTTTCGAATGTGGCCAACATGATATATGTTATGATATATGGGCAGTAAATGATGGTATTGACATGATTGTTATATAACCTTTCTAGAAACTATTTTCTTTAAACTGTGCGATTGGACATAAGTATTTTGGATAATTCTAAAGAATGGAGTGGATTATGTTGGACATCAGATAATATTTTTTAAGGCTAATTTTTTTTTGAAATGTTACAATTGAATATTTTTGGAAAAAGGAAAACCTATAGGACCGGCGACAACCCGTCGCGTTGGAAAAGGTTGCAGGAATCGATCCCACAACCAAAGTGCGACATGCCTTTATTGCCTACCAATGACCAACATGAAGTCCCTAGTCTATATAAATTAGTTGTATTTAATTAAGTTGTATGATAGATGATGTATAAGTCCATTTTTGGAACCATATACGATTAATATCACCATATACGAACTTATGTATATTTAGTAACTTTTTCAAACCTTTTGTTTGAGACAGATGGAATGAACCATCATTCTATCACATGATGTACTAATACTTCGTGAATGACAAATTCAACTTCATTTCTTTGAGATATGAAGTGGAAATTGTTTAAGGAACGACCAACGGTGAGATTGTTCGAAATCCAAGTATTTTTTATAATTAAAATTTTTCAACTTTTGGGAAATGATCATGAAAACCGAAAACGTTTTCCTAGTACCGTTATATCTGATGAATCAGATGGTACCTTAGATCATCACAAATTTTTGGCTTTCTGATTTTTGGATTTTTCATAGCCATGTTCTCTACCACTCTCCATCAGAACTTGATGGTTAGATTTCTCATCCATATCCATATTTTCACCTATGTTGTCCTATGGGGAAACCCAGTGTTGAGTTACATTCGGTGACCATTATGATTCTAACATTTCTTTTTAAAATTAATTTTTATTATTCCTTTTTAATTATGTGGGTATCGATGAATGAAACTATCAAGTAGTAAACCATTTATAACCCCGTTGAATTTCGAGGGAGAAATTCATTTTAAGGGGTGTAGAATTTAACACCCCGATATTTTATGAGATATATTCTTTTTAATTTCTTTTATATCTTTTGATGTATGATACACCAAGATTAGGTTGCGCTATTGGAAAAAACGTAGTAGTTTCCAGTATATACAACAATAATCTTGGCCCGTGTTACACGCAATTTCATGTTATTTTGGTAGAAACTATTCTACGCAACATTGAGTATAGATTTTGTTCAATGTATAAATGAAATAAAATGTCATTATGTTACATTCAACACCAAAAGGATCGTGCACTACATGAAAACCTGTCTTGGCTTGCATTACACAGAAAACTGACCTTCCTCAATATCATGTGTTGTATGCAATACCGAGTTTCAAAAAATGAGATATTTTTATAATATTATTATGAAATATCGATAATTAATTTTATTAACTAAATTTTTAATTTTATAACACAATCATTCATCTTAAACATTTTCTAGATCATGGTATGAGAACAAAATATTTTTTTCGGCTAAAATAAGTATTTTCTAAAAAATGCAGATTTGTCGCCTTTTGATGGGGTACCAATTTTAAATATAATTTTTAACAAGTTTATAAATTCATTTTTAAAAAATAAACTTATTATTTTGAGCCAGTATATAAATATTTATGTTGGATGAAGTTTTGATATTTTTCTGATAACGTTCATATTTTGACGAATAGTTAAAATATGATAAATTTTAATTAAAAACAACTTTCTTCATCAAGATAGTTTATATGATTATATTATAATATTGAATGGTTTTAAATTATAAATAAAATATATTTTTACCATTTAATATAATTAAGGGCATTATCATTAAATTTACATTGAATTCGTTGGTGAAAATATTTCAATCTTTTCCAATGTTTTCACTTTTAAAAATCGTTTTCTCAACAGTGGGAATAATTTTAAATTAAATTCTGAAACTTCTATGAATTTAATTTGGGAAAATGGATTCCATATTTGGAATTATTAAGAACAATTTATGTTAATAGGATTTTTTTATTTTTTAGACACTATGAATAGTAACTACGGTAAATTTTATTTACCAAAGTTATAGGTAAATTAGGTAATTAAGGGTAAAAATAATATTAAAAAATTACCATAACACATGTATTAATATAAATGGATTATAATATTTAGTCCTAAAATATACTTGGGTCAAAATGGTATCTATTAGAACCCACTTGTAAGTGATTAAGTCCTTTAATTTTTTTTACATGAAAGTGATATATGTCTCACTCAAACTTTAATAATTAAATTATTTTTAATATAAGGTTATACAAAATATAAATTCGGTTATAAACAAAAATTTGAAATCTAAAATGTTTGTATATATTATATTAATTTATTTGTAATTTTTAAGAAATATATAATTACATTAATAGTTTATAAATCAATGATGCAGAAATTATTTATTTAGTGAAAAATCAATAATATGGTATTTATTAAACTAAAAATATTCACAAAAAGCCCAAATACCTGATACAAACTTATTGGTCATGTAAATTTAACCATAATCATACAAAAGACTAATTTTTCACCATTTGTATCCTTATAAAATCGATTATGAGACTTATATTATTTTCTTATAAATGATGTCAAAGTTGTCACCTTTATAATTTAATAAAAATAATATTTTAAAAGTTTGGTGTTTGGAAAATAAATTAGATTAAATGTATTCTTATGAAATATACTATATTTATCTTCATCATAATATTTTATTTTTAATTTTTATGCAAAAAAACTAGTATATTGAATAATTATACAAAAATGTTGTAGTAATTATTCTATTAAGAGAAATATCAATTAATTGGTTTTAAAAATATTAAAATAAAAATTATATGAACTAATTAATATTATCCACGAATTTTCTAGATCAATATGACATGTTATGAACCGATTAAATACTTTTTTTATAATATATGCTTTGTTTGTTGTTTTTTAAATTCCAATAAAAGTATTGTGTCAAAATTGAAAATATTGTTATTTTATAAAAAAGACCTATTATTAAATTGTTTACAAATCACAAAAAAATTTAAAAATTATAAATATAAATTTATATGGTCAACCATGTCATAAAGAATCCAATTATGGACAATTAACAACACATAAGTAATTATTCATCACAATTTAAAATTATAAATATTACTACCACATATAATATTAAATATATTAAATAAGAATAAATCAAGTAGATAAGGTTTAAAATAATTGTCCAAAATGTATAAATTTTACTTTTTGATGAGATGTAAACCCTATATAATCTAATATTTTTATTTGAGTCATTTTTGGGTGTTTTTGAGTGTGTTTTTAGTTTATTATAAATTAATATTTTACAGGTTTCTAAAAGTGCGCTTCTCCTCCATTATAAAAAGGAACATCATCCCTCTTTTCTTCACAACATTTTGAGCCTTCAAGCGTAGGAAATCCATGTACATTTCTATTCTATACATCCCTATAAACCTACAAGTGGTCATGTTTTTTATCAAATACATTATTTTTTTCCCTTAGAGGAGGTTAAGAAGAGGCATGTCGAAGAAGAGGTAATATCCTTTACCAATTATTTCAAACTTATTTCTTATTCCACTTCCTCTATATGAGTTGTTACATTATTAAGAAATAACTTGAGTATAACTTTTATAGTGATATGTTATTATGAGTATTAAACAACCACATTCATTCTTTTATCGATCCTATGAAAAAAATGAAATCACCACGCGTGCGTACGTATGGCTTACTATCACTACACCATGGTGTAATATTTTATTTCATCACTAACATACATGGATGGGTATAAAGATTTATGAAATAACTATGTATGATTATTGTAACATGATATTGATTCTGAAATATTATACTCCATACACTTCAATACAATTCCACAATCATTGGAATGATATCATCGCTCGTGCGTACGTATGACCTATCGTATCCACGATGTGATGTGACTCGTTCTACATGATATTCATTTAATAAGGATTATATAAATGAATTTAATGAATAAATATAATATATATTACACTAATACCATTTTTTAAATGATGTATCTATATCCTAAAAATATGAATAATAATTTATTCGACAAAACACACATAAGAACATAAAGCAATGAACACCCGAATAACAAGTAGCAATAAAATATTACTAATAAGAAGATAAGAATATGAACATATATGATATCATAATAATGAATCTGATTCTGGAATAATTAAATGTCATTATTTAAATCATTATACAGGAGATTCAGATACCTACAAAGCATATCAGACCGAAGATAAGGGATAATTTTTCCAATCTCGTTCTTATCCGGGATTTTTTATTCGTAAGTATTTATTGGGGTTATATTTATAATCCATGTCCATGTTTTATAAGAATGTTTTCATAGAATTTTCACTCTTCATAAATGAATTATTAAAGTCATTTTACCCCATTTTTGACTTTTACTGTGTTGTATGGAAGGAATATTTCTTTTGTTTACCATACGATGTACTTTTGTTCTTTTCTGATAAAAGTACAAGAAGAATGTTTTCTTAACTTATTCGACATGAACAGATTTTTACAGTTTCATGACACCTTATTTTCATGATTTTTCCTCTACAAGATTTCATGATTATTTTTAACAAAATCCTTATATTTCAAAATTACCTGGCATTTTGTGAATAGAAGATAATTTTCAAGAAGAAAAGGATATTTTCTAAAGAATTTATTTCAAGTGTATTATCCAAACTATTTACCATCGATGATGACATTATTTTGTATGATTATGTATCAACTATAATGTATCTATTATTTACATAGATTGATTTTTCTTATGATGAAATGATGTCCATTTTTTTATATGGATTATTTCATGATGGGATGATGTTTATGAAACCCATATTATTATTTGGGTTATGATGAATTATTTATGAATATTTTGTGGCACATGAAAAGAAGGATTTCATTATGAGATGGGTGAGACCTATATCTCCCTCCAATGCATTGCGTAATGATTTATATCTCATGATATAGACATGGCTATAATGGAATGTAAATCTATTTCTGTATTAGAGGGCTAGAACGGCAAGTAAAACCGATTCAGTAATGGACATCGTCCACTATAATGATCTTGGTAGCAATTCCTTGGCTACTATAGAAATCATATCATGTGCTTATTGGTTTTCCACAATTACATGTTTTATTCCCATGATATTTTATCAGGATTTATATTACTTTATGATCTATGCCTTATGTACTGCAATGATTTATTTCCCAACTCATGATTTTGATGTTTAAACATTATGTTCATGTTGTTAGTTCAAATGTATATGGTTTGTTTTATTTTCTCCATGCTTACCCTATCTGAGAATTTGATCTCACCCTTTATATGATTTCTTTTCCCCAGGATATTGAATGGTTTTATGTAAGAAAACAAAAGGAAAATATCTTTATGGGAGATTTTAATGATCTTCCAGCATGATTAGAAGATTATATTCTGAGTTTCCAAAGACACTAAACTATTCGAGTCGTTGGGTGTTTGTTTTTGTTATATATTAACTGTTACAAAAATGTAATGTAATGTCCTTGTACTTCAAGCATGGGTATGTACACCATATGAGTTTGGTTTTGGAAATTTATATAAGACATCATTTTTGGCGAATGATTACAAATTTATTTTTCTTGATTCAAGATGTGAAGTTAATTAGCCAAAAATTTAGGAACATGGAATATTATTTGATCCAATTAATATGAATATTGTTTCATCATTGAATGAACCACAAGATGTTTTTGAAATTATGATTTTTTTATATCTTGTTAGATACTACAGAATGATTATTAAGTATTTTTATAAGAGGGGGTCACTGTTGAATTATATTATAATGAAGGAGGTTTAATTAATGTGGGGTGTAATGGGTTAGACATTATTTGATGAACTAATACAACTTTTGACAACAACCCCTATTATGATATTAACTAATCCTGGTAAGGGATACATGCTATTAGTTGATTGTTTTATTGCTAGTTTGGGATGCATGATTAGGCTATATGAGCGTCTGTAAGAGTATGTATCTTATCCTCTTTGACCACATGATGAGAATTTCCCAACTCACAATTTAGTGATTTTTGTAGTTATATATGTTCTTTTGTGTTGGAAGAACTATCTTTTTTCAGGATATATTCATGATCATTTCATATTATAAGTTGTTTAATATATATCTTCTCCAAAAATAATATAAATCTAAAATAGATGTGGTGGGTAGAATAACTCAATAAATTTGAAATAGATATTTCCAACAACCTAGGGAAGGGGAATTATGGTGTAAAAGATCATACAAAAAAATTACCCCTACATTCTATTCTAGAATCAATGGAGTGTTGGAACCTGATGTGGATTTTCACTTAGTTCCACATTAAATCTCATGAAGATGCTTCCATTATGGTCCTAAGCAGTGTTTATTTATCATCATCTCTTCTGGACTCTATTTTTCAGAGTCAGTACGAGGGTTTTGGGTTTATAAAAATTCGAGAAATCATTTATGGGTGGGAGACAATTTTGGTTAGTCTATATCATCATATGGTATACTCCACATTGGTAAGTGGGTGTTCATACCAACATCCATGATGGTTTTATTCTTTTTTACATTCAAGTTATATTTATGGGTCTTTCAACCATGCACAACAAGGATGTATTATTACTTGAGATAATGATTCTGGTGATCGGGTATGAAGTGTGACATTGTAGATTATGTGTCCCACTGTGACATCGTCCAAAGGATAAATACAGTGCACTTGAATTCATCTGGTTCACTTCAACCTCTTCTAATTCTGATCATGACGTGGTATAGGGTAACCATGGTTTGATTTCGATTTACATAGTATCCCTGAGGGAGGAATTATATTAGGGTGGTTGACTATATTTTGAATGAGTATACTTATTTTTTCTGATCAAGGATTCCACTATGGTTAATGATATGTGTAACTCATACGTGAATGATATTATGAGGTTATATTGAAGTACATATTTATTTTTTTATATTTTTATACTTGGATTACGAAAGGTTTTTCTAGAAGTCTTCAATAAGAAATTAGAACTCCGATCAAGATGAGAACGACATTCCACCTAGAGACAGACGGTCGGAATGAGCATGAAATTCAGATCCTAGAAGATATGCTTCGTTCCTATGTCTCAGATTTCATTGGACAATGCGATAACCATCTGGGACTCATTGAGTATGTTTACAATAATAATTATCAATAAATGATAAAAATGGATCCCTTTTAGGTATTATATGGTTTCAGCTTCACATCAGTTATTTATTCGGATGAGTTTGAATAAGTAGCTTAATTATACCATGTTTTGTTCATGAGTCATCCGAGAAGATTGGGGATGTACATCAATATACATTTACGGCCCAGATTCAACAGAATATATATGAAGATCTATAGTTTTGTCATATTTATTTATACATTGGTGAATATGTTTTCATGAACTATTCTCCTCGGTTGGGCCACGATATTCTAGGAAAAACGGAAATTTTCTCCAACATATGTTGGACCATTTGAGATCACTAAGAGGATCATAGATTTCCTATCAGTCAGAATATTCATTACAATTAACAATTATACATAATGTTTTCCACAAGTCCCATCCCATGACGTATTATCATGATACTCCTCACATTATAAACTGGGAAGACATTGGTATAGATCATGATTCTTCGGTTTTGTAGGAACCGGTTGAGATCAACGACTCTCAAGTGAATTTTTTACATTAGAGGTCAATTTTTTATGTTACATTACAATGAAAACATATATTATATTATAATGAAATTGTGGAATGTGATTAATTGATGAGGGAGAAATGACCTCATATTTTTCCATGGATTTTATCTTCCACATTAATTCCCATGGATGGAATGTCTTTATGGTGGTGAGTATGTAACATCCCATTACCAATATATGAGGAACATCCTTAACCTCATCATGGTTTTCCTCATCTCGTGTTATATATAAGGAGAAGATGGAATTTGTAGGATACCTAAAATGGTGATGATAGTTATTTTTTGGACATTTAAATTTAACTGGATTTTTTTATTAGCTGAAAAATGATTTCAGATCATGTAACTAGGTTACATGATGTGTAAGAGTACCATGATGGAATCCAAGAAAGACATCATGATGCAAATAGTTACACGATGTGAAGATATGTTTGATGTCATGATTGTTTTATGTAATTGATTTTTAATCCTAGGTGAGAGATTTCTAGGCATACATAAACACCATGGACTTCACGACATTTAATAGAATTACACGATGTGTAATTCCACCTGTGGGGATATTTTGGGGAATTCATCTAGTTTTTAGGGACCATTCAACTTCCTCTTTTCATTTCCCTCTATCCAAAGCTCCTCCAAATCAATTTTTGGAGACTCTATTCATTATAGATCAATCTATTCAGCATTAGATCTTTGTAGTGGTTTCATTTCACCTCTCTAGGTATGCGATCTTTATGTTTCTTCAATTTTATTTATCATAGTAGAACCATTGGGTTTCAATATAGGATTTTTTTTCAATGATTGTGTTTTATATTTTATTATTCTAGATCCAGTGCGTGATATTGTTTTAGAGGACATTCCCTTGTTTTTTAGGATTTTGAAACCAATACTTCTTGAGGTATGTGTGTTTATTCCCTTACATTGACCCATTTTTTCTCAATTATTTCAATCATGTGATTTGTATTAGATTATATGGAATTCATAGATGTTGTTGGGTTTTCATTTTTAGTGGAACCCATTATTGAATGATCTTCGTTTTGTTTCTAGGTAGGTGATTTAATCAATAACTTATGTTGGTGAAAATTTTTATTCTTACATTATAAACTGATTTATAAAAATAATTGGCATGTTTTTTTGTGTTATTTGAAAATATTTGTAAATTGAAAAGGGGGATTCCCCTTATTGTAATAAAATGAAAAAAAATTGATAAATATTATTGAGTTGAAATTGGTTTTTTTGGGATGGGTTTTAAATATTTTTCAAATAATTTAAATGAATTTTGAAAAAACAACATGTGGGTTATGTTAGGTACTTAGGTGGATTGATTATCTCATGGACTTCATGAATTTTTTTCAATTAATAGGAGTGTTTCACCTGGGTATTTCTTCAATATATTAAGCCCATTGTTCTAGGGGATAAATATTGAAATTGGTGGGGGATACTCATGGGGTATTTCTATACTCCGTAGTAATGTGTTGTAGAAACCATATTGTGAACTTCATTGATTTTGGTATGAGTAGTCTGCTAGTCTGACCTATAGTGATCCTTTGTGCTGATATATATTCTCAAGTTTTTTATTTCATGGAGATGTTTTTTAAAACATGATATTATTTTTTATTATTAAGAAATATCATAAGGAATGTATTCATTAAAATTGATATAACATTTTTTTTATAACTCGGATAAAAGGTAAATTTTTACCATGTTTTATGTAAAACGTAATTAATACTTATCAGACAATTTTTTTTCAAACGAGCATCCCAAAATTTGTAAAAAAAATTAATATGGAACACATGGGTGGGATCCTACTTAACTTATCATCTCACAACATATGCACTGTAACACCCGAGACTTTTATGAGAAATATTTTGTTTTTATGTTATATAAATCATCAAAAGAATCTTTCACTACACACATCACTTGCTTGGCTTGATTTAAATGCAATCACGACCTTCCTCAATAGCTTGCGTCATAAGCAATACCGAGTTTCACTAAACAACAATATGCTATTAAAACATTATTAAAACTAGCCGTTATGAATAGTAATAACCACTTTTTGAAATTTTTTAAATCTTACTTTTCAAAATTTACTTCATTTTTGGATTCGGAATATCGAAATTAGCCTAGGGTGAAATTTTTGTATTTTTCTGAAAACATTCATTTTTTGATGAATAGTGACACCACTAAGTGGTAGTTAAAAAACTGAATTTTTCATAAAACTTAATTTTACCACTTTTGTGAGTGGAATCTCAAAAATTCTAGAGACACGGTTGATGTCAGTAAGTAAAATTATGTTCAATGAGATGAAAATAATTTTTGGTGAATACTAACATTTTACTTTTATTTACCACAGTTAAAAGTAAATTGGGTAATTAAGGGTAAAAATGATATTATTATTACCCTAACACATGTCTTAATTCTATTGGATAAGTGTAATTCGACCAAAAACGACCTTAGGAATAAAATATGACCATTTATGCCCACTTGGATTAGATTAGGACATTTATTATTAATTTATTTAAAGAAGTGTTAATATAGTTAAAATCAAAGTTTAATAAGTATATCATTTATAATGTAGGGTTATACATAAGCTAAATTCGACTATAAATATTTATTAGAAAGATAAAAAGATTTCATACATAATGATATTTTATTTGTAATTTTTAGACTTTAAATAATTTAATTTATTTATGACACAAAGATGATGCAGTAAATATCTTATTAATGAAATATTGACATAATTGATGTTAAAAATACCCAAATAAATATAATTTAAGACTTTTTATGAATTACACTAATTTTGTAGGTTAATATGACATGTTAGTATTGATTTAATTAACTTTTTTCGAACTAATAATTCTGTTATGATTTTCACAAAAATTAATTACTAAATACTGTCAAAATTGAAATAAAATAGTTTCTAAAACAAATATTATATTAGTAATTGTTATTTTATTCCTAAAATTATAAGGTTCAGAAAAATGACTTAGATAAGGATATGTATATTAATAATAAAAAACTTGGGGTTCGTTTGGATGATTATAGTAAGTTTATTATCCTTATAGTATAAGAACACAAGAAGACACGGTAAAAGTAAAATTATTTTACTTAATGTTAAATCTAAATGATAATGTTAAAATAGGAACCTAAACTTGTCTAAATTCTATTGGATGAGAGGATTTAGACCCATCCCCACCATATCTTAGAAATAAATCAATTTTGAGCTATTTAAAAACGAATTTTACTTTATAATAAAATAATAGTTTTAGTTATTCCAAAGGTGCCCCTCTCCTCCCTTATAAAAGGGCACCTCCCCCCTCTTCCTCAAACCACATTGAGCCTTCAAACTCTTCCAACCTCTGACAATTTCTCCTCTCCACTTCTGTAGAGACATCCTAGAGGTCTTGGTCTTCTTAAAAGACCAATTTTAGTGCCCTAAAAGGAGATCTCAAAGAGGCGCTTCATAGAAGAGGTAATGTCCGATTACCAATTCTTTCAACTTTATTTCTTCTCACACTTCTTCATCTTTATTTGTTACATTATTAAGTAATATCATCAGTATCACTCATATACGGATATGTTATTATAAGTATGAAACAACCCTATTTGACCATCTATCCATCCTACGGAAAACGAAATCACCGCGCGTGTGTACGTACGGAATACCGTCTCCACGTCATGGTGTAATCTATTTTCCACCACCACATTACTTGGATGGGTATAATGGTGTAAATAATGACTATATATTACATTTATAATGTTATATTGATTCTTAAATAGTATAAATACACTCTAATACAATTCCACGATCATGGGAATGATATCATCGCTCGTGTGTATGTACGGAATACCGTCTCCACGATGTGATGCGACTCGTTCTACATGATCTTCATTGCATAATGATTATATAACTGAATTGAGTGAATAAATATGATATATATTACACTAATACCATTCTGGAAATGAGGTATCTATAACCTAAAAAGAATTATAAGAATTTATTCGACAAAACAGGCATAAGAACAAAAAGTAATAAACACCCGAATAAACAAGTAGTAATGAAATATTACTAATAAGAAGCTATGAATATGACCATATAAGATATCATAAAAATAAGTATGATTCTGGAATAAGTCAATAACATTATTTAAATCATTATACAGGAGTTTCAGACAATTACGAAGCAAATCAGACCTCAGGTAAGGGAAAATATCACAATCTCATTTTTATCCGAGATTGTTTATACTTTGTTATTTACTGGGGTGTATATAATCATCCACATCCATGTTTTCCCAATATGTAATTTTATTTCCATACACCGACAATTTTTTAAATCTAATTTTACCCTTCAGTGAGTTTTTAGTAAAATATATGAAAGAAATCTTTTGTCTCTTTTTGTACAAGGTACTTTTTGACTTTTCCGACAAAATTACGTGAAGAATGTTTTTTTAACTTATACGGCATGAATGGTTTTTTAAAACATTATTTCCAAGAAGCTTCCATTATAAGTTTTCAAGTTTATTTTTAATCAACTTATTTTAGTTTAGAATTGTATGACATGTTAAGAAAGGAAAAGTGTTTTTGAAGTAGAAAGGATATTTTCCTCAAGAATGGAGTTCAAGTGTTTTATCAAAATTAGTTTCCATCTAAGATAATATAGGGTTCTATTTCTATACCTATTATTGCATGGATTTTATTATGTTGTGATAGAAATATTTTTATGAATTCCATTATCTTATATGAATTGTTTTATGATGTCACGATGTTTAAGATTCCCATTTTTATTACATGGGTTATGCTGTGATGTATGGTTTATGATTTTGTGGCACACATAAGAATGGTATCATTATGAGATGGGTGGGACCTATATATCCCTCCAATGAATTAGGTAAAGATTTTATATCTCAGGAGATAGACATGGCTGGAACGGCAGGTTAAACCGGTTTAGTGAAACAGGACTGAAATGAGGAGTGAACTCGATTCAGAAATGGACTTTGTCCACTAAGATAGTCTTGGAAACGAGCCTTGACTAATAATAAATAATTCTCTATGATTATTTGTGTATGCCACAAAGTTTCATGTTTTAAGTTATGATTATTGAGATTACATTTCACTACTATGATTTATCCCATGTTATGAGATTATGATTTCTTTTGCAGGTTAAGATTTCCAAAAGTTATGTTCTTATGTATATGATGTGATTGATATTTCTTTTGTTTACCCTTACTAGGAATTTGAGCTCACCCTTTTGTATGTTTTCTTTCCCAAGGTCAGGAATAAGGTTATTAAGTAAGATATTCCATAAGGGACTATAGATATGATGAAATAAATGGGAGACAGTGTAGACACTTTATCAACCAGTTGTTTATGTTTCCCACTTTCTACAGACACTATACCTATATGGTCCTTTCCTGGTTTGGTTATATGTTGTAATAAGTGTGCTTCAATTCTAAAGTAATAACAATATATGTAATGTATGGGTCGTTATAGTAGGTATCAGAGGAGAGGTATAGTCAACCTTTGGAAACTAGGATATGAAAGCCTTAGTAAGAACCCTAAGGATAAGTCTAAGCATAGAACACAATCTTAGTGTTTTAGAAATGGCCATGAATAACCTAGGATAAGACCTTATGTGTGAAATTTTATTCTTGATTATGTGGTTTTCCTTTTATAATTAGTGTTGCTCACACTATTCTTCTTGGTTTTATTCAATGGTTGGAACCCGAAGGAACCGTGTTAATGCAGAATGTGACGATCAATGCATTGATTTTCCCCCTGAGCAACCAATAGTTATGGGAGATGGAATGAAAAATATTGTAGCCATGCTCACACAACTTTATCAAGCTATGAATCAGGCAGGACTTCCAAACGATCAAAGGAAGGAGCAACAAACTGTTGAATCCTTCATGAGGCAGCGTCCACCTTCATTCAGCGGGTCTACTGATCCATTAGTTGCTGAACAATAGATTAGTACTACTGAAAAGATATTTTCAGTTCTTCAATGTTCTGAACATGATAAATTCATCTTAGCAGTGTATTGTTTGGAAGGTGATGCTGATCAATGGTGGAATCTTTTTAATAGTACGAGGCAAAGGGATGAAATTGAGTCCATGGAATGGGATGAGTTCAAGAACTTATTTTTCAATAAGTACTTCCCTCGTATTCTCCGAACAAATATGGATAAAGAGTTTCTTGAACTAAAGCAAAAGGATGATGAATCTGTTGGTACCTATGAAGCAATTTTTACAAGACTTGCAAGGTACGCTTCTGGTATTATTATCCAACCTGAGAGTAAGATCGATCGATTCTTTAGTGGCTTAAAACCAAGTCTTCGAAGGGCGTTATCCATAAGGGACTTCAATAGCTACGAGGAAATTGTTCGATGTGCTCTCAAAGTCGAGATGGAGATTTCAGTAACCCCTCAGTCATATGGGTTTGATAAGAAGAGGAAAGTGGAATTCAAAGGAAAATCTAAAGAGCACACTGAAAAGAAGATGAGCTTTCCCTTATGCTCAAAGTGTGGAAAGAAACATGGAGGGAGTTGTCTTAAAGGGACAAGTAAATGTTTCAAATGTGGAAAGGAAGTTCATAGGGCATTTGAATGCCTCAATGATGGGAAGAAGATGTCTAATGATGCAAACAAAGGAAGGGATACACAGAATGAACCTACTACACTTCAATGTTTCAAGTGAAAAGAGATGGGGCATTATGCCAATCAATGCCCAAATAAGGGGGTTGATGATGATGGTAGACGTCAACAAACTCTTAAGGATAAAGATAATTAATGTCACATGCAATTTCTATCATCCATGTGGAGTATGATAACGATGTGGTGAAATGTACACTTACCATCCACTCTAATGTAGCAAATGTTTTATTTGATTCTGGATCCAACCACTCTTTTATTTCTGAATAATTTTCTAAGGATATCACCATATTACCTCAACAATTAGATGTTGAGTTAGTTGTGACAACCCCTAATGGCACAACAGTCGCATCAAATGTTTATAATTCTTCTCTGATCGAAGTTTGTGGGAAAGTGCTTCCTGCAAATCTTCTGATCCTTCCTATTGTGGAAATTGATGTGATTCTTGGCATGGATTGGCTTTCTTTATATGGAGCTCATATCAATTTCCAAATAAGGGAAGACACATTTCATATTCCAGATCAATATATGAACATCTATCAATGCAAGGATGAACGTACCCTTCCAGTGGAAATTTCTTCCATCTTATGGGTCTTGATTCCCCTAAATGAAGGTTATTTATCTCAAATGGTTGGTGAGAAACTCATTATTAAGAATATTCCCATTGTACGGGAGTTTGACGATGTATTTCCGGAGGAATTACCGGGTCTTCCACCAAATCGTGAAGTTGAGTTTTTAATAGATCTCGTACCAGGTTCTTTGCCTATTTCAAAGACACCTTATAGAATGGCCCAAATTGAGTTGCAGGAATTGAAGAAAAAACATCAAGATAATCTTGATAAGGGGTTCATACACCCTAGTGCATCACCTTGGGGAGCACCTGTTTTGTTTGTTAAGAAGAAATATGGATCAATGAGACTCTTCATTGATTATCGATAACATAACAAGATCACTATCAAGAACAAATATCCTCTCCCACGCATTGATGACTTATTTGACCAATTACGCGGAGCTCAATACTTTTCCAAGATTGATCTTCGTTCAGGGTATCATCAATTAAGGGTCAAAAGGGAGGATATACCAAAGACGGATTTCCATACAAGGTATGGACACTATGAATTTATAGTGGTGCCATTTGGTCTTACTAATGCCCCTGCTATCTTCATGGATATGATGAATAGAGTCTTTAGAGACTATCTTCATCAGTTTGTGGTAGTCTTTATAGACGATATTCATGTCTATTCAAAGAGCAAGGAAGAACATGAACATCACTTGAGAATTATATTGAAGACCATGAGAAAGGAGCAGCTTTATGCCAAATTTACCAAGTGTGAATTTTGGCTTCAAAAAGTTGCATTTTTGGGTCACATAATCTCAAAAGAGGGGATATCTGTGGATCCATCAAAAACAGAGGTTATCGAAAGATGTTCGAGACCAACAACAGTAACTGAGATCCGAAGTTTTCCTGGTTTGGCTGGATATTATCGATGTTTTGTGAATGATTTTTCATGATTATCAATTCCAATCACCAAGTTGACTGAGAAAGGAGTTAAGTTTGTCTGGATGGAGGAATGTAAAGAGAATTTCAAGGATTTGAAAATAAGGTTATCCAGTGCACCTATGCTCACACTGCCTTGTAGTGGAGAAAGGTTTGTGATCTACAGTGATGCATCCAAGAAGGGATTGGGGTGTTTTCTTATAAAAAATGATATGGTGATAGCTTATGCCTCACGGCAGTTGAAAATACATGAGCAAAATTACCCAACTCCTGATTTGGAGTTAGCTGCGGTAGTCTTGAATTAATGATTTGGAGGAATTATCTTTATGGAGAAAGGTGTGACATTTATACTAATCATAAAAGTTTAAAGTATATTTTCACACAAAAGGAGCTGAATATGAGCCAAAGAAGATGTTTGTAGCTGATTAAGGATTACGACTGCTCTATCCATAACCACCCTGGGAAAGCAAACAAGGTGGCAGATGCATTAAATCGACAAGACCATTCCAGTTTATCCATGATGAGGATCACAAAAGAAACAATATTTATGGATTTACAAAATATGGATGTTGGAATTATAATGGAAGGGGGGAAATTGTATCTTTCCAAAAAGAATGTTCAACCATCTATACATGTGAAGATTAAAGAGGCATAGAAAAATGATGTCGAGTTACAAAATAAGGTGAGAAATGTTCCATAATTCAACCTTGATTGTGATGGGATAATAAAGTTCTGGAATCAGGTTTGTGTTCGTCCCATCCCCGAATTAAAGAAAGAGCTGCTGGATGAGGCTCATAGTTCTTCATTATCTATTCATCCTAGAAGCACGAAGATGTATAGGGACCTGAAAGAGTAATTCTGGTGGGATGGCATGAAAAGAGATGTTGCGGAATATGTCTCTCGATGCGTGGTTTGTCAGCAAGTTAAAGCTGAGAGACAGAAGTCTAAGGGGATGTTACAACCATTACCCATACCTGAATGGAAATGTGAAAACATCACTATGGACTTTGTCACTGGACTTCCTAAAACATCCAAAGGCAATAATGCTATCTGGGTCATAGTTGATCGTCATACAAAGTCTACACACTTCATTGCTATTAGAGAGGATTTATCTTTGGATTAGCTTGCCAGGATATATGTAAAGGAAGTGGTAAGATTGCATGGAGTACCACTATCTATTATATCTGATCGTGATCCGAGGTTTACCTAAATGTTCTAGCGAAGTCTTCAGAATACTCTGGATACGGAGTTGAGTTTCAGCACTTCTTATCATCCTCAGACAGACGGTCAGTCTGAGAGAACAATTCAAACACTAAAAGATATGCTAAGAGCTTTCTCTATGGATTTCAAAGGTGGTTGGGATCAACACCTACCTTTGGTGGAATTTTCTTATAATAATAGCTTTCACTCCAGTATTCATATGGATCCTTATGAAGCTCTCTATGGAAAGAAATGCAGGACTCCAACTTGCTGGGATGAAGTTAGGGAAAGAAATATATTAGGACCTGATCTTGTTGATGAGATGGTAGAAAAGGTCAGATCTATTCAACAACACATAAGAGCAGCTCAGAGTCGATAGAAAATTCATGCTGACAACTGAAGAAAAGACTTAGAGTTTGAAGTGGGTGATAAAGTGTTCTTACGAATATCTCCTTGGAAGAGAGTAATGAGATTTGGAAAGAAGGGAAAGTGGAGCCCTAGGTATATCGGTCCTTTCAAAATACTGGATCGTGTTGGGGAGGTAGCTTACCGATTGGCGCTTCCACTAAATCTCTCTCAAGTTCACGATGTGTTCCATGTATCTCTCCTGAAAAAGTACATACCTGATCCTTCACATGTACTCATCTCATAAGTTGTACCGCTAGAGCAAGATCATTCTTATGAAGAACAACCGATAGAGATTCTGGATCGTAGTGAAAAAGTCCTACGAAACAAGACCACACGCTTGGTGAATGTTTTATGGTGGAACCACCAATTAGAAGAAGCTACATGGGAGCTTGAGGATACGATGAGGGAGAGGTATCCTCATCTGTTGGTTACAAAGTGATGAATTTTGAGGGCGAAATTCATTTTAAGCGGGGTAGAATGTAACACCCGAGACTTTTATGAGAAATATTTTGTTTTTATGTTATATAAATCATCAAAGGAATCTTTCACTACACACATCACTTTCTTGGCTTGCTTTTCACGCAATCACGACCTTCCTTGATAGCTTGTGTCGTACGCAATTCCGAGTTTCACTAAACAACAATATGCTATTAAAATTAGCCGTTATAAATATTAATAACCACTTTTTCAAATTTTATAAATTTTATTTTTCAAAATTGACTTCATTTTTGGATTCGTAATATCGAAATTAGCCTAGGGTGAAATTTTGGTATTTTTCTGAAAACTTTCAATTTTTTATGAATAGTGAAACTACTAAGTGGTAGTTAAAAAACTGAATTTTTCATAAAACATAGTTTTACCTCTTCTGTGATGGGAATCTCAAAAATATGAGAGACACGGTTGATGTCAGTAAGTAAATGTGGTTCAATGAGATGAAAATAATTTATGGTGAATAGTAACTTTTTACTTTTATTTACCACGATTAAAAGTAAATAGGTTAATTAAGGGTAAAAATGATATTATTATTACCCTAAAACATGTCTTAATTATATTGGATAAGTGTAATTCGACCAAAAACAACCTTAGGAATAAAATATGACCATTTAGGCCCACTTGGATTAGATTAGGACATTTATTATTAATTTATTTAAAGAAGGGTTAAAATAGTTTAAATCAAAGTTTAATAAGTATATCATTTTTAATATAGTGTTATACATAAGATAAATTCGACTATAAATATTAATTAGAAGGATAAAAATCAGTCCTACATAATTAGAGTATATTTGTAATTTTTAAACTTTAAATAATTTAATTTATTTATGACAGAAAGATGATGCAGTAATTATCTTATTAATGAAATATTGACATAATTGATGTTATAAATACCCAAATAAATATATTTTTGAGACTTTTTATGATTTCAAGTAATTTTCCAGGCTAATATTACATGCTATAATTGATTTAATTAACTTTTTTCGAACTAATAATTCTATTATGATTTTCACAAAAATAAATTACTAAATAGTGTCAAAATTGACATAAAATAGTTTTTAAAACAAATATTATATTAGTAATTGTAATTTTATTCCTAAAAATATAAGGTTAGGCCAAATGACTTAGCTAATGTTATATATATTAATAATAAACAACTTGGGGTTCGTTTGACTGCTTATAGTAAGAATATTACCCTTATAGTATAAGAACACAAGAAGACACGGTAAAAGTAAAATTATTTTACTTAATGTTAAATCTAAATGATAAGGTTAAAATACGAACCTAAACATGTCTAAATTATATTTTATGAGACTATTTCGACCCATACCCACCTTATCTTCGAAATAAATCAATTTGGAGCTATTTAAAACCGAGTTTTACTTTATAATAAAATAATAGTTTTAGTTATTCCAAAGGTGCCCCTCTCCTCCCTTATAAAAGGGCACCTCCCCCCTCTTCCTCACACCACATTGAGCCTTCATGATCTTCCAAACCCTACGAATGTCTACTCTCCACTTCTCTAGAGACATCCTAGAGGTCCTGGTCTTCTTAAAGGACCAATTTTAGTGCCCTAAAAGGAGATCTCAACGAGGCGCTTCGAAAAAAGAGGTAATGTGTGATTAACAATTCTTTCAACTTTATTTCTTCTTCCACTTCTTCTTATTTAGTTGTTTCATTATGAAGTAATAACATCAGTATCCATAATATACTGATATGTTATTATAAGTATGAAACAACCCTATTTCACCATTTATCCATCCTATGGAAAACGAAATCACCGCGCGTGCGTACGTACAGAATACAGTCTCCATGCCGTGGTGTAATCTATTTTCAACCACCACCTTATATGGATGGGTATAATGGTGTAAATAATGACTATATATGACTATTATAAAGTGATATTTATTATTAAATAGTATAAATACACTCCAATACAATTACATGATCATGGGAACGATAACATCACTCATGCGTACGTATGAAATATCGTCTCCACGATATGATGCGACTCGTTCTACATGATATTAATTGCATAATGATTATATAAATGAATTGAGTGAATAAACATGATATATATTACACTAATTCCATTCTAGAAATGAGGTATCTATAACCTAAAAAGAAGTATATGAATTTATTCGGCAAAACACGCATAAGAACAAAAAGTAATAAACACTCTATTAAACAAGTAGTAATGAAATATTACTAATAAGAAGCTAAGAATTTGACCATATAAAATATCATAAAAATATGTATGATTCCTTAATAAGTCAATAACATTATTTAAATCATTATACTGGAGTTTCGGACACCTACGAAGAAAATCGGACCTAAGGTAAGGGAAAATATCACAATCTCATTTTTATCAGAGATTGTTTATACTTTGGTATTTACTGGGGTGTATTTTATCATCCACGTCCATGTTTTCTCAATATTTAATTTTATTTCCATACACCTACAATATTTTAAATCCAATTTTACCATTCGGTGAGTTTTTGGTAAAATATATGAAAGGAATCTTTTGTCGTTTTTCGTATGAGGTACTTTTTGACTTTTCCTACAAAAGTACGAGAAGAATGTTTTTTTAACTTATACGGCATGAATGGATTTTTAAAACATTATTTCCAAGAAGCTTACTTTACAATTTTTCAAGTTTATTTTTAATCAACTTCTTTTAGTTTAGAATTGTATGCATGTTAAGAAAGGAAAAGTGTTTTTGAAGTAGAAAGGATATTTTCCTCAAGAATGGAGTTCAAGTGTTTTATCAAAATTATTTTCCATCTAAGATAATATAGGGTTTTGTTTATATCCATATTATTACATGGATTTGACTATGTTGTCATGGAAATATTTTTATGAATTACTTTATCTTATATGAATTGTTTTATGATGTCACGATGTTTAAGATTCCCATTTTTATTACTTGGGTTATGTTATGATGTATGGTTTATGATTTTGTGGAACACATAAGAATTGTATCATTATGAGATGGGTGGGACCTATATCTCCCTCCAATTCATTGGGTACTGATTTGATATCTCATTAGATAGACATGGCTGGAATGGCAGGTTAAACTGGCTCAGTGAAACAGGACTGAAACGAGGAGTGAACTCGGTTCAGAAATGGACTTTGTCCACTAAGATAGTCTTGGCAATGATCCTTGACTAATAAGAAATGATTATCTATGATTATGTGTGTATGGCACAAAGTTTCATGTTTTAATTTAATATTATTGTGATTACATTTCACTACTATGATTTATCCCATGTTTTGAGATTATGATTTCTTTTGCAGGTTAAGATTTCCAAAAGTTATGTTCTTATGTATATGATGTGATTGATATTTCTTTTGTTTACCCTTACTGAGCATTTGAGCTCACCCTTTTGTATTTTTTCTTTCCCCTTGTCAGGAAGAAGGTTATTAAGTAATATATTCCATAAGGGACTATAGATATGATGATATAAATGGGAGAGAGTGTAGATGCTTTATGAACCAGTTGTTTATGTTTCCCAGTTTTCAAAGACACTATACCTATACCGTCCTTTCTTGGTTTTGTTATATGTTGTAATAAGTGTGCTTCAATTCTAAAGTAATAACAATGTATTTAAATTATGGGTCATTATATGCACCTCTTTAATGATACATACACCGATGTATGTATTTTGTCGTAGGGAAAGGCATGGTACTTCAATGAGGCAATGTGTTTTCATGTCAGTATAATTGGGTAGCTGTTGGTGTGATGGTAGGAGTTCATCCACACCATAAAATGGAGTATCTAGTTGGTTTGAGTCCTTTGTAGTTAGGCTTTTCCACTGTATATCCATTTACATTTATATATTTCTGGTTTCAACTATCCTCTCATAGTTATAGTGTAAATTAAGTATTATTTTATTGTCTATCTCTTTTTTTCATATGTATATCTACCATGTTTTTGTATAGGATGGTAGAAATATTCCCCTATAGTTCATAGATAGATTACTGGTACCTTCTCTTCATCCCTTGGGGATCGACAACACCCATGGGGTAAGGGAAAAATCTAGTCGAGTGCCATTTTTTTGGTATCCTAGGTCGGTTTTTTACAATGACTATTATTATTCCACTTCAAATTTAGAAACATCCTCATCATGACAATGATCTATTTTATTTTTCAAGATATATTCCCATTAAGGAATTTATTTTTATTCCCACTCATCTACTAATAGTTGAATCATTAGACAAATTCTTTCATTCACTTGTAATCCGAAGACTTCTAGAATTTCTCTCCACAATTGTAGAAAACTGTCATTCCCTTCAAAGAGGTACGAATCCCTTTACTTCCACAATTATCACATGTTGTAAAATCTTTATTTCACTTATTCCCTTTTACTCAATTTTTTTCTCAATCATCAAATCCTTTTATTGATTTGTGTCAAACTAATAATATATAGAAAAATATTTTTATGTCATAATATAACCTGATATTTTATCCACACATGATTAGAATGTTTTCTAAACTCGATCCTTTTTATAAATTGTAATGTTCCCATCAATGAAATTGTAAATCTTACTCCTTTGGCTGTGTATGTATTCTAATTACTTCCATGTGAATATTGAAATGATGGATTTAAATTTATAATCATTATCCCACACCTTTTATCTCATAGACAAGAATATCCTCCCTATATAATCTTTATGTTCATGTGGGAAATAATCATCCATGAAATTTTCATTTATATAAATTCATTATATTTTTGTTATTTTCTCATCCTCCACATTGTTTTGAATCAATGACGACCATCAATCCGATTAAATAGAGAGAAGATAAACTCTCATGACAACCTTAATCCTTCCCATAGTTCCCAATGCAAGAAATAAATATTCTATTGAACATTTACATTTCTCAAATAAAAATGGATTTTCATTTCCATTTGATAATTGAGGTTTCTAACTCATAAAATATTCTTAAATTTCAACAATGTGTTATGGATCAGGATGGACTATATGAGTAATTTTATTTCTCATAACCTTAGTCATTTTTCCTAATAATTTTTGACTTTTTTATCTCCTCTTATAGATCCTGCTCTAGATTCATTATCATTCATAGGATTATAACCCCTTCATGAATTGATATTGTATGCATACCTTCTATTGGTTTCCATTTTAAAAAAATGTAATACACTAGATTATATCATAACATTCTGAAAAAATATATATAATCATATAACATGTGAATGATATAACCAAAATTGAATATAATGGTAAAAATACCATATAAATTATATGCTTAATCTCGATGGAAATAATTAAAAAATTATGTCACAGAGATTCATCAATTGATAGAGGTTTTCATAAATATGCATCTTAATTTTATACTATACATTATCTAAAACCAACTGTAAATACCCCAATCCCAGTAGCTCTAAATATGTGGCTATATTATATCATTGGAATAAAGACATGGAATACCATCCAAAAAGAACAAATATTTTAGTAGTCATGGTAAAATAGTATAACTAGATAAATATATTAATAACAAATTAAAATATAAAATACAAATTAAATCACATTGAATACTTTTAGAACACACATATTCTCGTAGATTAAATTTTGAAATCATTCATAAAAAATTATTGGCATTATGAGAATAATAAAATATAATAAAGCAGTGATATTAAAAGATCAATAAGGGTATACATATAAATGAATATATAATATATAAAAATAAATGATTATATCATGTAAAATAACAGAAAAATAGCATTTATTCAATATAAGAATAATATAGAAGAATAGAAGGTGCTCAAATAATTCCATTCAAATAATCACATGAGATTGAAAATTAAACCAGGATATTCAACTAGTTGAATAATAACTTGTAATACCAATTAAAAATATAACAATTATGGAATGCATAATGTGAAGAATATAAAAAATACCATCTTAGGAAAGGTCACAAAGTCTCCATATATTTGTAAAACCTCAGAAAAATCCCAACTTCATTTGTCTTATGGGACCTACCAGTGAATCGAGGGGCTATAACGGGGCCAGAATATCAATTAAACAGTCAAATGAATTCAAAAAAATCTAATTAATTCTTAATATTAAATGGGATAAACATATAAACATGAATATTTAAACTACAGTAAGATGTGTAAAACATTTCCAATTAAATAATCACTATCATAAACCATGAAGATAAATATAGTGAATGATGTCATAATATTACATCCACTGGAAAAATAATCATAAAAATTCAATAAAATATTTTAAATTGTATCATAATAGATCATAATAAATAAATAATAGTATTGGACAATATATTTTTACATATATATACTTCAATAAGATCAATGTAAAATTCATGAAGAAAATAACATTTTAACTTTGAAGTCTCTTATTCATAAATAGTTATGAAATTAAAAAAAACAAATTTTATTCGAAAATAACATTGTAAACATTTAAAATATTCTACAATATTTTAATGGTTTATGAATGTTGGAAAATCTTATCATGCCATATATTTAAAAAAAAAAAATTTTTAATTTTGAAAAAGAAAACATTAAAAATAGTATATTGAAAAGATGGTGTGAGCATTAACCAATTTAATCAATTATATCGATCAAAAGAATAAAAATAATAAATGTATAAATAATAAAGTATATATTAAAAATTGGTTTCTCACTTATACATATCATGAAATAATAAAGGGAATAAATATTTAAGTCATAGAAGTAAATTGGGCTATGAATTCCCTTACCTTTGTTCCGACATCCACTGTACATATCTAAAACTATTGCATAATGATTTTAAAAATATAATATTCAGATAATATAATAATATTAAAAAATATGATATCTTATATTATCCATTTATAACATATTACAAATAATTATTTAATAGTATTAATTCATTTCACTATTTTAAACTTTATTTACATTTTTATTCCAGCCTCTTTTGAGATTAAATTCCCAGTACTATTGAAAATGGTATTGATACAAAATTTAATTAATAAAATTAATTTCATAAATATTATATTTAAAAATTAAATAAATTTTTATAACCATTTTATATTATTTAACATTGATTATGAATTACATTTGTAAATGGTTATGGTATGTCTTACGTACACACTTGTGTTTCATTACTTTTTTTATAATATGGATAAAAGAAAGAATATGGTAATTTCATAATCATAATAAAATATCATAACATTGATGAAATTTGATTTATTATTAAATCATTTAAATGAAACATGAAGCAGAATTGGAATAAGAAATAGTGATGAAAAAGTTGATAATGATTGTTATATCTTTTTTAGCAGACTTCCATTAATCTCTTTTTAAGGAATATATAGTTGGTCATATATTTGGATGAAAACCTAAAAACATATATAAAAATAATAGTAATATAAATGGAAAAATATCAGACAATCTACAATGATCATGGTGGTGACATGAAATGAAGGGTTTACTTCACTTTTATAGTTGAGGCAGGGTTATCACTTAGAAATTCTCAAAATAATAAATAATATTAAATTCATTATTTACTAAAAAAAATAAAATTGAAATAAAATATAATATAATATGAGATATGGTTTAAATATAATTATCCAATAACATTTTTACATGTTTTTCCATTTTAAAATATTCCTTTTATGTGAATTTAAATAACCAATTTTAATAATAATTATTATATAAATTTTTTAATAACTAAACATGGATAATTCATTACATAAAAAACTTCAATCCAAAAAAATGGAAAATTAATGAAATTTTAGATTAAATAATGGAATGTTTTTATTATTAAATATACTTTAATTTTTATGAAATAATTTGAAAAAATATTATTTTCATAAAATATCATTAGTGTCAACATGGACACTATTTATTACATTGGACTTAATAAAATAAAAAAAACAATATTGCATCTAAAAAATATTTAATACATCCATATTATTTTATAATAATCAATAAAATTCATGGAGTTCATCAATGAATACAAATTATATTTTTTTAATATATTTAGTATCATATAAATTATTATTTCACTAATAGAATTATTACAATATCATAATTGTATAATTATTAAACATATTTATTTTTTAAATAAAAATTAAAACTCAAAAATATAATTTTAAAAAATTAACATTTAATTTATTATCTGTTGTTGGGGAAATATTTTGATTAAGACCATATTATAAATAATATAGTTTTTAAAGGATTAATGAATCAGTTTTTTCTTTTGTATTAATAATATATTATAAATATCAAAACATATTCCAAATGGTACTCAAAAATCATTAAACAATTATAGGAAGAAAATATTTTTTTTAATTATTTAATTCACAGTTTTACTGGATCAAAACCAACCTTTTTACCATTATTAATAATAATACAAATTTAATAAAAATAATGTCACATTTTGTAATTATTTTTAATTTTAATAATTTAAAATTCATTATCATGAAAATGTGTCAATTAAATTAATAAAAATTCAACCTTTCGTGTTAATCCTCTAATATAAATAATTCATTTAAACATAGTATTATCATAGTGTAATGTTACGATCCATGTCATATTATGTTTACACAAGATTACTGTATACACCCATAACCATAATGATAAAAATAAACCAAATTTGTTATTCCTATCGACCAAAAATAAATGGAGACTATTAAATAAATATTAAAAATATGATTAAAAATATAGGATCATTTTTATAATATTAAAAACATATAAATGGATTCTTTTCATTTAAAATTAAAATGATTAATGCACTAAAAAGAGGGTTTTTAAATGCAATTTTAAAACCGAAAAATTTACTTACACTAGAATAAGGTATAATGATGAAATAAATTATATTATTTATAAATATTTTTTATTTAATTAATATTAAGACAAAAATAAGATCATAAATAGGATTTTAATATAATAAAATGTATTTTTTATGAAAATTTGTATTTTTCACTATTCGGTAGAAAATAAATATTTTGAAAAGAATAACCAAAAATCACACTAACATAATTTTTACATTAAGCTATTAAAAATGTATTTTATTTTGCATTATAGAATTTATATAACAATAATACATTAGTGTAAAGGTGTCACACCATTATATTTCAGTAAAATTTTATTTTTGTATCATGTTTCTTTTTTCATTAAAATATGATTTTTTCTTATCTTAATCCAATAAAATTTTTGATCAATTTATAATAAAATTATTCATTATATTCTTTATGAATTGAATTATTATTTTCACTATAAGTTATTTATTTAATTTATTATGATTAAACATCATTGTTGGAATAAAATATATTTTTATCAAAAACATTTAGTTTATGTTCCATTTGTTTTTATTTAAATTTATAATTATTTGGAAATAATTGAATTAATTTTATAAATATGTGTAAACAATATTTTAATTAATTTCTTAATCACATTCATTGACACAATTTAATAGGATTTTTTATAACTATTAGAATAACAATATCTCAACAAGTGTTAAGGCTCAGTGTTATGAGTACCATAAGCTATTGAATGAGTTTAATTTTAAAAAGATACATACCCTAAATTCATAGGGTGTTAGATTCTCTTGTCCTTCAATAAATTTAAACATAAAAATTTAAACATTTCATTGGTAGTCAGGTAGATTTCCTAAAAATAACATTGGTCAAATCCCACATCATAAAAAGTATTAATCAATCATCATCTTTTATAAGGTAAAGGGAAATGGGAACATCACCAAACAAATAGGCATTCGAAAATGATAAAATTACATTGAAGGGAAAATATTGAAAAAAAATATAACCATTATGTTTTTATGGAGTGTTATTGATCATGTGTTCATGATAATGATATCTATCAAAAAATCATAATTCATTGATTTGTTACAATACCATTGTATATTTCTAATATAATTTAAACAGATGAGGTTTTTATTCCCAAATCCTTTTCGTAACGTTTAGGTATAAATTTACTATATATATAGGAATAATAAAAAACAGACCAACAACATTTCATCTGATGTGATAAGAATAATCTCATCCTTTTGTATTATTTGGAAATATTTCCACTTCATTTCATACACTAGGAGACAAACATTAAAGATTCTTATTTCGTACATGATGACCATTTAACAAATCATATGGTCTTTAAGTCAATCCTTTATCCATTTCATGTTTACTAAAACCAAAACAATTTTCACTTGTAATGAAAAAACAATTATTTTCAAATGCTTAACTGAATAAATTTAACAATTAGTTAATCATAATTCCTATAAAAACATGTTTATCAATATTCAATGAAAAAAATATTATAATGAATCCTATAAACTATTAATATCAATATAAAAATATATTCTGAAAAAAATAATTTATCTCATAGTCTCATATATAAAATATATTAATACCTTAATCAACATAAAACAATAATTAAAATATACATTCTTCCAAACATATAAATAAGATTCTCTAAATTTTAACTTTATCATTTTTCATCATCTAAGAAATATTCTCCTGATGTTTTGGACAGTCATTTTCATAGTTCCCCGTGTCCTCAAAATTGAAACGTTGGATGAATTTTTTATTTACTATTCGATTATGATCCATGTCTCCTTCCAATCAACACATGATAACAAATATAATTAACTTTTTGAGAGTTCCAATGTGATTTCTTCCAAAACTACCACATGTTGAATAATCATTCCTTTCCTTCTTCCCTTTATTGATAACTTTCTATATAGTCCTCTTATTATATTTCATTATTTCAAAGTTGTATTACTTTTGAAACTTTTCACTGTCTCAATGTACAATGGTATTATATCTTGATGTGATAATATTTTTTGAAGTGACTTTCCATTAAAAAATGGAATTATTACTATTGAAAAAAATGGTCAATCAAACAACTTGTGTTACATACGTAACCAATATCATTCCTTCTTAATAATGTAAAGTTGTGATCATTTAAAACCATTTTCTTTATCCATTTTTTAGAGTCCTTAATTCTCTCAGCATATCTTGATGGAATTCATGTCAGATGTATTTTTCCCATTAAATATCCTTAGAATACTTAAATTCCATATTTCAATTTCATTATCCTCTTAGTTATTTTGACAAAATGGAAACTATTTATCTAGATCTCAAGATATATGATAAAATTCCAGGACAAAATTATCCATTTCATTACATACTAATTTGAGATATGTGTTTTCTCTAGATCATATCCAGTTCTAATTTAAAAAATTATTTATAGTTACATGGAAATATATAGGTGACCCAAAAATAGACTATCATTGATACACCATGTTTTGGATCTAGTTTCTTAATGGGAGAAAGATTATTTCGCATCATCTGAGTTAGCTATCCCAAAATATTAATTATTTTTTTATGTCCATTTACAGATCCATTTATAAAAAAAGTATATATTTGATTATTTTATAACATTATGCAACATAGTGTATAACCATCGAGATATTAAATCACATTTCATACAAAAATAATTTCTGTCAAATAAAAATATAAATAATAAGATAAGTTTACTTGGACATATTTAAAAATAATGTAATTTTTTCAATTCCATAAAATATGTTTTCAAAATATATTTTCCATGGATTCTAGTAAAATTCCAGTCATAATTACTATAAACACCTCGTCCCTAGAATCCTAGACACCATTATTACTTTATTACATTGGAATAAAATATGTGTAATTACAACCCAATGGAACCAATAGTTGATTGATTGTGATAACTAGATATATACTTGATCTTACATAAGAATAAAAAATATAAAATTAAACTTATATAATCCTTTGATAACACCCCTACTCTACTAGCTTAAACCAATATATTAGACATAATACACATCCTGTCATCCTAGAAAAAATAAAAAATTAGAAAGGAGTTATATTAAAAGGCCAGTAAGCATACATTTAAAGCCGAAGTAATCAAAAATAAATATAAAATATTATGAAAAGGTAAATAAATTTATCACATGAAATTTAATCGATAACATTAGAATCATATGGAAAGAATGAAATCTAACAAAATGTGGAAATATAATTATTCTAATAAGAATGAAACAAAACCCTGTATATTCTACTAATAATATAAGGACATTAAATATCAATTATTAATATCATAATGAGGTATTTCTTAATTCAAGATGTCTACGAGATACCATCAAGGCCCCATCAAAGGAGACTATATAAATGTTTAAGGCCTCTCCTGAAATACAGGCCGGATTGTCTCATGAAACCGACCTATGTTTTGATGGCATACAAAAATATTCAACCATCAACTAATATGTCCAAATCTCTCATTATAAAAGGGTGAATCATAAAAAAAATTAAAATATAATCTATCATATTAAATGTAATTATTTTCATATTTTGTAAAAATAATATTAAAATATAAAAAGGAATATTATGATTGGTGTCAAAATAGTCCACCCCCTTTTTAAATAATAAAATAACATTCAATTAAAATTTTAAATAGAATCATATGATATGAAAGACATTTAATAATAGTTTTAATATATATATGTTTAAAAATAATCTATAATAAGATAAGATACAAAAATATTAATGTAAATACCTTTCATGTTTCAGATCACATATTTGTAAAAAAGGTGAAATTATAAAAGATAATAAATTATTCAAAAATAATATTTTAAAAATTAAAAGGATTCTAAATGATATTAATTCTTCATGAAATTGGAAAAACCCAGTCATTCAATATATGTTTTAAAAAATTTGATTCTAAATTTTCAAATTAAAACATTTAAAATAGTATTTTTTATAATGAATGTGTGAGAGTTTAAGAAATGAGTAAATAATGAGTATCATCTATAAATCAACATAAAACAAGTGTAAAAAAATAAAAGATAACTAAAATTAATGTCACACATAATACTCTAATGAGGTAATCAATATACTAAAAACTAATCCCAATGAATGGAAATTATTTAACTAATTCCCTTTCCTTAGGTCTAATTTTCACCGTATGACTTCGAAAAACCATTATAATGGTTTTAGAATATTATTATCATATAGTAGAAACATATTAATATTTATCAAATAATATATTATCCCCTTATAATGTTTTACCAATTATTTAATAATAGTATTTATTCATTTCACAATTTAGGTTGTTAATTATATTATTTATCATAAATTTTTTGTCGTAAGAGTCCCAATTCAATTCCATAATGTTTATATCAAAAATTTCTAGAATAAATTTATTTTAATAAATTTAATATATAATTATTAGATAAATTTTTAATTTAATTTTCTAATATTAATCCTAGAATATTAATTACCCTCTATGTGAACATAGTAAGCCATATATACACACATGCACATATATTGTTTTTGTACGATGGATAAAAGGTATATTAATGTTTTTTATATTTTTAATAACATCTTAGTATATAGATGATATTTTATAAATTATTTTATCATGTAAAAAAATTAATAGGAATTTTTTGATGAAAAAACATGAAAATAATGATAAACACAATTACATCATCTTTAGTAAACTTACATTAATGTCGTCTTAAGGGATACAATGTTGGTATTTTTGATTAAATAAAACATCTAGAACAAATATAATTTCTTTTAAATAGAAATGAAATGATATTTTTCGATCTAAAAGGATCGAGGCGGTGAAATGGTGTGAATAATTTGTTCCCTTTTATAATTTAATTGACTGACAACATTCGAAATCCTCTAAATATTAAATTATAAAAAATTATTACTCTATCGAAATAAATCCAAATGGTCATGGTTAAAAATATAATATGGTATAAGTATGTAGTATTATTAGACAATAATATTTTGAAATTTTTTTATTTTTTATTTTATGTTTTTGATTTACCACAATTAACATGTTTTAATTTTTTTTTGGAAAATATTTAATTAACATTAAATAGTGGAATCTTTTTACATACAAAATGGTAATTTGAAAAATAATGGACAACTTATGAAATTTTAATATAAATTATAATAACATTATTATTATGTTTTTAGTTAAAATAATTTAATAATAAATTTATTTGATAAAATATTAGTAGTGTCAATTTTGGAAGAATTCATTCCATTAGAATTAATGAAATCAATAAAACAATATATATTAAAAAATTTAATAAACCACTAATATGTCATAATAATTTAAAAAATTCCTGGATAATAATTAATAAATCAAATTTTATTTATTTTAATATTTTTAATATCATTTATTTTTATTTGTTTCATTAAAATAATAATTATGGAATCATAATTTTATAATTATTTAGTTTACTAAATTATCAGAAAAAAGTACAGATAAAATAACATGATTCATATTAATCATTTTTATTTAAAAATAATATCTTCATTCAAATATATCATCTGAATGAAACCATATTGTAAATAATATATTTATTAAAATTTAAATGTGAGATCATTTACTTTTATTTCAATAATATATTATAAAAAAAATAACCTCATTAAAATGGCACCCAAATGTCAAGATTGAATTTATATAATATAAATTATTTTATTAATGTTAAAAATGACAAATATATTCTTTCATAACATACCTTTGTACACATGTGGAAAAATTAGTTTTTCCTGAAATGCAGATTGGCTATTTGTGATTATCTATAATAAAAATATATTAAATTTCTTTTTTTTCTATAAAATATTCTATCAAATAACTCCAATTGATCCTTTTATTGTAAATTTTTTATATACATCATATATTTAAATTTGAAAATGATTTTGTGTAATTTCTGAAAGATTATCATAGAATTTTTACACTAAATTACCATATTTTCCATCAACTTTAGTAATAAGAATTTACCATTGTCACGATTCATATTTTCCAAATATAAATGGACTCTATTTAATAAAATTAAATAAACTTCTTACTAATATGAAATTAATTTCTTAAAATTAAATCCAATAATATGGGAGAATTTTATTTATAAATAAATTGAAAACACTAGTAAAAAACAGTTTTGGATGCTTTATTATGCCCAAAAATGTTATTATACCAATATTAGCTATAATGTTAAAAAAATAAATTTGATAAATAAGTATTATTTAATTTAAATAGATATCAAACTATTCTCATAAATACTATTTCAATATAATAAAATTTTAATTTTTAGACAAATCATTATTCTTGACTATTCACATGAAAATATTTATTTTCAAAAGACAAAAACAAACCAGAAATTATTTAACGATTTCAATTTTAAAAATATAGTTTATATTCTTCAATAAAATCATTGAATTTGTAAAAAATTACCTTTGATATTATTGTTCCATTAAAAATAATATAAAATTTCCTTCTTAAAAATATGGCTATTTTTGCCTAATAATGTATTTATTCATATAATAAGGATGTGAAAATTTTTGGATTAATTAAAAAAATATTTACGTAATTTATAAAATAAAAATACCATTAATATTTACCACTATTAGAGACTAATTTATTTTTTCAGGATAAAATTCCATTTTGAGGATGAAAATTATTTTTATAAGAAACACATCCTTTATATCACATTTTATCATTTTAATTTATAATTAATTATAAATTAATGAATTATTTTTATAAACATGTATAGAATATATTTTCATAATTTAAAAAATATTATAATTTCATGTCATTTCAAATTATTTGTTCTAATTATCAAAATATTAATATTTTTTCATATATAAAATCATAGTGATTTGTGTAATGTATGATATCGAAGAAATAGAATTTTAAAAATAGAAATTTTGAAACATCATGTGGTGTTATAGATAGTATTGTAATAGGGAGTGAACACTATTCAGTATGTTACATTATCCACTATTATGTCATTTTGAGTGAATGTTCTCTACAATGATGTTAAGGGGAGTGAGCCAATTCCATTATAATATCCTTGGAAGTGAACATGGAGTACTACATAAATGATTTCCTATTTTTCATTTTAATCAAAAAAATTATATTACCTATAAAAATTTTATTCTATCATGTAACATGTTCATTTATTTCCCAATGATTCTTCTTTTTTAGACATCCAATTTTTATTCCATAACCATATATTTTGACCAGTGACATGTAGGTATGGTTTTCATATGTTATATTCATGATTAAAATCCTTCGGTTCTTATTTTAATTATATGTCTCCCATGATTACTCATTCTAATAATTTGATATCATAAAATCTTCTGTTTTGTTTTTCCCATGATTTGAATAAATTTATTTTAGATTTTATCTAAAAAATTGTGAAATGTAATGAAGAACATAGTGGGAGATGGTGTGTATTACCTATAACCCATTTTTTGGTTTCTGTGTTTCCAAAAGTACTATATTTATGAAACTCAGGATTTTGTCTATATAATATATTTAATATTCATATAAAATAATGTAAAATATATTTATCATATAATTGGATCTCTATAGTTGTTATCATTATATAGGATTAGTTATCTTTTGGATAATATAATGAAAAAACATTAGTGAGAGACCTTGGGATATTTGTAATGATATGTCTATAGATGTATCTATTGATAAAAATAAGGATGAGTCAATGTTTGTAAAAATGTCTTTAAATAATGGTAATTAATTTTTTGATTGGTTTACATGAAATTAAATTTTTTATCAATAAAACATCTTGATATGGATATGGAATCGTGGTACCATTTGTTTAATTTCATTGAAAATTGAACATTATGCTCAAGCCAATCTATACCCTGAGCATGACAACATGCCCTATTTCACACACATTTTGACAGTCTCTAGATATATTCATTAAATATTACGAAAATATTTATGATCAATTGTGAATTATTTAAATAGGTAATGACTATGAATGGACATAGATAATTTTAGGTGACATATATTAATAATAATTCATCATAATGTTGACATACTATAAGAGATTTTTCATGATTATTTTTTTATCCCACTATGATTATTGTTTCTTACTCTATTATTTTTTGTTTTAGTCAATATATGGATCCTAAAACAACCATTATAATACTTCATGTGATCAAAAGTGGAATTATATCCAATATCAACGAAATATTAAGGGTTATAGAACCTGAAATTTTAGTGTTATTATCACACAACATTCTCACAAAATGTATCATGTTGATATTCAAAATTAGAAAAGGATTTGTTTTTTCCCTTATTTATTAGTATACATCGACCATCCTTCAGTGTAAAGATTTATTGCCTCTTTTCTGAGAAATGGATTACTACCACAAAAATGATATTTTCCATTATCCAATATTTAGAACATGGAAAATTATTTTGGTTATTAATTGTCTAGAATGGGAAGTGGATAAAAGTATGATTCTTTTCATGAATAATAGGGAACATTATAAAATTAAATACATGAATTGAGATGATTCCATGATCACGTTATTAAATTATTACATTCTTAATATTAATCATATTAAGATGGAAAACATGTTCCCTGAGGTGATGGAAATGATAATGAACCTATTGGATCATATGGTGGTTACTTAACTAGTCATATGAGGTAGACCTATCATTTTTAGTTAATCTTAAATTTAAGGGTGATCAATTCTTCATTGGTAAAAAAAATATCAAAATGGAGTTATACATAATAGACGTCAATCAACAGTACTAGATTTTTCGATGAGTAATCAATGTGGAAATGGGGGATTGAGTTATCTATCAGTGCCATGGTTATGATAAGAAGAAAAAATTGAATTCAATGGAATTTCTATAAACAATGGAGTGAATAATATGATATTTTAATTATATAAAATATGATAGAGGAAACATGAAGAAATTATCAAGAAATTTACAACATCATTGATGGGATGAAGTAATATGATGATATGAATATTGCGAAATATGAACATAATAAATCACATGGGAAACATTTTTTCAAATTCAACGAGTATGGGAACTATGTTAACCATTTCTAAATTTTGATGGGAAATGTTTTTGTTTGACTAAAAAAACATGTTTATCTAATAGAATAGGGGAATTTTCATTTCATCACTATTTCAGAAGAGGTGTGTGACAATTAAATGGTGAATGATACACTTATAATCCACTATAGAACTAATAATGTATTATTTAACATAGTATCATCCCATTAATTTGTATTAGAAGAAATTTCTATGTGTGTCTCAATCCCAACTAGTCATTTAGATATAGAACAAATAGTGAAAATCCATAATGGTATGTTGAAAACATAAATTTTCTATTATTATTATCCATTGTATGTTTGTGGAATTATAAATACCATAAATATTTTCATTTTACCCCTGTATGAATTCGATGATATTATAAAAATGTACTGTGTTTCTCTAGAAAATCACTCAATAAATGTCAAGAATATGATGTCACATTTTATATTCACGACCAAAAAATTATTATCTATAAATTTTAAAATATGTCAAAACTGCTGATGGATATCAGATCCAATGTATGGGTTAAATATCAAATTTCAGAATTTCTGTCCTTCTCAATTTTCTAGTGGGAAACATGACATCATGGATACATCTATTATGCATGAATTTATTGATCTCTCTTTTGAAGAGTTTTCTATAATGAAATAAAATCATGGAATGGAGTTTTTAACAGAACTCATAGATTGTGCCACACCAATTTATAGGGGTCCCTATAGAATGTAACTGATTGAGTTTCAAAAACATCAAAAGAAACTGTATGATAACATTGAGAAGTAATTAATTCATCCATGAGTTTCGTATTTGGGTGAACATATATTTTTTTTATTAAAAAGAATAATGGATGGTGTGACTCTATTTTTATTATTTAGTGATGAACAATATTGTAATTAAGAACATTTATCCTCTTTACCATCATGAATACCTATTTGATCAACATCAGAGATGTAAATACATAATCACAATTGAACAGTATTTCTAGATATCATCCATTGTGAGTCAATAAGGTTGATATACCCATGATGTAAAATATTATAATGTTTGGAAAAAAATATAGTGAATTCATTCAATCATAATAATTCCCCCCACTATCTTCAGGTATATAATGAATTGTTTTTTTATATTACCCATATTATTTCTTGGGGGACATTACATATTTTATTATTATCTACATAATGTGGATGTATAATGATGAATATCACATGAAAATTAAACTAAACAACCTATAGAAGGATAATCAATATGATGAATTTCAAACTGATGTATTTTGGCAGAAAAAGGATTCATTTTGGGGTTAAATAATATCATGATAGGGTATAGCTATTGATCCTTAAATGAATGTTGTTATTGAGTGTTAGAACAGAACAACCAAAACGAGTGATATCCATAGAATTAAATTTTTAGTTGTATAATATAGACGTTTCGTGAAGAAATTATCATGAATATATAATTCACTCATTGTGATAACATTAAATGGAGATGATTTCCTCTAGGCCAATGAATGTGATGAAAATTTCAAGTATCTAATGTGATTAATTTTCAGTTCACCAATAATTACATTAACGTATGGTTGAGATTTTTTTTAATATTTAGTTATTCATCCAATGAGTGATTTTGATGTGTCCCAATGCATAATGACATGGTTATTTCTCATTCCTAATGAATATTTAAGATTCATGTAAAAAATTACCCACCTCCATTTTTTGTGTTCAAATGGTTATTGTTTTATTAAAATTATGGTGGAATTATATTTATGGAGAATGCAATAATATATATAATTTTCCTGAAATCTTGAATTATATATTCAAACACATGTAGTTGAATATAGACCATATAGTATTGTTTGAGATTATTACATATAAGGAATTCCCATTATATTACCATTTTGGGATAGATAAAATGGTTATAAGTTATTTAATTAAATAATATCCTACTTGATTATCATTGTCGAGGATAGAAAAAAACATCGATTTTATATTGAACTATCTATAAATATTGGTTGAATGATAAAAATACTATCTTTATCAATTAAATGTTCAACTATCAGTCCATGTGAATATTAATAAGGTGAATATAGAAAACATATAATTGAAAATATGGATAGAAATTTTTTCTATTTTATCATTGGTCATGATTTAATGAAATGATCCAGGAACAATTCCTTCATTCTTTCTAAACAAAATTTAAATAAATAGTTATTATGGAATTCTCCCAGTTGATAATTCATTATTCATCATGGATTTATGAAGATTTAAAATGATTATATAGAGTACTTCTTGTGGGAACACATAAAGAGAGATATCAACAAAGTATCTACCTTTTTGGTATCTCTGTTTTTTATGTATGAGAAAAAAATTATATTTGGATGTTACATAAATTATCATTACTAGAATGGAAGTGGTAAAACATCACCATGATGTTTTTTGGACTACCCATTACATATAAAGGGAAAAAATTTATATGGGATGTATTTTAACACATTACTACGTAATCAAAATTGATCTCTATCCATGAATACTTTTCATTGGATCTAATATAAAGTTAAACGTTTTGTAAGTGTGATCTTTCCATGTTTGAAGTCCGTGAAAATGTGTTTAAAAGGATATCCCCATGGATGAAGATTATGGGATTTGGGAGGAATGGAAAATAATTCTCTAGGTATATCAATCCATTTGAGATAATTGAACACATCTGAATGGTTTCATATTGGTTGAAATATCCCCTAAACCTCTCTCAAGTGCAAAATGAGATCCATGTATCTCAACTAAGGGGGTACATACCTGACTATTTACATTTACCAAACTCCGAGGTTGTACAACTAGAGAATGAAAATTTTTATGATGAAAATATGATGTGGTTATGAATCAAATAGATAATGTTATATGAGACAATACCAATAAAATGGTATATGTCTTGTTGTAATAAAGTAATTTTCATGAAGCTACGTGACAACATCAGGATATGTTAAGGGAAAACTACCATTTTTAATATAAGTGATGAATTAAAAGGGATATATTTATTATAATGGGATATAATGTTACATAAAGAATTTGTTGAATGTATTACAACAAATAATTATTATTTTTCAATATCGTACATTACACACAACACCGATGATAGCTTAAATGACACAAAACAATGAGTTTTAACAAGAACATGATATATTATTTGTATAATTTTATAAATTGGAAGATTAAAACCATGCTATAAAAAATATTTATTTGAATATTAACAAGAAAAATTAAATATTTATTATAAATATATATATAAATATAATATATTTATAATAAAAAACATAAATTTTTTCAATGTAATTAGATGTTTAAGATATACTACATTCTAAAAAAATTGTTTTTTTCTCTAATGGTGAACAATAATATCAATAATTTTTTATAATTTTTAAAAATTTAATTTATAAAATAAAAATCATTTTTCAAATAAAGATGGTCAAATTATATTAAGTTTATTTTGTGATATTTTTATGAGTAGTTTTATTTTTTGATGAATAGTGAAAAATACTTAATTTTAATTGAAAAATGATATTAATTTAAATAATTTATAATGATAGATTCCAATTAATTATTTTTTTAAAAGTAACATTAGTGAATATATAAATATAAATATATCAAAATTAGTTTAATTTTAAAAATATTATAATGAATTTTGAAATATAAATATTACCGATTTTTGATCGATTTTTCTTTATGAGATCCCTCTTTATCCTCAAATATGTAGAATTATCTTAAAATTAATATTTTCAAACATTTTAAATGGAATTTGAAAAAATGAATAACATATTTTTTATTATAAAAAATAAAATTATCTAATAATATCAAAATAACATTTGACCATAATAGATACTAAAAACTATCAAAATTATTTTTTCAGTTAAAGTAAAAATTGATTCATCAGGGGGTTAATCTAAAAATATGATGTTTAAAATTACCTAATCACAAATACAAAAGATATTGAATGGAATTATTCATACCCATTAATTTTATCATGGGTAAAACATTTGTACAACTTTTAATTTTAAATAAATTTCATGTGTGACACTAACCTCACTCATAAAAGGCTACCCCTATCCTATCATCACCATAATATAAAACCATTTTTTTGGAAATTATGTGAAATAATACATTAAAAAAGTCTTTAATCTCTCCCTATATTAATTTTTTTTCATATGTTCATCCTATGAATTCATTTCATGGAATCCTAAGGATGTTACCTAAATATGATATAGTAATCCGCAACAATCATTTTTATTTTATTTCTTCATAACCCTCATTAAAATATTATTTAAAAATTTTTATATAAAATATTAATTACATACCATATACGAAGATATCTTTTGGTTTAAAAAATGACCTAAAATAATCTAATCATCCATCAAATGGGCTACAGAATCACCATTCATGTAGAAACAAGAATTGAACATCAAGAATAGGTGTGATTTTTTTATTACAACTAAACACAGTGGGATATAAATATGGATTAAATTTTTATATATAATATTTCATATATTATTGATATTATGGAATTTATATATCACACATAACATCATACGTTCAATATTTTTGTGACAAGATAATTTTGTTCATGCGTAGGGTGGACATCCGCTTCCAGAATCAATGTTATAAATTTACACATTACATGGAAAGTGATAAGGTTGAGAATAATTAATATTATATATATATATATATGAAATAATACTAAGTTAGAAATGATAATATATCATTTAAATTTCATTATATTTTTCAATTGGTAAATTGGGCACATCATTCATGCCTACGTACGACCTGCCATCTCCATGAATGATGTATTTCATTTTTTATATAAAAATTTAATGGGTCATCATAAATACATGTGTTTTTAACATATGTGATATATATATATATATATATATGAGGTTTAAATTTTTTGATATTATGGAACCATTACCAAATTAATAGGAAAAAAATAAAAAAAACATATATGACACATTATGCAGATTGTACCAAAAACCAGGCAATAAGATTAAATTGTTAATAGGAAGGTAATAAAAGATAATAAATAGATAATATTTGAATATTATATTTAAAATTATGGTTATATAAAAAATATCAAATAAAATTGTATATATAACATTATAGTTTCTACTATGTTTGAAGGAGTCGAGATATAATTTAAGGGAATTTCGTATCTCTTTTTTTATTACGTGAGACACATTCTATAGAAAAAAATATTTTTATGTTGTGTATATACATACCCCAACTGTATATTTGGAATGATCTTATGAATACTATATTTTTTTACTTATCCATTTTAAAAATATAAATTTAATGTGGTATAGGTTTCAAAAGTTTAAAAATCAGTAATGCATTTTTTTATCATTTTTCCTTATTTGAGAAATTTGTTATATTATTACTATATGTTATTTTACGAGGATTATATACATACCATTTCTAATGTAATATCATCATTTTATTTATCCTCATGACATTTTAATATTAATTTAATGTTATTCTTTCATGGGGATTACAATTCTATGTAAACAAAGTGGTAAATATTTCCTTTTACAATTTCATTTTTTATTATGATTGATTAAAATTATATACCTAATAATATAATTTTATATCCAATATCTCAAAAAAAACACGTTATTTTTAATATATTATAGTTAATTAATTTGAAATCATGTTTTCTAGTCATTATATTCTATTTATGTACCCAATAGTTCAATAATAATAATTTTACAAAAAATATTATTTTATATCAAAAACACTTATTCTTCTAATATAATATATTCTAAAAATATATATAAAATGTTTTTAATATTTCTAATAATATTATTTTTTGAAGACAATTTATCCATGATTGAAATTTTAAAAACACATTAAAAAGGATTCTTCATGTCATTTTCAAAAACAATATTCATTTGGATTTTTTTGAAAATGTAATTATAATCATTGTGTAAGACATGAATGAAATTTTAATCCATCATGATGATTATTATCATTGAATAATTTTATATATTATTTCAAGAATATCATAGATGAAATGGATTATCAATATTTTTGTAGTTATAAATTTATTAAATCAAAAAGTATATTTTCATAATTAAATGTATTAAATTATTTATGATACATAAATTATACGCTTTCATAATTATTAATAATTAAATGGACATAAAAATGTTTTTATGAGAATTTACTTTTCTTAATAAAATTTTCCAATTAATTTACCATTGAATGTAATCCTACATAAAAATGGAATCCTTTGTGGTCATATTTCTTTACTGGGATAAGATCCTAGGATACTATTCTCATTTAATATTTAAATATTTTATGATTATGTTGGCACTTTTTATAGGGTAAATTTTTCTCATACATAGGTTATAATATAAAAAAATTCTAATGAAACAATATGATTTTAGTGGTTTAAGATATGGTGAAAAAATGAATGGCAATTAAACCATTCTGTTTTCCACTGATTATGAAATGTTAATTTTTTTTGAAACACATTTTGTTTCATGGGTTAAGATATAATTAGTGTATAATAATCTTATAGAACACGTATGTATTAGTTTCATTGTGTGATTGTATTGAATGATATATACCTCCAATTCATTTTTTTGTATTAATATGTCATGATATAGACTCTAATGGAATTGTTGGTTGGAGTATATTTCTCAATAGGGGGTGAATTTATTATCTATAAAATTTATTGATTAAAATGTATTTCTAAAATGATTCCCTAAAAGATTAAATATAGCCTAGTTAATTAAGGTTATATTATTATTAGAGTTTGACTATTTGATTATCTTCATAAATGATTGAGTAGTTCTCAGAAATATTAATATCATTAATTAATATAAATTTTGAATATATTCTACTATAGAAAGACAATTATATCTTCTTTCCCAGAGTAACTATGAAAATCAATTTAGAGATTTCTGAATTATATTGTAATGTAGTAAAATAGAGAAAAACAAAATTAAGTTGTAGAGTATATATGAAACATGTGTATCAGTCTCAAGATGATACCTAATCCACTCCACATGGTGATCACCTAACAACAATATTTTTATATAAATAAAAATGTTCCACACCCTGGACCAGGATTAACAATAGTACACAATACTGTCCAGGCCACATAGGGACCTCTTCCATAGTTCTTCGTGGGTACAAACAACCAGGCCACACAAGGACCTCTTCCACACTTATCTGTGGTAATACACAATAGTAAAAGAATTTTTGAGTAAATATATCCTGTATCCTTTAGTTTATTGTAGGAGACCGAGCATGTTGCTATAAAAAATACACACTCTAGTCAAAAATTAAAAAAATTATTCACATTAGAGCAGTAATATTGAGATAGGTTTACAATTGATCTGGGTGTTGTTCTTTGTAGCTCTGGACTTCTGAGATGAAGCAGATGCAGAACTCAAGTCCTCATATGGAAAACAAAGTGTCGCAAGTCAGGAATATTCATTTTGGGTTCTTCATGGTGTTTTACAGTGCAAATATGTTCTCAAGATTCTAGTAGGCTTCGTGTGTTCTTTAGAAGAGTCGACTTGCATGATCAAATTCTCTAAAATGTATTATATTGTCATGCTGAAGCCCACCATCATGTTATTTAGTATCTTGCTACTTCAACCTTTTTCTGGGCTACATTACTCTTTTGTCATGGAGTGTATGTGTTGGGGCCGATAGGTTTCATGTATTCTTCCCCTCGTACCTTGTACTATCCTATGACATGTATACAAAGAATAACTAATTATTTTAGTGCAATAAAATCATCAAATATGACCATTAGAGATTAAATTGAAAGGAGAAAAAATATTTTGGGTAATAATGTCACTGTATGTCATCGAAACGGTGTCTCCTTCACATAGTGTCTGGATTGGCCATGATGTCTCACAGTCACGGTGTCTCTCAATCATGGTGTCTCATGATCACAGTGTCTCACGGTCATGGTGTCTCATGGTCATGATGTCAGCTTGTTCATGGTGTCATGTTCATAATGTCTTGTTCACGGTATGTGGGTAACATGATGTCTACTTGTTATGGTGTCTCAGGGTCACGGTGTCTGCTTGTTCAGGGGTCTCATTCACAGTGTCTTGTTCACAGTGTTTGGATGTCACGGTGTCTACATGTTACGGTGTCTCGTGACTTAGGAAAATATATTTATTCAGAGTTAAGCAGTATTATTTATAAAATGAATTAACCATAATCACTAGTTAGAGAAATCATTATAAAGTGAATCAACATAGTATATAGTATCCATACTAAGTGTATAGAACATAAGAGTTTTGGATAGCTTTTACTAAGCTACTATACATTTTATGTGAGGTGGATTACATAGAGTTAACATGGTTTGTAATCTAAATAGAATTTTTGATCATTAAAGCATGATTAATGCATGAGTATTCCAACAATCTCCCTCTCTTTGATGATCAAAAATCATGTAACATTAGATTGTACATTTATTCTAACAACATAGTTCGAATGAGAATATAAAATATATAGAATGATTTCAATCTCCCATATATTTCTCTTATTAGACTCATATATACATTCCTCATATATTTCTCCCTTTTTTGGGATTATCAAAAAGTTACAGGATGAAAGAAAGTAAAAAAAGAAAAAAAAGACAAGAAAAGTACATATTGTATTAGAAAAAGAGAGATGCATTAAAAAATGTAAAACAAATGAAACAATAATCCCATAAAAATAGAGTAAACACTATCCATATTTCATTGACTGGTCTTCTCTTTTCATATAGCAGTAATTGTAGAAGAGGAAGACATAGGAGGAGAAATAGAGGTAGAAGAAAGGAGTGTGATGGTCGATATAGAAGGTAATGGAAGACCTTAAAATATAGAGGGATCCAGAGTAGGTGTAGTAGAAGAGTGTAGTAGTTGTTGATCAAGGATCACAAGCCTAATTTGAATTAGGGACTGACTGGCAGACAGAGAAGTGGAAGCTTGGGCAGAGGGGCAGCCGTAGGAGCAACAGTAGCAGTACTCTGGACATGAAGATAGGGCCTCAAAATTTTGATAAAATCCTCAATTATTTCAGTACCATACTTCATAGCTTTCTCAATTTCATCGTTGTTTTCCATAAACATATCCAAAATTCTATTGAACTGTGTGAGATTTTGATCTTTTGTCTTGAATGCTTTAGTAACAAAAGGAATCATTAAATTGTCTACAATTTATTAAAAGTAATTTGTTATGTCAGTCATTGAGAATATTCAATTGAAGTATAAATTCACATTTTTTTCAATTTCTTGCTGAGCGTCATTAGCGATTTTCGAAAGGATTTGGACTAAATCAAGAACTCTATCATTGTTCTTGACAACTTCTTTTAGAGAATATGTTTTGAATCCACTTAGCATAGTCTGGAGTTCTTCTTTTACCACTGTTCTGAGTAGGTCAATGTCTAGGGAAGGTTAAAATTATTTCCTAGATGCCTTAGAAGCATGGATAACTGTAGTCATAGAATTCATTTGGTTTAGAACATTTAAAAGACAAATCGTGTACTCATCAGTGAGCTTGTTATGATTAATAACTAAATCTCTCATTTTCTGTATCAAAAATTTGTACCTCTCAGTCACCATTTCATCTATAGAAGCTAAATGAGGTTGAATCTGGGACCCAAAATTCTATGGGGTTTGAGGAAAAACATGTTATGAAAGATGAGAAGCATGCTCTGATCTCAAATGCATCTCTTTCTGCATTTCTTCAATCATACCTCTTAGAGGCTTCACATCATCACTATGTAGTTTATTTTCAACTCCAAATTCCAGAATCTCATTAGAAATTTTTGTTTATATCTGACAAATAACTTTATCAAACAACAATGAGGCATCTTTCTCACTTATATGTGTCATAAGAGAAGGTTGGGAATTCAGGACTTCTTCAACCCCAACCCAAAATGTAGCACCAAATATTTTTAGATCATATTTACTCAAAATGATGTTTGTTCTAATAGTGGTTCAGAAATAGGGACAGATACAGGATCTGGTTCCTTCTCAAGAGCAATATTAGAGACAGATTTCAGTTAGAACATGGTAGAAGGGTCAAGGACTTTTACTGAAACTTTATGTGAGTCATAAACATCATAGAAACTATGGAATTTATACTTAGTGTCTAGAAGGATTGAAACAATGGGGTTTGGTACTTCCATAGATTCTAGATTTGGGGTTTTCTCCCCCTAAATGTTTTCATCCTTCTTAGTACTAAGAAGCATAGGTTCTTGATCTAATTCCAAAAAATCATCTCTTAGTCCCACTCTCATTTCTGGTCTAGCTAGCTCCAACCTTTCCTCTTCCAAAGGAATTACTTCAAGAACAGATTGTTCCACTGGATGTTCTTCATGATTGGATTCTTTCATAACACGTAACTCTTCTTCTATAGGTTCATCCACATCATTCTTCTTGGTATCTTTGAAAATAGATTATGTTTCACCCTTGGGTTGATATTCTATATTAACAACTTCTTTTTATGTAGGGATATCCTTTTTACTTAAAACATTAGGGACATTAGTACTGTCTTCTGTAACAGAAAAAGTTTCCATGGGTGGCACACTACCATCTTCTTCCTATTCTTCAGAATACTCAACAACCTCATCTGCTTCCAGACCAAGATTAGAAGAATCTCATTGCCATGAGGGATGTTCCATAGGATTAAATTTTTCATTACATTAATCATTGTATTCAACCCATTCATTTTTTCATGTATTCTAATTTATTTTCATCCTCTTAATAGTGAATTTTGAAAGGAATTAGTCGGAATCCTTGATAACGTCTTCATTAGGTTTAACCATGACTTTGGCATGAAGCATGTCTGAGATAAGATGAGAGTAAAATAGGGATGTTTACTTGGATGTGGCTTGGATTAGTTTACACATATGGTGTATGATATACTTACAAAGGTTCATCTTATGATATGTTTTCATAAGATGAATAAAAAACACATCCTGATATTTCAGTACTAATAAATCACATTTCTTCGGGCTAATAAGGTTCTGTATAAGCCTAAATAAAAGACTTGGATCTCCATCATGTTCAGTAGCAATGGATCTTCTCTTGGTTCCATTTCCGGTCAAGCATTTTATTGCATTATCCAACACAAAGTATTCACTTGAAGGTGGATGTCCTCTCTGATAATCATAATAGATGCCTTAAAGAGGTATCCTAAGGCATGCATCCCAAAAACCTCGAAGTGAATGATCATTTCTTCCCATTGATATAGCTACACACAACATATCCCTCTTCAGAATAAATAAATAACTGAACATATTGATTAAATTAAGCCACAAACATAGGATTGATAAGCCTATCTTCATTCAAAACCCAATCTATCCAGCCCTTATTTTTTAAAAATATCAGAACCAGAGTCTTACTTGACAGAAGCCATTTAGGAAAACCTATTTCTTAGGTACTAAAACTCGGTTTACCAAATTTGGGATTAGAGGACCTTTGAGTTATATCTTGGGTTCCATTTTCTTCTTTGAGCTACATTTAATAGTAGTTGAAAATGATGACCATTTCATCCTTGGAATTCACCGAAGGTTCTAGTGACAAGTTTTGAAGGGTTTAAGAAGGGTTACAAATTGAGTGATTAGAAGAGATTTCGAGTGAAGGACATGTGATACATCATTTATTTTATCATTTAGGAATACCAAACGCCACAAATGTTAAAGTGTTGTAAAATAAAAGTAGTGAAATGAATAATTACCATTATAAAATTTTTTAATTAATAAGTAAAAATAATAAAATATATTTACATTGATACCATATTGGGACTTTAGCGTGATACAGTGAACAAATGTTATGGTGAAAAAGTAACTGAGTGTTACTACAAGATAGTAAACAAACATCATGGCGAGAAAGTAAATGAACGTAATGGTGAGACATTAACTGTTAGACAGTAATCATGAAATAATAACTTTGAGACCATAAACATGGAATAGTTAGATATAAAATAGTAATACATTTACTTAAGATTTATCATGCCTAATTCATGTATCATGTAGTCTATTATTTCATAATTTAATGTTTCGGTAAATATATCAACATGTTGATACTTAGTTCCAATGAATTCCAAACTGATATCATCTTTTTGATTAGGATCTCTCAAAAAGTGATATCTTACGTCAATATGCTTTGTCCTATAATTTGAAACAAGATTTTTCGAGATGTTAATAGCACTTGTGTTGTCACAATTTATATGTACATGCCTGAATTAAAATCCATAATCTAGTAATGTTTATTCCATCCACAAGATTTTGGCACAATAGCTTCCAGCAGCTATGTATTTAGCTTCTGTAGTAGATAATGTAAAAAAAACTCATACCACACCATGATACTAGTGACTTGCCTAAAAAATGTCATGTTCTAGAGGTTCTTTTTCTTCAGAACTTAAATAAACTGAAGTAAGCATCAGAATAACTAACTAATTCAAATGATTGTCCTCTAGGATAGAACAGTCTGTGATTGGGTGTATGCTTGAGGTATTTGAAAATTCTATTTACATCATTTAAATGATATTCCTTAGGATTTTCATGAAAAAGAGCACAAATACACACACTAAACATAATGTCATTTCGACTTGGAGTTAAGTAGGGTAAACATCCAATCAATCCACTATATGTTGTTTGATCAATAGATTATCCATCTTCGTCAAGAACCAACTTATAAGAGATACTCATGGGAGTGTTACTAATTTTAGTTCTATCCAATCCAAAACTTTTAAGATGATCTCTAGTATATTTACATTTTGTTAAGATATAACCATTGTTATTTTGAATGATTTTAAATCCTTGAAAGAATATTAGTTCACCCGTTAAACTTATTTTAAATTCATTTTTCATCATTTTAGAAAAATCAACACATAAATAATTTATTCAGGATCCATATATAATGTCATATAGATATATTTGAAAAACTAAAAATCATTAAAATTTCATTCCATAAAAAGTGTAGGATCAACTATTCCTTTTGTAAAACATTTGGAAATATGAATATTACTTAACCGATCATACCAGGGTCTTGGAGCATTTATTGTACCCTATAAAGCATTTGATAATTCAAAAATATGATTTGGAAAATGGGGTTTGTAAAACTAGGGGGTTGTTCTAAAACGTCATTCTCAGCAATGTACCCATTTAAGTATGAACTCTTAACATCCATTTGATATAGTTTGAAATTCACATGTGCAGCATAATCAAGCTAGATTCTGAGGGCCTTATGTATAGGAACTGGTGAAAAGGTCTCCTCATAATCAATTTTTTCTTCTTGACTATAGCCATGTGCAACTAATCTATCTGTGTTTCTAACTATGTTACCAGCCTTATTTACCTTATTTCTAAACACCCATTTAGTGACTATTGTGAATGTGTCCTTAGGACTTTCAATATGTATGAAAAAAAATTCTTTTCAAACTGAATAAGTTCTTCTAGCATATCCATCACCCAAAATTCATCATTGATAGCATCATTAATGTTTATAGGTTCATGTTTGGACAAGAAGACTTCATGTTCAACCTGATTTCTAAGAGAAGATCTATTTTGAGTTCCTTTGTCTAGGTCTCCTATAGCTTCATATAAAGGATGGCTCATAAGAGTTCTAATAGTTCTAGAAAAGAAAGGACTAGTGATTTCTGGTTCATCAACAGGTTCAGGTCCATTACGGGTTGAGTCTAATGATTTTCCAAAATATGAAGTCTTCCCAGATTGTTCCACATTTTCTGGTTTGGGGATTTTGGATTTTTGTTAAGATTCGATAGATCAACTTCAAGGTTCTCTATAATGGTTTTTGGCTCATGTCGATCTGTTTCATCCAATTTGTTAGGGACAGATTCTTCCACACATTTAGTTCTTTTATTGAACATTCTATATGCTTTACTGGATATAGAGTATCCTAAAAAGATACCTTCATCACTCTTGGACGCAAATTTATCATGACTGCACATAGTATTAAGAATATAGACTTTGTAGCCAAAACCTTTTTTGTAGTTAACCTTGGATTTTCTATTGTTCCATAACACATATGGAGTCTTCTTAAGAATGGGTCTAATTAGCACTCTATTGATTGTGTTGCGTGCTGTATTGACAGATTTAACGCGAAAATAAATAGTTAGTTCATATTTGCTATGCATTGTTCTAGGAATCTCTTGCAAGGTTCTATTTCTTCTTTCTACAACTCCATTTTGTTGCGGTGTTATAGGGGTATATAAATTGAGACTATAACCATTTTTAGAAGGGTTCAAACTCTTGATTTTCAAAATCATGGCTAGGATCAGTTATTAAGGATTTGATTCTACATCCACTAATAATTTCCAAAGACATGGCATATTTAGTAAAATAAGTGCATGCTTCACTTTTGTGAGATAGAAAGAAAGTCCAAGTATATCTAGAAAGGACATCTACAAGAACATAAAAATAGTGCTTCACATTTAAACCTGAAACTCTAGTAGTCCAAATAAATCCATGTGAACTAGTTTGAGAGATTGAGAAGTTGATACTTCATTCTGTGGCCTGAAGAAATTTTTTTGTTGTTTTCTCTATTGACATGGATTGAAAGAATTTTCATTTGTAAACTCATGTTTCGGAAAGTCTTTAACTAAACATTTTCGGGTTAGATATCTATGGGAGTGAATATTGCAGTGTCCTAGTCTCCTATGCCATAGCAAAGACACTTTTTGAAATATACATAAACATGAAGAATTTTGAGAAACTAAAGAATCTATGTTAACAAAGTAAAAATTTTCCTTCATTAAAGAAGAAAACACTATTTCATGTTTACAATTTAAGACATTGAAAGCATTATTGTCAAATAAATCATGAAATCCATCATCACATAATTGTGACATACTAAGCAGATTATATTTTAATCCATTAACAAATAGTACATTCGAAATTAAAAATGAGTTAGAGTTAACAATTTGGCCAAGGATAATGATATTCCATTTGGCATTGTCACCAAATGTGACTTGTCCTCTATCTATTTTAATTAGATTCTTGAAGCACGAGTAGCCTCCTATCATGTGTCTTGAACATCCACTTTCCATGTACTATTCACTTTTATAGGAACTATTTAATCCGCTTTCCTACAAAATTATTAACCAAAAAAAGATTTTGGTACCCATTCTTGTTTGGGTCTAGTAACATTAGTAATATATGATTTAGGAACCCATATCATCCGCATATGATTCCTATAAGAATTAATTAAAGCCTTTGAAAAATACTCTATTTTTTCTAGAAGAACATTACACAGGTAAAAATGAATTAAGAATTTAATTAGTTGAGTTTTTTCTAGAACAGGGAGTAAAACTATATCTCCTAGATTTGGAAACAAAATTTGGTCTACCATGATTTTTTTTCCTGGTTGATATCCAATGACAGAGGTGTATTTAGGGGAATTTTTCCCCATCATTTGAGTAAGAGTATTTTTCCCATTGGTAAACTTTTCTAGGTCATTCTGTAATTGCACATTAGACATTTTTAATGCATTGTTCTCCTAGAGTAGTTGCACATTTTTCTCTTATTTGGTTGTGAGTTCAGATTTAATAGTCACAGTAAGAGAATTCAATTTCTTCCATGATTTTTATCTTTTTTTAGTAGATTTTATGTTTCATCATGCATGTTACAGTTTTCATACATTTCTTTATTAATCATATTTTCAGAGTCACTCTAATTTTCATAATTGTATGAATTATGTACAACAGAGTTGAGTGTTTCCTATGATGAGTTTTTCATAATAAACATATTGGCATTATTTGCCTCTTCATCATGTGATGTTTTTGAGTCACTTGAACTGTCCTCAAAAGCACTCTAGGTTGCTTTCAAGGCCTTTTTATTCTTCATTTCCTTGTCCTCATATATCGTTTTGTACTTCGGCATTGGATAGTCTACATTGATATTTCCATTGTTCATACATTCATAGAAGACAATCAAATTATCCTTGTAATTTATTTTCTAGTCCTTCTTCTAATTTCCTTTTTGTTTATATATTCCCTTGATGTTAATATTTTGAAAAAATTTCTTCCACTTACTGAATTTGTAACAACATTAGGATAATTTAGCCATCTCATCATCACTATCTTGTGATGATTTTTCACTGTTAGAATTTTTTACAGATGATTTCAATTTCCTTTTGTCATTGTTCTTAGAGGTGGTGGTCTTGAATGCAACATATTTACTCTTTGGTTCATCCTCCTCTTCTGTGTTGACTTTCAGTACCTCTTCAAACATACTCAGTTTCCCAATGAGTTTTTTATAGGTAGCTTGCTGATATCACATGATTCTATAATAGAGAAAGAGGATCCTCTCCATATGTCGTATGAAGATCTGAGAATTCTCATGATTTTTTCTTCGGCAGTGTCAACACTTCCAAGAGAAATAATTATGTTGATAATATCATCGAAACTAAGATACATGTCAGATATAGGCTCATCACATTTCATTTTAAAGTTATCATATTTAATAGTATAACTATTAAGTCACATTTCTTTTACACTAGATGTTCCTTCATGTGAGATAGATAGTGTATCCCAAATTTGATGAGAAGTTTTACAAGAAGAAATTCAATTGAATTATTCATCTCTTTAAGAGAATTAGAAAGAAATCATAGCTTTGAAATTTTTATTGTAGGAAGTTTTGATAGGTTCATCCCTTGTGATTCAATCAGTATTAGGAATCTTATATTCATTTATAATGTAAGACCATATTTCAAAACCCGTACTCCCTAAATGAATTTTCATTTGAATTTTTCATTCAGTATGGTTGGTTCCATTAAAAAAATGGTGTTCTTTTAGTTTTAGCATCTTCAAATCTATTATCAATAACACATAAATATTTTGAAATAGCTAGAAATTTAGATTTAATAGAAATTTACAGATCTTAAAAGTACAACTACAATCAGTTTTGAAGTATTTTAAACAATGTCTTAATATTCGTAATAAAAAACCTACGATACCAAATGTGGGTCGGAGTAGATAACTCAATGGGGGGGGGGGTTGAATTGAGTATCTATAAAAATTTCTAATTAAAAATTATTTCTAAAATGTTTCCCCAAAATATTAAATGTATCATAATTAATCAAGGTTATATTTTTATAAGAGTTTGACTATTTGAGTAACATAGTAGAAGATTGATTACTTCTCAGTAATCTTAATTTACGTTATTAATATTACTTTTGATGTTATTATACTAAGAAAAGGAAATTATAACATCATTCCAAGAGTAACTATCAAGTTGAATTTAGAGATTTATGAATTATATAGTGAATTAGTAAAATAGAGAAAAGTAAATTAAACAACACTACAGATATGAAACAAGAGGATCTGTCTCAAGATGAGACCTAATCCACATCACTTGGTGATCACCTACCACTATGCAGTTTATATAAATAAACATGATCCACAACCTGGATTGGGGTTAACAATAGTACATAGCACTGTCCAGGATACATAGGGACCTCTTCCATAGTTCATCGTTTGTAAAAAAAACCTGTCCACACAAGGATCTCTTCCACAATTTTATGTGGGTATACACAAGAGTAAAAAATTGTTTGAGTATGGATACATTTTATCCTTCAGTTTAATGCACGAGACATAATATTTTTCTATACAGATACACACTATACATGAAAATTAATAAAATGCTACACAAGAGAGCACTAATATTGAGATAGGTTTATTAGTGATCTGAGTGTTGTTCTTTGTAGCTCTATATTTCTGAGATGAAGAAGATACAGAACTCAAGACATCGTATGGAAAACAGAGTGCCACAAGTCAGTTAGATTTTTCTTGTGTTCTACATTTTGTTTTACAGAGAGAATATGTTCTCGGGATTCCAGTAGACTTCATGTGTTCTTCATCAGAGTCGAGTTGCATGAGCCAATTCTCTAAAATGTATTCAGTTGTCATGTCCATGCCCGCCAACTTGTTCTTTAGTATCTTTCTACTTCTTGATTTTTATGGGCCTCATTACTCTTTTATCATGGAGTGCATGTGTTGGGGCCGACATGATGCATGTATTCTATACCTCGTACCACGTACTGTCCTATGACAAGTCTACAAATAAAAATTAGCTATGTTTGTGCATTAAAATCCTCAAATATGACTGTTAGAGATTAAATTGAATGAAGACAAAATATACTGGAAAACAGTGTCAGAGTATGTCACGGAAATGACTTCTCTTTCACACAGTGTCTGGATTGGTCACAGTGTCTCATTGTCACGTTGTCTTGTGGTCACGGTGTCTTGTGGTCACTATGTCTTAGGGTATCAGTGTCTCATGGTCACATTGTCTACTTTTTCATAGTGTATCATTAACAGTGTCTTGTTCATGGTGTCTGGATATCATGGTATCTATTTGTTACGGTGTCTCATGGTCACGATGTCTGCTTGTTCACAGTGTCTTGTTCAGGGTGCATTGTTCACAATGTCAGGATATCACTGTGTCTACATGTTATGGTGTCTCCTGACTTAGGCAAATATCTTTATTCAGAATGAAGAAGTTGTATTTATGAAATGAATTAAACATAATCATTATTTAGAGAATAATTATTAAGTGAATCAATATAGAATATAGTATACAAACTGAGTGTATAGAGATTTTGATAGCTTTCACAAAGCTACTTTATATTATATGTGAGATGGATTAAATAGATTTTACATGGTTTGTAATCTAAATATGATTTTTGATCATTAAAACATAATTAATACATGAGAAGACTAATCGGAATGTTGAGTGAACTCGGTATTGTAAGTGTCTATTTCCACTTAAATTGTCTTGAGAGATATGCTTTACTAATATGATGATTTGGGGTTTAAATCCATTACAATATGATAGGATTATAAGTGAGACATTCGTTTTTTGAAAAAAAATTGTTGTCTAAGAATATGTGTATTCAAAAAATTCGATGGCTTATTCATATGTTATTCTATCATGGAAAATTTTATGTTCAATCATTATGATTCATGCCTTATGAATATCCTAGAAATATTCAATTACTCACGATTCTAAAAATTGATACATAGATTATGGTTTTCATATCTTATGCTCATTTTCCCATTCCTTTTTGTTAATTTATGCTTAATTTTCATTATTATTTTAACATACTAAGCATCTGAGGGATACATCTTAATATTTAATTCCTTAATAAATGAACAAATATATTTCATACGATATGTGTATATAGGTTTATTGTTATTAAAAACATAGTGGGAGTTGATGTAATTTACATATGAACTAGTTTATTGTGTTTTAATGTTCCAATGGAAATATTCCAATAAAATCCACATGCTTGTGTATATGTAATATTAATAATTTTACTCCTAAAATTTTTAATATCGATGTATGATAAGACTATGTATCTATACTATATTTCATTCTATATCTCCTATAATTTTGGAGATAAGATTGTAATTTTCATGCTCGGATTACCTCCAAACAATTGGGACCTAGTGGCTCAGACTTAGCTAAAGCAGTATCATAGTAGTTTTTCCAAAGACTATATTATAATTGGGAGGTTTGGTTTTAAATATTAAAAAATTGTTTGATTGGTATTCAAGTTATTTTAGAGTAAAGGGATCCCAATATTCATATGAAATCTGACATAACTTGAAAATAAGAATCTATCAACCTTCTTATTGGCTCCACACAAAAAGACATTGGTTTTGGAGAATTTTTTTTTCAATTTTATAATATCTGAATGGTATATGTGTTTTCATGTCCTTCTTGGTTCTTATCTACAAATATTATCTTCAATAATATTACATCATGATAATTTTCAATATTCTATTACGAAAAAAATCTAGGAATAATTTCAAGAGAGTGTCCTGGTGATGACCTACTAAGAGATGAGGACTATGTTTGGGGACCAACTCATGAGTTATTTCATCCAAGAGTGAACAATGTTGTTATACCATATGATGAGTTTTTCATGGACCCTCCTCCTGTGGTCTATATAGATGATACTCAATATATTGAAAAGTGAACAGTTCTATTAGGTTCTAAATATTTTGTTCACTAGCTTATTGTGTTCTCTGAGTTTCAAGGATATAAGCCACATTGGATTTGCGATATCCATACTCTCTAGTAGTGGTGGATTATCTGGAGGTTCTAGTTCGCATTTTCTATGATTCATGGCCCCTAACTAATAATATTGTCACACTCACAACTAGTATCCTTGATAGATAAGTAATTTTTTATGATTGTAGTGATAGATGATTCATTATTGTTGATTTTACAATGTAAGTTTCAGAGATGGTGTCCACATAGGTTTTCTATTGAGGAGGAACCACTTCTTAGGTCATATAGGTCTACAATCAGATTATGGTGTGCATATATCTATTAGGAATAATACCACTTCATAGTGGTCATATTAAATAGAATTATATACGGAGATTTATTGAATTGATAAATAACTATGTTGGAGATTCTTGACGTAGATTTATACACACCAAGACGTGTGACTCTTAGTCCATTAAACTAATTCTAATGAAATTATCAAAAAATTTGTGGAAGTGAAAGTGACTTAAAAATCAGATAGTGTTGAGGTGTGGTGTATGAGATCTATAGAATTTTATAAATATGGAATTTTTTGGTTCGTAAGTGTTTTTTAGTAACTATATAATAGTGGTAGTTGTCAGTGGGTATATATTTCTTAATCCGAAATAGGATTATGACTCTGAGGTTATTGGTGTAATTAAGGTACAACCTATGTCTTTTTCACAGTAGTTCAGTTATGGTGTCTAGTCAAAACACATTATCATGGGTAAATCCCATGTTATAGGTCTCAAAATACAAGGAAATCCTTTTAGATCTAACCATGTGTTAAATGAATCCTATAGAGAGTGTTTTTGACCATACACTTTTACTTAAAGTGTGATATAACTTCTTTAAGAGAGATTGACTATTGTTAAATTATTTCAGAATCAATGGGGTTAACATATCAGTTTTTCCTATGTATGGAAATATATCATACCGTTCATTCCATGTTAACTACTAATAGTGAGGGTTTTAGTGTAGTAATGTAATTATGATGAAATTCAGCCTCCTTTGATGATAAGTAATTTTAGCAATATCATGAAGAACTTTTGTGCTAGATGATATAACCAATTCCTTATCAAGTGGATAGTATGACCCTATTAATTGAATATGTTATGATCAATTATATTCCTATATTGATGGATAATTACAATGAAATTTTACCTATGGTTATTAAATAATTTCATCCCCTTAGGCATTAGTTTTTTATATGGGAATTCCCTAGGGAAGGATTAATATTTACACTAGTATATTAGATGGATATTTGTTTTTGTGAGTACTAATAGTGAATTAAGGATTTTTGATGATAGGTGGATTTTGGGTACTAGTTTTCCAACTAAGATTTTCAAATTTAATTATCCTTAGGTGATGATGAGATCCTGATATTAGGTGTTCATTTTCATCACCTAAATATATAAACTATTAGGATAAAGGAGAACCAACCTGAAAAATAATTATTTCACTAACCACTTTTAATGTAACTAAATTATATATTGATATAAACTATTGAAAAGTTTTAATTTTTTTTATAAATGGTTTTATATAAAATTTATTACATTTTCTATCCTAATGGTGTGATTAAGGAATTAATTAAGTGAAAACCTTCTGTGTTTCATTAATCACCCACTATTTAGTAGTATGGGGAGACATAGGAAAGGGAAATGTATCAATCATCTTTAAAGGGGCCTCATGAATATTAGTGATAGAAATTTCTTTTACAAAATATTTCATGTTGGGAGTGTTGGAGATGTGTCTTTGGATTCTTTATGTTTTTTTTAATATTGTCTTCCTCTTGAGTAATTTGTTTTTTGTAAGAGTGTGGTTTGTTAATATTGTATTTCCGTATTTCATTGAGATGTATTAATATGTTATAATGCATTATATAGTTTTTGTTTCCTTATGAGATACTTAGACCTTGTTGTTTTATTAACATAGGGAAAATCATCCCCCAATTCTATTGAATACATTTACATTTATTTCAAAACAATCATGCCTTACGGATGTCGCATAAGGCCATGTATCAATTCTAAATACACTCATGAAAATTATAAGGGGAATTATGTAACAAGTGGTATTATATTTTTTGGTCCTTATCTCGATAATAGAATCATTCAGGGTTAGTCCTAATCATTTGGGGTAAATGGTATTCAATGTCAATCAAGGAGTTGAAAATCCATCTACATTATTCATCATTATGAGATTGTAGAAAGGTGTAGGATTATTTAGATGTGATATTTAGAGCACATAAATATTTTTTAACCTATTTAAATAAAACAAAATGTTACATAAGAGTTGGGTACATAAGTATTTTGGACACACATATAGGAATTTTAATATAATTTTCATAGGTTTATCCAATGAGATGTTAATTAGATGAATTATATAAATGACATCCCACTATGACAGACAATTTAATTTAGTGCAATTATTTATGATATGGGAAAATGTGTTGATTTTTGAAAAATGATTATCTTTTTCAATTGTAAAATTTGGAAAATAGATTATTAATTTTTTTTTGAAATAAATTTGTTTTCTAATTATTGGGGGAATATTAAAATATGGATGAAACAATAAAATATAAATTTATTTGAAAGTATAGTTTTTATTGAAGTGGTATGATAGACATTGAAATTTTAAACGCTTTTTTACTATAGAGTGAAACATATAGTGTTTCTTGTGTTGATATAAAATAAAACCTAGTATGAATCTTATAAACTAAATGGATTAAGATGTATAGAATGTGGTTTCACATGAGCATCATGTGAACTAATATCCCTCTCATAGTATATTGCTTATTTTTTAGGTGATGGTTAGATGAAATATGAGGAATGAACTGAGGTTGGTGGATCAATCCATCTACTTTGATAAAGATAATCCACCAATATTTCTAAGTGATTTAGAACTAGTTAAGGTAGATGTGTCTTATAATTTGATTATTTGAGTAATTTATTACCTATGAAAACTAGAATAGCATAATTTCAAGTTGAAGTCTTATATTCATGATGGTATTTTACAATAATTATTGGATTTAGATGATTATTATAAACTAGAAAAATTCGTTACTTGAACGTTTTTGATGATTTTTTCAACAAAAAATTGTATCCTCATAATTCAGGAAAGATATATTTTTTATCTTGAATATGAAAAATATTTCAGTTATAGTTTATATGGGTAAATATATATTTTTTTCCAGTATTCATAGAATTGTTGTCTTATTAAGTCCTTGACGGAACACATTCTCTAACTGGGACAATGGGAAGAGATTCTACTGAATATTTCGATTCATTGTATTAAAAATTATATTGTGATGGAAAAAATAAAGATTGTGTGATCAATGGACAAATCAATAGATATGGATTGATAAAGCTGGTTGAAATCTACATGAAATTGTGGGAACTCTGATTGTCGGAATTATATAAAGATACACACCTATTTCAAATGTATGAGTAATAATTAGTGTTTAACATCTAGAACTGTGAATCTTCTGCCATTCCCCAAGAGTAATGCGGGATATTTCTAGTGTGGAATGTTAAACCACCTGAAGAAAGAGTGTAATAAACGACCTATATAAGGACACAAAAATAAATCAGATAGGGAATCAACAGTGTTAGTTTTTAAGGGATCCATGTTCAGGTGTTTGGGAAACATCTCATGGGTTGAAAACAACGTAAGATTCGATGGGATGAGGGAGAAAAAAATTATTTGTAAGAAAAATTGATCTATCCATAGACATTCATGGAATACCATGAATACTCAGTAAGGTAAGTCCCAATAATAAAATAAGAAACCATTTATAGTTAAAAATAATTTATATGGAGATGAGAATGTTTTTGTGGATGATCAATTCAGAATTTCAACAGTGATTGATATTATTAATTTTTATTCTACTCCCATGAAACCACTGTTTGATATAGGTTAATACCATTCATTTATTTATTATCATGAATTTCATTTTCTAGGTTTAAATGTTTTAGATAATGCCTTATTTATGGAAACTTAAAATTCATCTTGGTCAAAGAGAATATCGAGGATTTATGTGTATATCATGACAGATAATTTTTTAGGAAGAAATATTGATATGGAATTTGTCTATTATTTATATGGATATATATGATTTAATCCTGGATATCGATTGGTTAAAAATGTTCAATGCTCACATTTATTTCCTTACCTGAAGAGTCACCTTTATTAATGTTAATGGCATAGTGCATCTCTTTAGATGAGACTAGAATGTAATGGAAGGTGAAATAAGATTGTTGGCAGAAATAGTCATCAATATCTCATTCTAGTTAGTATAGTTTTCTTTGGAATCAATAGAAGTGATCAATAATAATATTTTTACAGTGGTGTTTAACTAGTTTATGGATGTATTTCTCAATAACATGTCATGGTTTCCACCCAATAGTTATGTGGAGTTTACTATTGACCTCATTCTAAGGACCACTATTTTCCTTTCAATATTACTAAATTGATCCAATATGATTAAGGATAATGAATGTGCACATTGAATAAATGAAATGAAACGTGTTCATTTGGACAAGAACGTCTTTTTGGGAATCACCAGTCTTGTTTTTTAAACAGTTGGATTAAACTCTTTTGTTTTATTTGGATGATCATAATATTTACCAAGTTTCGATAAAGGAAAAGTATCCACATTGATGAATTGATGATTATTTTGAAAATATTAAGGGATATAAATATTTTTACAGTATTTACTTATGATCAAGATATCGAAAATTGTTGGTATTAAATGATGATGTTAAAAAAAAATATCATTCAATAGTATATATTTTTGTTACATTTATGTGTTTATTACTTTCGTTCTTAATAATGCAATGACTGTCCTTATGGAATTGATAAATCAGTGTTTTTATAGATATCTAGATTCTATTATAGTGTGGTGTGTTGATTAAATATTGCTATATTCACATATAAGTGATGAGAATGAGAAACACTATGAGATAATGTTGTTTATTTTTTGTGATCATCGTTTGTATTCCAAATAATTAATGTGAAATTTTTCCATACAAGAGGTTTGTTTCCTATGCCATGTAATCTATGAATGTTGTGGTTCTATGGATTTCTAATATACAGAAGCTATTATCTCCTAGAAACTACCAAATAATTTCATTATGATACACATATTCCTTGGTCTATATGGTTATTACTGATATTTATTTGTTGATTTTTCACAAATCACATCACCTAGGAGGCCTTTTACATGGTTAAATGTTCCATCCAATGGAATAGGGAATTCTATAACTCTTTTCATGAGCCTTCTGTTCAACATACATCAGAATCAATAATGAAATTTTAGGAATCACGATAGGGGTATGTGGATTATTTAGAAGCTTCTAAATCACGGATCAGATTTGTTCTCACAGAAGGAGTTCATGTTTTTTCTTATGGATTATGAAAGTTACAAATACATGTGAAAAAATATCCTTCCCATGATTAGGATTTATATTTCCTAGCCCATTCTTTGAGAACATGGATTCACTAAATCTATGGTGTGAAATTTATATTTTATATATCCTATGTTCATAAATCTATTTCCTCATAATGGAATTTTAATATATAAAAGTGAATATGGACAGATTAACTCAATTTTTTTTGACTTGATTTATAAATTTTTTAAAGTTAGTTAATTATAAGATTATTTAATTTTATATTCATATGTATTGTTGGAAAAGAAGGCTTAGGTCAATGGTAGTTAGAGATGATCGTATCTAACATGCACATGGATTGTGAAGACTGAGGAAGTGAGATTGTTTTTTTCTTTGATTCTGTTTTTTTTCTAATTTGATGAATTTATGGAAATAGGAAAAGACATGAAAAAAAAAATTTGTTTTTTTGAGGTTCGAACTCAATGGTGTGGAGACCATTGATGGATGTTGTATAAATGAAAGATTGATTTTATTTTTTAAAGATTGGATGGCCATAAATACTGATCATTTGGAAGAAATATATCATTGTTTACACCATTTGAGATGGGATTCTCATCCTATATTATATAATATGTATAATGCTTTAAAAACATAGTTTTGGTTCGTTAGTATGAAAATTATGGAGGATGCGTTTGTTTCGATATTCTTAACTTGACGACAAGTTAAATAAGTGAATTTAAAACTAGTTGGTATGATGTAGTCTTTACATATCATTGTTTGAAAATGGTAGCATATTTCCTTATTTTTTGTAACATGTATTCCATGAAGCGTTCAAAAACATTATTCCATATGGTTGATAGTTTATAAAATAACTAAGTCATCTAAATTCATCCCTACTGATGAATATCACATGGTGATGGTCTTATGTAAAAAATTTATAAAACATGTTTTAAAGAGGTCTATGGTACCAATATTTCTACTATAAGAGGGATATCCATGGTTTACATATCATTTCTAGATGCCCATACAGAAATTCCATTGGAATCAATTGACTATGAGTACTACATATCATCCAAATATGGATTAGAAATATGAGAGGACAATAAAAATGATGTAAGACATGTTGTCACATTCTGTAATAGATTTTGGTTCCTCATGAGATGATCATATACCCTTAGTGGAGTTATCATATAACAACAGTTATGGATCCTTAATACATATTTCTCCTTTTGAAACATTGTGATAGTTTCTTTATCATTATCCACCTTGATGGGTGGTAACATGTCAGATGTCATTCTCTGGGCCAATAATTGTATAAGAGATAACAAAAAGGATTTATTTGATTCAAAAATAAATGGAAACCTCTCAATGTAATCAGAAATCATATATGTAAAATCATTTATAGTAATTATTAATTGTTGTGAGGTATCATGTATTCTGGAAAATCAGTCCATGGCATCAGAATCATCTCTATGAGATGAAGGGAATTCTATCTCATCAATATAGAGCCCCATTTGATATATGTGATTGGGTAGTGAGGGGTCATATAAGATGGATTTTACCATAAATTATGGAGCGATGCATATGGTGTTTCACGAATCTCAGTTGAAAATGAATACAACTGATCATGTACATGGGATTCATTGTGTTCAGGTTAACATACTAGTTGAGGAATCATTGGTGTATATTCCATTGTGGATTGTTAATAAGAAAGATAAATAATTCTGTGGATAAAAAATATTTCTAGTATGGGTTTGGGGAAGCATGGTCAGATCTGAGATGATATTTTGGAATGTGAGAAAGGAATGGTCAATCAATTTCTTGGACTCTGTCTAAAAGGAAGTAATTTATACATTTTGGGAATAGAATGACTGATGGTGGGGAGAATATATCACCCCTTATTCCATTTAGGTAATCATTTATTTTTGTATATTGAGAATGTAATGTGTTTTTGGGATATTTGGGATGGTTTGGAAGACTATTGATTTTTTTTTGGGAATTTTATAAAGGTTTTCAATTTGATCATGGTGAGTGATAATAATGAAACTCCTACACTAAACTGTTAAAGGTGAAAAAAGAGATTTTGGAATGTCCTACTGTTAGGACCATAGTTTTTCCAAATTAAAAACCACCTAGGAAAAACCTTGAAAAGTGAAGAAGTGGGAAAAAATGATTTTGAACATGGGATTTATTATCACATGGTACAATAGTGTGAGATGGTTCCTTACACATCTAGAAAATGGGGATACCACCACGGATCTATATCCGCCTTGTTAATGTTGTGGCTATAGACCTATTTTTTGTGGCCTATGGCCACGGATTGCAAAACCGTGGCCATAGGCCAATTTTTTGATTGCCCTATGGCCATTGTTCTCCATAACCGTGGCTATAGGGCTTATCCACATCTGCGTGAAAAATATTCCTACCAAATATTTGACGAGAAGACCTATTGCATAGTTTTGAGTCTATTCCCACAAGTTTTATTAATATATATATCATAATATATATAAATATATATATACACCCAAATTGTGCCGCGGTGTAGTGGTAAGTGTGATGGACTACATAGTGGAGGTGCAAGGATCATAACCCTCTGGGGTCATTTATAATTTTGTCTATTGCCGTGGTTTAAACTGTGGCTATAGGACAAGCACTACAGTTTCAAATTTGGAGGCCTATTTCCAGGGTTTTCAAAACCCTAGAAATAGTTCTGGACCTACTGCCATGACGATATCAGCCACGGTTGGCCAAAATTTTGGTCATAGATTTGGGCCATGGTTTTGGGGCCTTTTAACATGGGTTTGAATAGTGTAAATAGACCTTTATTCCTATTTTGATAGGTAGAGTTTGTCACATTATCATTTCCCTATTTTAATATTTAGGTAATTAACTAGGCATGGATTAAATGTTAGTTCCTAAAAAATTCTATCTCACTATTTTTCATCTATAATAAAGTATTTGTTCACTATTATTGGCCATAAATAAATTTTCTTCCCCCCAAAGGATGTGGTGTTTGTACACTCTAAACTAAAACAAATACTACGTCATTTCATGGTGTATTGAATCTAGATTCCCTACGTATATCGTAATTTATAATAGTTTTTCTAAGATCTATTTTTCAACTCTCCCCAGAAATAATTGATCTATGATGTTCTGGATTGATAAATTATGGTTGATTCTAATCATGATGATATATAGATTTGGTAATGTCCAGGAATGGAATCAAAGGGGGGGGGGGGGGGGGGTTTGTGTATATTTGGCCATGTTTTTTTGAATAATTCATTTTTTTATTCATTATCATTATAATTCCTGAGGTTGGTGGCATCAAATTTGTCACACATTGTTAGAGTAATAATAATTAGTTATAAATTTATTTAATTGCATGAAATTTATTTTAAATATATCAGAAAATCATGATATAATACATTTTTATTGATTATTAGTAGTTTTTGGTGAATTTTTGGAAATTTGTTATTATGATAGTTTCATTTTTTATTTATTTTAAAATAATGAACCTAAAAATTTAATTTGACTAATTTATAGAAAATGGTTTTTGGAAATGGTTTTTAATAAAAATAGACTTTAGTTATATTTTTATGAAATGGTTGTTTTTGAATGGTTTTGTCATACATGGGTTGGTGAGATTTCATTCTTTTGGCATGACCCTAAATAAGGGGTGTGTACCATTCATATACAAAGGGATGTGACCCAGTATAGGGGGCAAGTGTCATTTAAGAATAATTAGATTTTCCAATATGTGATGACTTAATGGACTGACAAGAAACATCTCATGAGTATGGAACTATCATAGAATCATTCATGTCTTCCTATGTGTATTAATCATGGATTTCTTATAAGAAAAAGTAATTTGAAATTCTTGTAATAGTTTTTTTTCACTTTGAATATTTTTTGGTTGAAAACTTCATTATATAGTGATATATAATCGTCAAATGTCTTAATGATATTAAAATAATTTTTTATATAGATGTGATATATTGTTCTATAATAGTATCATGAGTAGGGTAGTCATTTGGTAATTACTAATGATTATCATTAATAACCCCTACTTTGGAAAATTGGTGATTTTCCAGATATTAATTATCAAGATACATAGAAAGGTAGGGTATGGATCTTATTTAGCGGGGAATTGTGATATTTGGGAATGGAATGTGGAATTATAACATGTAGAATGTTTGGATCTATAGAGATATGTCTTTGTAGTCATTTTGTTTTTTGATTAATATTTCTACTAAGGTGCTCTGGTTTTAGTTATGTTGTTATTTGATTTCATTGACTTTTTGTACTACACTAATATGCTTTAATTTTTTATCCGGAATCATATAGTTTTTTTAATTATGAGTTACTATTTAGTTGTTATTCTATTACAATAGATAAAATCACCCAACAACTGTATTTAGAAACTCATCATTTATTTAATGCATTTTTTACAAGGAGATATCACCTAAGTCCATATTGTAATACCCCCTCATATCAGGAAAATGTGGATGGGTGGGATGTTACATTGCTAAATTAAAAATCTTATTTTTATATTATTTTTATTACTCTATAAATTCATATTTTTTCAATAAAATAGTATCATATATTATAAAGTCATTATTACAACATCATGATGTTATGAGAGTTAGGGTATTCAAAAATAAAATTATATTTTACTATTCAACAAAAAAATATTCATTTCCCAAAAAATAAAAATATTCATTTGATGATAATATTGCAACAATGAATCTAAGCATTGATTTAATTTAATTAATTTCAATTTCTTATATTTTTGTGAATTTTTATATTCAATTAAAATGTATATAATGTCAAATAAAAACAATGTTACTAAAGAAGAATTATTTATAACAATTGTAGATTAAATTAATTCACCATATAATTTCATATTTATATCATTGATTATATTTATTTATATTACCAATATTTCTATTATTTGCATCAATAAATTTTAGAAATATCATATTTTGAAAATTCATTATTTGATAAATATATTTTCATTCAAAAAAATTAATTTTTACCATATATTTATTATGATTTTCCACCACAATAATATTCATAATATATTTTAAAAAAATTATTGTAATTTTTAATTTTTATCTTTAGCATAAAAATTATTTTATTATATCAAATATAAACAAAAAAAATCAACTGATAATATTTTTCCTCATGGAATTATACAAATTAAATATTAATCATATATTACAAGATTAATTTCATTTTGAATATAAAATCGTTTACTTCAATAGATTCATATTTTATAGTAATTTGTTATCCAAAATTAACATATTTCCTAAAACATGTAGGGTTTTATAAGGGTTTATTTTATTAATCTCAACGAATTTTAATAACCACTACTACATGAACACTTCTACAAACTATCCACAATAACCAAAAGCATAAAAAACCTACTCTAGATATAATAAAAAGTACTGATGAGAACATACCTAATTTATTGTATCTATAAAATCTAATTTTAAAAAAATATTAAATTAATTATTTAATTTAAATATAATTAATGATAAATACTTTTTAGTTAGCAATTATTTTCATTCGATTATTCAAAAAATAATTTTTTTCATAGTAATTTCATTAATTAACATTTTCATTATCACTAATGGCATTCTTAGTAACTATGATTATATAAAAATCACATCCAAAATTTACCAAAGACTATATATTCCACCACACAACACATTGATATGTACCCCATAACTATTATACAAATAAATCAAGCCATATAACATGCTTTATTTACTAGAACAATGAAATATGATAATACAAACCTCTAATACCTTTTCTAATCCACCTCTCACACATTACTCATGGATTAAAAATACATGTTAAATATTTTCCAAATAAATAATAATAATAAATTAAATTTCATATCAGTAATAATCCTTATCATATTCCATTAAAATTTATTAAAACACTTCCTTCTATGAGTAATTTCATATTCACACAACACATTAAGCCTAATAATATAAATTGTTACCCAAACATTTGTAAATAAATAAATCATTAATATTATTATTTACATATAACATTTTTAATATTTATTGGTATGTATTAGTAATTATATATCAGGTATTCAAACTAGAAATAATTATCCTTTACGAAAAATAATATATATATTTACATGAAATGTATTAAAACTAATAAAAAGATAACTAATTATCATTGTTTTTATATTATAATTTATTATATATAATATATTAATTTAAACTATCCCTCAAATGAATAAATGGAAATCCATGTTCTCTAGTTACAAATGAGTAATTAAAGAGAGATCTACAATTAGATACCCCATGATGAATAATTAAGGAATATAAATATAAATTTAATGAGATTAACAATGACCAAGAAAAACACTACATGATCTTGACAATGACAAAACCAAATTACCAATTATATCCTAAAATCATATACCAATAAAATATAGCTTAAAGCTCATGGATTTTACATTTTAAATGATAAGGACATCTTGGATAAAAAATACATGTGAATAGGGTATGGGGTGCCTCATATATAGATAGATAAATGAAAACTAATTAAGGTTATTAAATTCTTAGTGGAATATCATGATGGAAATATTTAAATATTTATGAAAATATATGGTTCATAGAATGAAATATAATTTTATTAAAAAAATGAACTAATCAAATTGGAAACCCCTACTATTGAATCACCTAGGAATGGAATCCTAAAAATGGCCATGATGGACTCATTTGAATCCTGATTGTATAATGTATAATTAAAAATTGAACGTTTCTTCATCTCATGATGGTCATTCTTACAATTCAAAATTTTATTAGAAATCCCGTCAATTTTTTAGTACCAAATACTTTTACTTGATATCTCAAATGTGACATCCCTTGAAGAACCACACAATTTTTTTGAGTTTCCATATCTATTTCAAGAGTACCATAACTCTTTATTCATTATACCAGAAGCACCATCCCGATTTCAAATTCACTAGAAAAACATAACCAAACTTCAATAAAAAACAACCACATATCCTGAATTATAAATTCATCAATCGTATTTTATTTGTATCGAAAATTTTTAGGAACCAAGTTTTTTGAAATTTTTGTCTCTATGGTGGAATGATTCGATTAGATTACAACTCATGATTGGAGATGATATGATCTGTAATATTATAAAATCCATATATATGAGTAAACTAAATGGGTCCCAAATATTCATTATGTACATTATTTGATTCTGATGTTACACCACCTATTAATATCCTAGGACTACATACTATAATACATAATCAACATGTCATCAATTACACCCATTGTAAAGAAATTAACTAAAATAGATATTACAAGTCACATCTTCACCCAATCATTAGAATGAAAAATTCTGCATGAAATAAGGATACATATTTTCTTCATTATAGACTCCACAATAATAATTTTCTAGGGAATGATAATTCTTACCCTTGACATAAAGGTAACTCTCATACACTCTCTCTATAATCCTAATGTACAAAAATATTATTTAACAATATAAGAACGGATAAACAATTATAGGGTCTTTATTTCAATATCTCTATATGTGATATTGATTTTTTATTATAATCTATTTTTAAATTTTTTATATGATTGTAAATATTTATTCACTAAAGTCTTTGAAGTGTAATCATATTTATAAAGGTGTTGGAAATGTAAACTCATCCTTGAAGTAGAATTTTTATATATGCTTCTTTTCAAAAAAAACCAATGAATCAATAGTAAAATATATGTTTTCATTTAAAATTGAAACTGAAAAGGGGTGAAATGTTTAAATAAAAGAAATTTATTCTATGAATATCATATATATTTTAATATAACATATTTAATCCCCAAGGATATTCATATTTGGGATCACCCTATATAATATTTTTATTGATTAATTTTTTTAATGCTTTAATATGTTGTTACATCTTCACGCAGTCAAAATCATGTGTTTCAAATGTAAATAAATATTTTAATCATTTTTTGGTCATGTTTTTGGATGATTGTTATTTGAATTAGATTATGTGGACGGTAAATATTTTATTTATAGATATACCCAACACTGAGTTCATGAATGAATGGAAATAATCATAATGAGAAGTCATACTATGGTACAATTGTATTGAGTCATATACTAATTATATTTATTATGGAATTATTAATGATTATCTGTAATTAATTTATAATTGAAAATAATTAATTATTTGAATTAATGATTTATGGTGTGTTTTATTGTCTATTTTGAGAATTGGTATTGAAATTTTATTATTGATGAAGATATATTATTTATATACATATTAACGATTCATCAGGATTTTAGGGATATGTGTATTTACATAAATTAATTTCATTTTCATTACATATCTATTGATAGAACTAACTAAATTATACCATTGTACCCCCTAAATAACATTATTATGAAGAACATTGGTGGTGATGGGGGACCACTATTTTACCAGTGGAATGTTTAAAGGTACCTAGTTTCCTAATATGAATTTGATAAATAAACATAATGTTATTAATTACCTTTAAAATATTTCATAACTCCATTGAGGTTTCATACATATATATATTCTATTCACATATATACCTAGAGAATCAACCATGGCACTTATTACCCATTTCAACATTCATTTCATTCTCAACATAAAATCCACGAGTGTTCTATATTTTGATTCAAATTTGGATGATCATCATCATTATAATATAATTCAAACAAAAAATGTGACAATTATGTATATATGATATGTCTTGTTTATGTTTTCACTAATATAAAATAGGATAGATTAATTTATAAGTATTCACTATCGATTTACTGATATAGAAGTGAGGTACGTACTCTCTATTAGATTTCAATATTTTTTGGCTTGAAGCTGGACATGTCATTGGTGGTACAATTTGTTTATATTTATTTATTTTTTTATTGAGATATTTTTAGATTTTTTATTAATGTCTATTAACTATGAATTTTTTGTTTAATGGTTATGAGGGTTTATAATTTTAGTTACATTATCTATGAAATTTTATAGATTTTATTGTACTACCTTTAATTATTACACAATATGAGGATTTTTATATTGGTTATAGATGTTTTTCCATACACTTTTTGTCGTTATGGATATATAAAAATGGAATGACAGTCACTTATTTGAATGAAATTATTTACGAAGGTTATTCATTAATTTTATAATTAAATTTTTGGTTTTCCATAATTATTTAATATATCATAGTGGTAAATTTTAACAAGATTAAATATAAGACAATGAAATGTATCTAATTATAAATTTTATTACTTTACAATAATATATTAAAATATCTGGAAGAAATATATCCAATGAATTTCACAATCATTTTATTTAACAATATTAAAAAAATTATTTATAGTTTTTGTTGGTTAATATATTATTCCAGGTTATCATATAGTTCATAACATATAATATTAATTGGATATCAATAAATAAATTGTTATATTATATTTTTATTCAGGTTATCTTATATATAACTTTTTTTGGAATTTTTTATTTTAGAATTATATTTTCTATGAATAGGAAATCTGATCTGGGTTTTTAAATGTTAACATTATTTTAATTATATTGGTTCTTGTTCTAAATTGTTATATTCTTTTATATAGTGTTAAAATATTTAATAGGATTTTGTTTTCCCAATATAATGTTTTACAATTTAATAATATTGTTAAAACATTAGTTAAAAATTCTATTGTATTTTATTTTGAGGCCATATAACAATAACTATATTTTGTATCCATATAGAATATGATATATTGAAAATATATAATATAAATGTATCTATATGATAAATAAATTGTTTTTTAGTATAAGTTTACCTTACTCATGAATTTTCTATTGAGTCCCTTGTCGTGTAATTTATGGGAAAGAATCATTCATATAAAATAAGAATGAAATATTATTTTAATTGAAATAGAATACCATAATTACGTTATTTCCTAAATAATGTAATTATACATTATTTCCCATTAATTGAAACTCTATCTTGTCACCAAATTGGGTTGGTCACAATACCTCAATTATACATTCTTGTATGCCATAGGATTCCAATTAGTAGAGATTATTTAATTATAACTGTAGATAAATGATAACCAAATATATAGTATTTTAATAATAGTGTAAAATTATATCATCATAGTGGGAATTCATGAAGTAGTATAATCATAGTTGAAATTCCTCAATGACAAGGTAAATAATTGTTCAAAAAATTTAAAACATATGTAATCATTGGATAGAATGTTTCTATGTTTAAATATTGGTTTCATACATATGAATGACTAAAAAACTCCACTAATAGTCATATTACCCTAATCTGGATCCCCATGTAGGATGCATATTCAATATACAACTCAAATTGTAATAAAAAATAAAAAAGGACGCCTTTTCCCTTGTCCAAAGAGGCATCCATGAAATCTCATCAAATACCCGATGAATGAAAACATGAATATAGTGTGAGAAAAACATAGTAGGTAGATAATATTGTGTTTTAAAAAAAGTGTAATAGTATTTTCATAAATAAAGTGATTAATAGGGGATTTATTAATCAATTAATTTGACACAAAATTTAATTTTATTTTGACCCATTCTAGAATATCACTAAGAATCTAGAATCTCATTTCAAAAAAAATACATAACTTCCTGAATGAAATTATGACCAATTTCAAGACCTAAATATAATTATTTTATCATAACATGGCCTTGGACTCTATAAAACAATTTCAACATTACATTTCTAACAACTCTATATAACAATTTCAACAGATCCCAGGCAAACCCACTATATACATATTTCAATATAACCGGGTCAACACATCTATATAATAATTTCACCATAACCATGTCAATCCCTATATATGATCATTTCAATATAACCGGTATTTTACCTCTTATAATACTTTTAATATTTACTATCACAAGATCTCAATATAAATATTTTAGTAAAACCAAACCAATCCCTATATAAATGAATTTCAGAAAAATTGTGGAATTACCTCTATATTAGAATGACCTCATAAGGAGTAAAATCCCTCTATGTATTAATTTCCTCATAACAATTTCATGCCCACTATATAATAATTTCAGTATAACAGGATAAGACCCATACATAATCATTTCATGGTGGCCTTGCTCTGACCTCATTTTTTGAATTTCTATGTCACCATTACATGACATCAATATATGCATATCAACATAACAAAAAACACATGTCATAATGGAATGAATTAAACTATATTACAACATATTCTGCAATGTTCATTTCCTCCAATTCTAATTTTTGTTTTTATTACCCTTTAATTCATCAATTCATATATTAACAAAAAATCATGATAGTTTACATAAATTTACCATATCAAATTACCACTACTCATTTCAATAAACACGTAAATCATCATCTAAATTGATTCCATCACAATAAATATCTTATTATCTCTCACTATATAAATCATGTTTCAACTAAAACACAAATTCATTTTTATTCAACAATATGGTCACCATATTGGTGTACTCAAGCATGATCTCAACAATATTAGATCCAAAGGCATAAAATTAGTGTTACAAACATATTACCATAATGAAACATTATTTCGACTAGTTAAGAAGCTTGTTGTGTCTATGGGATCACATATTATTTCAAAAAAATTAAAAATAGAAATAAACCATGTATATTTTTTTCAAGACCACCTATCATTAGCTAGTGATCATGTAAACACCATTAATTGGGAAAACAATTAAAGAATAAAGATGAATGATATTATCAAGGAAATAATATATCCCTCATACCATAATATCAATTCCCAAATCAATAACACATAAGAAATTATAACATTATAATAGAGGATTATGGATGAATGAATAAAACAAAACATAATAAACTCATGATAGATAAATGATAGATCACTATGTCTAAGAGGTAATTATTTCCCCAAAAAATGTATGATTTCTCCCTATACTTTTAGAGAGAAGTCTGCACAATAAATTCCCTAAGAGGCATTCATGAAATTGGATAAAAAACTTATGTTCCCCAAAATTTGTATTATGATCACCTTTCATTGAGTTAATTACACTAATGCCAAAAAAATGCATTTACATGGGTAAAAAATAATGTAATAAACATATTCACAACTTGAAACAAATTCATGGAATGTGTAACATTCATTCAATAAAAATTTATAGTATATCATACGGTTTATGGATTTACTTCCAATATTATATTAACGAAGTGAAAATATCCTTCACTTAATATTAATTTTATAATACTTCTTAAAATACAAAAAATATATCTACTCCACTAGAGTATATAGATAATCCCTTTGTGAATGTAGACACATTTATACCCAATCTCCACATTTTTAGAAGAAAAAACATCATGGAATATTAAGTCAAATTTCATGGAAATTGATATACATCCCCAAGAAAAAGGCATATCCACATAGGTTTAATGAAAATATAACCCATAAAAATTATATGAAATCATTAGTAAGAATGGTAAAAACATGGAAAATAATGGATCTTAAAATATCCCCACCATATAAAATAACAGCAATGAGTTTCTCGATACATCATTATGGGTTATCAGTGAATAAGTCTTGATACAGTGCTCAAAAATCAATATCCTCATCCCTATTCTCATCGTGAACACACCCTTAATGATACTAGACTTGAACTAAAGGTATGGTATTTCTCCAATGATATATCTTAAAATGATGAGAAATATATATAAAATGACAATCAACTGACGAATCTACACCAATATTGTTGTAGTTAATTTCTATCATTTGACAGTGTTAGGGTTATATCTATAATTTTTTTATACATGAAAACTATTGACTGTGGAACTATAACAGGGTTCAAGGTAAATTGATATGGAACTAGTCTAAGACTCACCACTATTTTAAATGGATCATAAAATCTAGGAGTTGGATTTCAATGTTTCATTATATGACATTTTCTTAACCTAGATAAAACCTATGAAAAAATAGATGACCAACCACAAACCATCAAGGAATTCACCAATAGTTATAATATTATTCATGACTAGTATTCATGGTTATAAATAACTTCCTAAAAAACTAATCATTTAAATACTTCTCTTACACAAGACTATCCCCAATAAGAACTGACACCCATTCCTCTAACCAACAATGCCTAAAATGGATGAACCATGCATAAAATCCATGAAGAGTTACATATGGAATGATTCCTTCAATATATTATTATAAAAAAACTAAATTATTTAAATATTCTTCTTCTATGATCAAATTAAATCCACTATAAATTCTCACAACATATCCTCTAGAATCTATATTTTCTCTTAAACTTGTCCCTCATTATGAGAATGATAGGTTATACTCCAAAGAAACATTTATCCCATAGCCTTAAAAAGACCCATAAAGAACCGATATGTGAAATGAGTATCATTATATGAAATTATAATTACTAAAAAAAATTTAGTTGAACTATCTCTCACACATAGTGACTAAATAGGTTATCAAAATTGGAAATATATCTGATGAGAAAGAACTCAGATACCTTCACAAGCCAATATATGACATTACATTGTAACATCCTAGGTAAATAAAGAATAAAATATTTTAATATTTAATAATATTTTTTAATTAAATTTTAATTTTACTTTAAAGGGGTTTCTATGTTCAATAGCATACCCAATACACAACAACCAGTTTCTTTGAAATCTTATGTTGCACACTAATAATATAATATTGTTGTTTTAAATGTTAGCTAACTCCTAGCCGTTGTATTGGCAGTAATGAACCAAAATAACTAAAATATTAGTATTCATGTTTGTTAAATGTATTTACATTTATCCAATAAAAGTTAGAGGCTTAAAATTTGAATGAATATAATTTTAAGCATAATTTACATTAAAAGGACGATTTACCGCCATTTAATGGAGAACCATCATTAAATATAGTTTTGGTCACATTAATACATTATATATGAGTAAATAAAATCCTTCTTTAGAATGGTGATATTAAAATTTACTTTGGGTTATTTTTTGGTATTTTTCTGATAAAGTTCATCTTTTAATGAATAGTGAAAAATATTGTATTTTAAATAAAATGTTCCATTTAATATAATTTATTTATATGGTTGGATTATCTTTTTAGTTGTTTTTATAGTAAAATTAATATATATTTTTACCATTTAATACAATTTTTTCATTGTAATTAATTACACTTTGAAATTGGACATAAAAAAGTATCAATCTTTTGATAGTTATTGTTTCTTAAAAACATGCTATTATTTTTAACAACAAGGAAATTAATTTTAAAATTAATTAATGCCACTTAATTTTTTGAATTTTCAAAAATATATATCAATTTTTAATTCGGAACATCAAATATAGCTTAGGCTGAATTTTTGTTATTCTTTTGAAAAACATAAATTTTTGATAAATAGTGAAACCACTTAGTGGTAGTTAGAAAACTGAAATTTTCATTTAAATGAAATTTTACCACTTCTATGTAATGAATTGTGAAAATACTACTTACATGGTTGTTATCAATAAGTAAAATGTGGTACATTAAGATGACAATAATTTTTGGTGAATAGTAAATGTTGACTTTCATTTACCGCGGTTAAAGGTAAATAGGGTAATTCGAGGTTAAAAGTTTTTTATAATAATTCCCAATTACCTTAAATCTTGTCCTAACCTTATTATATGAGTCATGGCAGACCATGGTCATCTTTTGGTCGATTCTGGGGCCCCGTTGAGCCACTTGGGAGTGATAATTATAATTTATATTAATTAACTTAAAGTAAAGGAAAAAATGACAAAAGCAAATATCTTTTAGTAAATTAATTTTTATAAGAGTTTATATAAATTATATTTTCTTCTATAAATATTATTTGAAAATATGAATAGATTTCCTAAATCATGGTATTTTTTATATAATTTTTAGACATCTTATAAATTTAATTATTTATGACACAATAACAAAGCTGTATATACCTCATTAATAAATGATTTAAATAAATAAGATTATAATGATTAAAATATTATCCAAAACCTTTAAAAATCCTATTGGATGATTTTATTTCTAATATTATTCATCTTATCTTATACATTAAAATGTTTTGGACCTATTAAAACAGAATATAAGTTTATAATAAAATATTACTTCCACACTATCCTAAAGAGACTCTCTTCTCCCTTATAAAAGTAGTCCACTTCATTGCAATGCCTCACACCTCTTAGGCCATATTTCTCGTCCAAACTCTGGTTAATTAGGCTCCCTACATCACTATCCTCATCCTAAAAGCCTTACATTTGGCATAATGCACTTCAATAAGTCGTTTGGTTCAAACCAAATGGAGTTACCTAAATTTAAGGTAACAGTTTCTCTTAAATTATTTTCTTTTATTTTACTTCTCAAACCCCTAAACTCTTTTTTTTTCTCTCTTTTGTAACAACACCAGTATCCTGAATATTCGTGGATGTTTTTATAAGAAGTATTCTAACTACACTTACACACACCTCCATCTAAAGGATGAATAACATAATGTTTCTGTGGATGGAAAACTAACGCTTCACGAAACGATGATTATTCTATTACATCTTACAGCCTCTCACGGTGGCCATTATGATGGCACTGTATTTATATATGATATATATTATTTTTATGTATTCTTTATTTTTATGTATTTTCCATTTATGTAATACCTTTATGGTTACCATAGTGGGTAAATACGGTAATCTCATTAAAGGAAGTGCGAACTACCGCCCCCTCAAAGTGATATGACTCGTTATTGCCTTATATGGGACGTATAAAGGATGGAGTTAATAATTATATATATGAAATTATAATTGATTTATAATATAACTATGTATCATTATGTTTCAATTCCATTATATTATGAAATAGAAATTGAAGTAGCGTTCATGCGTACGTACGGCTTACCGTCTTCATGAATGGTGCATTTCATTTCTTACCTCTAAATGTTATGTACTATATAAATACATGTATATTCTGGATATATATTATCTACATGATATCCAAATAATTAATATCATTTTGGATATAATGATCCTTTTACAACATGAACAACATGTAATTATAAGAAGTCCATTTTTGACTCAAGTACCAAATATCGACAAAATAAACATTATTAGCATAAATGATTACATAATGTTTATAACATGGTAATAAGTGTTTTAAAAGGAATAAAAAAATTTAAAAAGGTTCTGAAGAAAGTATAAATTAACTTTGGTTTATTATTCATGAATTTAAATAATGAACGGGTCTAGTCGGACGCAAGGTAAGGGATCATCCCTCTCTCTTTCTTTAAAGTAATCTCGTTTATGTCACTTCTTTTAAGCACTTATTACATATGTTGGGGGATGTTATTTTATATTAATATTACTGTAATTTTTATGTTCATATGATTAGAGACCCTATTTTATCTCATCAATCCATTTTTGGATGTTTTATGTGGCGGCGTTAGGCTACCAAATTTTCGTTAGGGATTTTCTTATCTCACTTTTAATTCCGTGAGATTTCCATTGTTCGCCACTTATTCAACGCATGTGGTGTATTGTGTAATACCATTTGATATATATTATCATTATTATCATTATATTCATGTTATTTTTTGATTCATTTTGGGGCTATTAACGTTTGGTCATACGACTCAGTTGATTAGAACGTGGTAAAGGGTTTCATCTCGCTTTTTGTTCCCATGAGATTCATGCTATATTTGCCACTATTTCCATTTTTTTGGTATATGTTATGCACATGAATATAGTATTTACGTAATATACTTTCATTTAATAGTATATAAATCTTCATTGTATGATCCTTCTTCATGTGGTGTAGGTTTTGTACGTTACCAAATCGGTAAAGGAACCTTTCACCATCCTCTATTTAAAAGAATTGTTTTTATTATGTCTTTTAACATACATATTATTATGTTGGGATATGTTATTTTATATCCCCATTGATGTGATTTTTATATACAAGTGATTAAATTCCCTTTTTTTATCTCGTCAACTCATTTTCTGAATTTCAAAGTGACGTCGTTAGGCTATCGAATTTTTACAAGGCAACCTCTTAACCCAATTTCAATTCTTTGGGTTCAACATGTACTCATTGAATATGTCATACAATGAATATGTGTGAATTACCTATGATTGTTTTACTCTTAATATCCACTTATATTGGGTGTATTTATAATTTTCACACATAATTATGTGATTTATTTATCCTTAATTTATAGATACCATATTTATAAGGGATTTCATCTCAATTTACATTTACATAGGGACTTTATTGTTGTTATGAAAGATTTCTCTCTTATATGTTGTATATACTGTACATTGACTTATTATATCATGAATCCCTTTATTCTCATGATATTATGAAGTTCTAAATAAATTTTATTACTCAATTTTTTGTATTCATGTGTCTCTCTTTTTGTTAAGAAAACTCTTTAACTAAAATATCGTTTTAAAATTTTTAAAGATTTATTCTTGTAAATATTTATCATTAATGTCCTTGTTTTCAAAATTGTTTTTAGGATTTATTTATATTTAAATTAATTTTTTCAAATGATAATTCATTTAAAAGCTTCAATGTGGTATGAGACACTTTGATTCAAAAACCACTTTTTAAATGGTTTTGAATACGATTTAATATTGAATTGTTTATTTCAATATATTGATTTGATATAGTGGAATATGGAAATGTTATCTTTTCTTTATACATGTGTTATATGTTATGATTATTTTATGGTTATTGGGCATTGTTTATGTATACGGGTGTTTCTTTGATAAACCTAGGGTGGGTGAGCCCGAGATAGCTCTCCAATGCATTGGGTAACGTGACGGAGGTAAACGTGATGTTTACCCTAAGTGATTTAGGGAATATACTGTGATGGGTATTCCAAGTGTAACTCCCTACATTTTTATGATAACTACAATGTATGTTTGATATGGATTCCATAAGTAACCTTTATGATTTATGATTTGTGTGTGTTATTCAAAAATCTTATGATTTCATAAGATATGTTATGATTTGAAAAGTATCGTTTCATGGATTGTATTCATTGTGGGGAAAATGTTTTCCTCCCTTACTTTATAACATTTATTGAGCTTTTTATGCTCTTACAAAGTTTTTGAAATGTTTTCCACATGACTTAAAGATGAATAGGTTCAAGGATGGGATCATCGAAAATTCATGTTTTTTAAAACATGGAATTTGTCATGTTTCTTTTTAATAGTTTTTATTTTATAAAAAAAATGGATACTGAGTAGTAGTGTCTACTAGAAATATTCAAGTTGTTATGTAATAGTTATGGGCTAATTCTCTAAAACTCTAAACCTGAAAATATCCTCAATATGAATTATTCATTTAATTCCTGATTATGTAATGTTTTAAGACCAGGTCCTTATAGTTGGTATCAGAGGTCGGTTTAGGTAACTTTAGAGGTTTGTAAATTCATTAAGTATAAGTGACATTACCATAATGTTTAGGATTTTAGAAAGAGTTATTGTTTTTTAGATAAAGTTAATGAGTTTAAGGCAACATGAATAAGTATATCTTAGTTTTTACCCTCCTCATAAGATTTTACATGTTGATTTTACTTATATAATCACACTGACCTTTTTGGTTTTAGTAAATGGATGGATCTAGAAGGCAGCAAAGTAACTGTGGATGTGAAGAAAACTATGACGATTTTATGGATGAGAAACTGAATGATATGGAAGCAGCAATGAGTACACATGTTGTTATTATCAACCAACTATCTGGAGTCATGATTGACCAAAAGATCCTTAGTAATCATTATAAGGCATCATATATGCGTGAAACAAATCCCTACGGATGTTCAGGTAATAATCATAAAGGTAAGTTTATTCAAAAACCTATGTGTCAAAGATGTGGAAATAAATATCTAGGAAAATGTTTCAAAGGGACATAAATATGATATAGATGTGGTAATGAAGGTAATAAAGCAAGAACCTTCCATGGAAAAAGGAAGTATCTAGTTGACTATAGGAAAGGGAAAGAAGTCCTTTCAGAGGGATCAATTGAATTTTTTAAATGTGGTGTCCATGGTCATTATGCAAACACATGTCCTACGAAGATTTTTTGGGAATGGGATCACCAGGATCATAAAAATATTCGTTTACCAATACCTAATTCCATTCTGATGGAGGATGAAGAAACTGACAATGAATAATGAAAGGTATGGTTTATTTCTTAACATATGTTTTCATATTATTGAAATCATAGGATTTGATTCATGATTTTGTTTGTAGTAAAGAAGTATTTCAGAATAAGTTGGAAAGGAATGGTTATGGATCATGAATAATGTTCAATAATTAAGAAGTCAACATATATAGGATTCAAGAGTTATGGTAGATTTTGGGATTGTGAAATACTTAATATTATTAAGGCTCTTTAGATGATGGGAATTACATTAGAAGACTTTTTATAGTATGTGTAACCCTAAATTTTGATATATGAATATTTTATTCAAGGAATAATTATCTTTTATTTTGTGGATATAGTTATAATGAACCATTTGGGTATATATGATCCATGAATATGAGGAAATTATTGGTTAATAAATTTTTTGGATGAAAAATAATAGTTATTAGAAATCCATCGTGGTTAAAATATTCTATGGTTATTTTTGATAAATTTATCTCTTTTTGGGAATGTTATAAAATTATATATTTTTTGAAAAGGGACAACACGCATACCGTGTGAAAACCCGTCGCGTCGGACGAAGCTATGGGAATCGAACCCACAACCAAAGTGCAACTGGAATTTATCGCCTACCACTGGACTACGTGAAGTCCCTAGTTAGTTTCACTAATTCATTTTAGGTATATGATATTACGAATTAATAAATGTTGATCTTGGGTTATCTATGGAAATTATTAACCTAACAGGGAGGATATGTGATTAGGTTACTTACATTTAAATATGATACTTTAAGAGTAACTGATGTTATTTGGAGATAAATGTTATGATTTATCATGAAAGACTATGTGATTAAATCCTTCGTAGATTTTGGTTTAAATATTAGTTTAGATTACATTGAAGAATTTTATGTATAACTATTTATTGAATGGTCCTGGTTGAACTTTGGGTATTGATTGACAAATTTTGGAGATTAAAAGTCGTACATATTTTTATAAAGGATTATCCTTTTGGGATTATCTGATCACTTACTAACCAATTTTGGTTTTGGTTAATGTATAAAGATAGGGAAAATATATAGTTCATATTTTTAAGATCATGTTATTATCTAGAAGATTATTATAGTTCCCTCAATGTGAACAAGTCATCTTGAATACTTACCATTTGGAGAAAATATGAGTTTGCGGTAGAATTTTATTAAAGGATGACACTCTACATGATGAGTAAATATATTTCCTTACGATATTAGTCTTTTTTTTAATAAAACTCTTCAACTCTATGAAAAGTATCTTGAAGAAAAAATGATATAAGACCTCTTTTATCATCATACTTTTAGCCAACCATACATTTATGGTATTGTGGTGGTTAACATTTTTTGATCAAGTTCCCTATCAATATATATTAATCTATGAGAGTTAAATTCTCTTCCATATCCATGTTATCATTGAATATTGGTATATGTTGTCTCAGGTGACCTTGGTACTTCTCTTTCTTTCATTTAAAGTGATTTTTTTTGACTCTTCTCTGATGTGGTAATTTTAATGAAGTTTTCATGCCCAGATTTAAAATTGTCGGGACACAATTCCCAAAAGTGGGGAAGGATGTAACGTCCCAGGTAAATAAAGAATATAATATTTTCATATTTATTAATATCTGTGAATTAAATTTTAATTTTACTTTAAAAGTGTTTCTATGTTCGATAGCGTACCAAATACGCAACAACCAGTTTCTTTGAAATCTTACGTTGCACACTAATAATATAATATTATTATATTAAATGGTAGTTAACTCCTAGTTGTTTTATTGTAAGGAATGAACAATAATAAATAAAATATTTTTATACATGTTAGTTAAATGTATTTAAATTTATCCAATAAATGTTAGAGGCTTAAAATTTGAATGAATCTAATTTTAAGCATAATTTACATTAAAAGGCCGATTTACCACATTTTAATGGAAAACCCTCTTTAAATATAGTTTTGGTCACTTTAATACATTCTATATGTCTAAATAAAATCCTTCATTAGAATGGGGATATCAAAATTTATTTTGGGAAATTTTTTGGAATTTTTTCTGAAAAAGATCATTTTTAAAAAATAGTCAAAAATATTGTATTTTAATTCAAAAGTGCCTTTTAATCTAATTTATTTTTATGGATATATTATCTTTTTAGTTGGTTTTAAAGTGAAATTAAAATATATTTTTACCACTTAATCCAATGTTGTTCATTGGAATTAATTTCACTTGGAAATTGGACATAAACAAGTATCAATCTTTTGATAGTTATTGTTTCTTAAAAACATGATATTTGTTTTAACAATGGGAATTAATTTTAAAATTAATTAATGCCACTTCTAGGTTGTGAATTTTTAAAAATAGAGATCAATTTTTATGTCACGACCCATCCTCGGGGCCAATGCCATGACTACCCCAAGCCCGCCTTCCATAGGCCAGGGGCTGGCGACTAGCACCAAGGCGTAAATTCCAGTAAAAAGGGAAGGCATTGCCTTTGTAAACTAAACAAGCACCACAAAGTAAGAAAGTGGAAAAGTAAACACTAATTAAAAACTGGTACAACAGTATATGTGGAAAAGTAAGTGCGCCAGTATACAAACCCAAACTGAATGTAAAGTACAACTCGAAAGTGAAAACAACAACAGAAAAGTAAAAGCTGCTACGCCGAGCTATCCACTGGAAATCCCACCTGAAGAGTGGGTACAGATAGCTCCACTGCTCCTCGGGTCCCGCCGTCTGCTCCGAGTGCGTCCCGCCCAGTGCTCCACCTCCAGGTACCGTCCTGCTCTGCAATCCTCAACCACGATCAATGATGTCTGTCGTCTGCAACCAACACAACGTAGTGCGGGCATAGCCCGTGCATGGGTGAGTATAAGCTACTCAGTAGGGACCCCGAGACCCCCAGAGGTCTCCCAAAATCCACAAAGGATAAACCAGAAAGGAAAGATACAACCACGAAGTAACAACCGACACTACTTAGGTATATTCCCATACATATACCTAAGTCAACAATTCCAGTACATTGCAACCTCTGAGCCCAAGTACAACCCAGTCCACACAGGAAAGTATACGTATTCAACACAGGAAAGCAAAACGTAATCCACACCGGATAGCACAACACAATCCACAAAGTAAAGAAAACAGGATTCAGTTCACACAGGTATACTTTTTCGAAGACGATAGAGATGATCACTGATCCATCTAAGTCGTCGGACCCACAAAGGATCGATAGGTACTAACCCCCGCAAAGACCGACACAGGATCGGACCCACACAAGATCTGTAGGCGCTGGCTCACACAAAACCGCTGAGCGCTTACCCACACAGGATCGGACCCACACAAGATCGGTAGCACTGATCCACATAGGATCGCAGAGTGTGGTAGTCGTCGTCGTCGAATCCACTGAGAATCTCTGCACAGTCATCGTCGCAGTCACAGTAGCAGTCGCAGCCAGCTCTAGGGTTCCCGCACACAACAAGCTCATTCGGGAGGGTCTGCTTCATGAGCTGAGAGGCTAATACATCAACTGAAACTTAGTCCAGAGTTGATGTATCCAAAAGTTCTGCATCATCAACAGGAAATCAACGCAATAGACGGCGCATCAATCGGACGCCCGGTCTGAGAGTTATTGGCTTTTTCCTCCAAGGGGCCCGGTTGGTTTTTAAGGAAAAACCAACCCGACCGTACTCCACCTACGTCCAAACCTCGGGCGGAGTATCCCAAAAGATCTGTCTCACTAAGAGGAACTCAACAAAGTTGACGGCACGTCAATCAGACGTCCGTAGCTCAAGATATGAGCGTTTCCGCTCCGAGGGCCCTGTTGGTTTCATGTACGAACCAAGCCGGCCAAACTCAAAGTATTCTGAAACATTGAGTGCGATATACCAAAATGACCTTCCCGTTCTAAGGATCGTGTCTCCGCTGACGGCGCGTCGATCGGAGGTATGTAGCATGAGTTCTGGGTAATTGAACCCAAACGGTCCGAAAACGGGGGTTTCGGGCCTGGACCGACCCGGCCCGAGACCCCCATCCCCCCCCCCCCCCCCCCGGTTTGCCCTATCTGGGTCGACCCGCCCCGGACCGGGTCGGCACGGCCCGCCCCGGCGAGGCTCGGCCTCGCCGGCCGGCCGGGTGCCGGTCCGTCTGGGGACAGCGCGGCCAGCGCGTTGTCTTGCTCGGCCTTTGGCCGAGCCGTTTCAGCGAAGGGGGGGGGGCGCCTGCTCCCCTGTGTAACCGCGACCCCCCCAAAAATTATGGGGGGCCGTTTGAACCGGCCGGGGGAATTTAATTCCCCCAGCCCCTCCCTTTTCCGGCCGGCCCGACCTGGCTGGTCAGCTACTTCTCAACGGGATCGGCGGTGGTCGGTCCCCTTCCAGCTCCATCACCGGCGGCTCGGTCCGGCCACCGGTCACCTTGCTCTGCCGCGGCCCAGAACTGGTTGCGACCCTTGTTGTCCGGCGTGGTGCGACGACACCACGCCCCTTCGCCGCGGCCCCGCTCCAGCAGCGACGCCTTAGATTTCCTTCGACGCGGCGCGACGGTGTCGCGTTCTTAGACATCTTTCCATGGTGCGGCACGACGACGTCGCGTAATACTTGCTGTGTGATTCCCGCGTGGTGCGACGACACCATGCCATTCCATTCCATCCACATATAATCAAACATGAACATAGGATGGGGCATCAGTCGTGTTTGTGCAGTCCGGAACCCCTCTCGTTAAACGATATCATCTAGTCGAAAATCCATGATAAAAGATAAACAAGATTCATGAACGGAAATAATTAAATAAAATAATCCCCTACCTCGGATCAGAAACGGTGCACGTCAATCGAGCCGCGGAAGATGAGAGTCGTGGAAGTCGGGCGTCGCGGGAAAAGGACGTCGACGTCACGAAGCGAGGATTCGAAGTCGTTGACGGAGATTTTGTCGCAGGAAGACCATCGCGGAAGAGACGACGCGGAAGAAGAATGTCGCGTCACGGATACGGCGTCGTGGAAGATGGACATCGATTCCATTTTTGTAGAGGTGTTTCTGAAGAGAAAAGGTCATTGGAAGAAGACGTCGCGTTCTTCGGTGGAGGTGTTCTTCGTTGAAGAACGATGTTCTTCGCGTTCTTCGTCGAGGTTGAAGAAGAAGAAGACCACTTCCCCAATCCTCTCAAGGTTGCAAAATTCTAACAATAATAAAATAAGAACAAGTCTTATTTTATTAGCACAACCTAACCATTTGAATTTCAAGAGTTTGAAATTCTGTAACTCACTTAATTAATTATAACAAGTTGTCAAAAATTAATGAAAGTGAGTTAATGGGGAGTTAGGAATGTGAGGGGTTAAGAGGGGTTAGGGAGTTAGGGAAAAAATTGAAAAGGTGGGGGGTTCGTGTGGGCCCCACCATTTTAATTATCCTCACATGGGAAGTTGGGTGGATGTCTGCCCCACCACCAACTTCCCATGGGAGAAATTAACCACCTTGAAAAAGAAAATAAAATTGATTCAACGGTTTTATTTACTTTTTAATTAAACCCCATTAATTAACTTCTTCACCCGCACAAACGCAACTACGGTAAAGGTTCCCTTAAGCGATTACCGGCGTTGCGAGTTCATCGGTGCCCTCAGAATTCGATTCTGAGCATCGGTTCAAAAGATAGAAAATCCCACTGGTTCGTTCACTGAACATACCCGAGCCAAACTTCGGAAATTTATTCCGGGCGCACCGGGCCTCAGAATCATGTTCCGTCAGAAACTACGTTCTTGAAAAATTCCAATGATAATTAAGAAAACATTTCCCTTGAATTTTACGGGTCTTTACATTACTCCCACCTCAGGGCTTTACGTCCCTGTAAAGATAGATCAAAACTAGTGAAACAAATGATGGTACTGAGCATGCATCTGAGCCTCCCGCTCCCAAGTGCTCTCCTGGAGGTTCCCGTGCTGCCACATGATACACACTAGAGGAATCGACCGTCCATGTAGGACCTTCTCCTGTCGATCCTCGATCTCCATCGGGACCTACACAAAAGTCGCCCAATCATCAACGTCAAGCTCCCCATGGTCAATGATGTGCGTCGGGTCGTGCACGTATCTCCTCAGATGAGATACGTGGAAGACGTCGTGCACTCGGTGCAATTGAGGTGGTAGAGCTAGACGATAAGCCACCTCGCCAATCCTGCTGAGGACCTGGAAGGGTCCGATGAAGCGAGGAGATAACTTTCTGCCTCGGCTAACTCTTCATAAACCCCGTCGTGGTGAGACACGCAAGAAGACATAGTCGCCATCCTAGAACTCTAGTGGCCTCCGCCTCCTGTCAGCATATGACTTGTTCCGGCTCTGAGCTATCCTCATCCGCTCCTGGATGACCTGGACCATCTCTGTCGTGGCCTGGACCATCTCGGGTCCCACAAGTGCTGACTCCCCAGGGTCTGTCCATCACAAAGGAGATCTTCAAGGTCGGCTGTACAACGCCTCGTATGGTTCCATCCCGATGGTGGAGTGGTAACTGTTGTTTTATGCAAATTCCACCAAGGGTAGGTGGTCCTCCCAGCTACGAACAATGTCGGGGACACATGCGCGGAGCATGTCCTCGAGAGTCTGAATGGTCCTCTCCGTCTAACCATTCGTCTGAGGGTGAAAGGCTGTGCTCAGACGTAGCTGCATCCCGAACGCCTCCTGCAATCCCTTCCATAGCCAGGAAGTAAAATGAGCATCTAGATCAAAGATGATAGATGATGGCACATCGTCAAGCCGAACAATCTCCTGAACGTAATGTTGCCCCAAGCTCTCCACTGAGCCCTTATTTCTGATGGGTAATAAGTGAGCCAACTTGGTGAGTCGGTCGACAATCACCCAGATGGAGTCGTGACCTCTGGAAGTGCGTGGAAGTCCAGTGAGGAAGTCCATAGATATCCCGTCCAACTTCCACTCCGGGACCTCCAATGGTTGTACCAAGCCTGCTGGTACCTGATGCTCTGCCTTCACCTGCTGGCAGGTGAGGCATCGAGAAACGAACTCTGCCACACCCTTCTTCATGCCCGGCCACCAGTGCTATCGTCTGAGATCCTGGTACATCTTCGCCACTCCAGGAAGTACTGCCAAAGGAGAAGTGTGAAACTCTCTCTGAACCTCCTCCCGTAAAGCGACTGGTATCATGGTACGTCCTATGAAAAGGATGTCATGCTCTGCTCCAAAGGAGAAACCACCATGTGCATGTCCTGAGGATATCTGTGCACGCCGCGTCTCACAGTCAGCATCCACACGCTGTGACTCTCTGACCTGCTGTAGTAGTGGAGGAGTGACTGTGAGAAACTGAAGGAAGGCTGCTCCATCACTATCCACAAAGGATATCTGCAAAGCGGCTACCTACTCTGTCGCCTCCTCAAGTAGCTGAATACCCGTCCTCCTGATGAGGGCATCGACTACCATGTTCCCCTTCCCTGGAGTATAGACTATCTCAAAGTCATAGTCCTGGAGGAACTCAATCCATCGACACTGTCTCAGGTTCAGGTCCTTCTGAGAGAAGATGTACCTGAGACTCTGATGGTCAGAAAAGATCGTAAAGCGCTCGCCCATCAGGTAGTGTCGCCATGTCTTCAGAGCGAATACCAAAGCTACTAACTCCAAGTCATGGGTAGCGTAGTTCTACTTATGCGACCTCAACTGATGTGATCCATAGGCGATCACTGCCTGCTCCTGCATCAGGACACAACCGAGTCCGGTCCCTGATGCATCGAAGTTGACAACGTACCCTACTCCCTCCTCAGGCAACCTCATGATAGGTGCGCTGGTCAATCTCTGTCTCAGCTCCTGGAAGCTCTGCTGACATCTGTCTGACCACATGAAGGGTTTCCCCTTCTTCGTCAAAGCTAAGAGTGGTGCTGCAACTCTGGAAAAGTCTGGCACAAATCTCCGGTAGTATCCTGCTAGTCCCAAGAAACTCCGCACCTCCGTCACGCTCATGGGTGGCTCCCAAGCTTGCACTGACTCGATCTTCACAGGATCCACTGCAACTCCCGCCTCAGAGATGACATGCCCCAAGAAGTGGACCTCACGTATCCAGAACTGGCACATCGAGAGCTTACCATAAAGCTGGTGCTCTCGGAGTGTGGCTAGTACAACCCGTAAGTGGTAGGCGTGCTCCTCCTCAGTCATCGAGTAAATCAAAATGTCATCGATGAAGACCACGAAAAATCGATCGAGGTATGGCTGAAAGATCCTATTCATGAGGGCCATGAACACTTCTGGAGCATTGGATATGCCGAATGGCATAACCAAGAACTCATAGTGGCCATACCGACATCTGAAGGCTGTCTTCTGCATGTCCTCGTCTCGAACTCTGAGCTGGTGATAACCTGACCTGAGATCTATCTTAGAGAACCATCATTCTCCTTTGAGCTGATCAAAGAGTTCATCAATCCTTGGTAGCGGATACTTGTTCCTCACTGTCACCTGGTTCAGGCGACACTAGTCGAAACACAGTCGCAAGCTCCCGTCCGCCTTCTTGGCAAACAATATCGGGGAAGCCCAGGGTGAAACACTGGGTCGGATGAACCCCTTTCCCTGCAAGTTCTCCAACTGTACCCGTAGCTCTCGAAGCTCAGCGGGGGCCATCCGATACGCTGGAGTCGATATCGGGGCTGTCCCGGGGTACAGGTCAATATAAAATTCTACCTCTCTACGAGGAGGTAGTCCTGGAACGTTGTTGGAAAAAACATCTGCAAACTGATCCACCACTACAGGAAAACCAGGACTCCGCATGTCAACTGCTCCTAGGATGAGGCTAGCCAACTGATGAGTGATGGGTTGTCCTCTCCTCCGCAGAAGTCCATCATGTGCTTCAAATGCTCCCTTCTCGCCGTTGAAGATGAACCTGCTCCCGTCAGTGCGTACACATCGCACCTTGCGCCTAAAACAGTCAATCTGTGCATGGATCGTAGATAACCAATCCATGCCCAAGATGACGTCATAAGGCCTCGACGCCTCTACAAAAAGATCCCAGCCGAAGCTCTCGCCTCCTAGAGTAAGCTCACACTACAGGCACCAGTGCGTAATCGTCGAGTCTGCTCCCGTAGGAGTATCTACCCGTAAGGATCGAGCTAACAGATCTGTCGGAATCTCCGAGCTCTGAACAAGGGAAGCAACTATGAAAGAGTGACTCGCTCCTGTGCCTATAAGTATTGCAGAAAGGGTGTAATAAACACAGATAGTACCTCGAATCATCTGGGGCGCACCGTGGTTGTAGGCCTCCGCTGCCTGGAGCTGTGTCTGTCTCTGCCCGCCAGCTCCCTCTAGTCGGGGTGGACCTCCTGGTGGTGGCGGTGGTAGAGCCTCAAAGCGTCGCCCACCACCTGCTGCTCGGCCATCTCCTCTGCCTCATCCGCCTCCTCCTTGTGGACCGCCACGGTCGACCCTCTGCCTCTCCCTCGTTGGTCCCTCAACCGTCTCCTTCTCCTCGGCACGGCGGGTCGGGCAATCACGAGCCATGTGGCCCTGCCCGCCGCACGAGTAGCACCGTCTGCCTCTCGAAAGAATGGCTCTGCGCTGTGTGCCCTGAACTACTGAGCCAGTGTCCTGAGGTCATCTTCCTGAGGGTCTGGTCTTCCTGGACCCAAGAGTCATCCGTCGACTGCCTGCTGCAGAAGACTCAGCTACGTGTCGTCCTGCATTGGGACTCGGCGTTGGTGTAGACTCAGCAAGAAATATCTCGATCAAAAGGGCCCGCTCCAGTACTACTGTCTGAGTCGGAATGCTGAGGGAGATCAGTGATGCCCTGATCTCGGGTCTCAATCCCTGCTCAAAGGTCCAGGCCCGGATGAATGGGTCCCGTACCATGTCATTCGTGTAGCGCAGGAGATCAGTAAATTTCGTCGAGTACTGAACGACCGTCATGTTTCCCTGCCGCAGCTGAAGGAGCTCCTGAATGCGCACCGCACGGAGGGTGGCTGGGACGAACTCCAAGCGGAAAAGGCTCTCAAAGTCCATCTGAAGTAGAGATGCCTCATTGTGCACCTGGAGCATCAAGATCTACCATCGGCCTGCAGCTGCGTGCAGTAGGCTCGCAGCGAGGATCACCATGATGTCTGTTAGTGTCCTCACTAGCCTGAAAACTCGTACGACTGCCTCCAGCCAGTCCTCGGTATCTTGGGGGTCCGTCTACCCATAAAACCTGGGTGGTCACTGGCGCTGGAACTCATGCACTGCGCTGAGGCGACGTGCATCGTCAGCGGCTGGTGCTGGAAGTATCGGTGGCTCGGCTGGTAGATCTACCGCCGGTGCCACTGCTGACAAAGGGCCCTGCACCGAGGCCTCGTCGCTCGGTGGGATATCGTCACGCTCGACTCTCAGAACCCTAGCTGGCTACCGTCGTGGGGCCATCCTGAAAAGAAAACAGGTGCGCCACGGTCAGAATAGTATACCTGGTGAGCTGATACAATGTAATAACAAAGAAAACTTGAAACACACATGCAATCAATGTTTTCTTGCATTAAGTCGGAAATCAGAAGTCAGGGTCCTGGTGTACGGATACGTCGGCCGCCGCACAAACACTGGACTCCCTGGACTGATAACGACACCCAATATGCTAAACACTATTGCTTCACATAGAAAAGATTAGAGTTCGCGGTAGAACCGAACTCCTCTAATACTAATTTGTCATTACCCATCCTCAGGGCTCGTGCCGTGACTAACCCATCCCGCCTTCCATAGGCCAGGGGCTGGCGACTAGCACCAAGCTGTAAATCTCAGTAAAAAGGGAAGGCATTACCTCTATAAATTAAACAATCACCACATAGTAAGCAAGCAGAAAAGTAAACACTAAGTAAAAACTGGTACAACATTATGTGCGGAAAAGTAAGTGGGCCAGTATACAAACCTAAACTGAATGTAAGGTACAACTAAAAAGGGAAAACAACAACTGAAAAGTAAAAGCTTCTACGCCGAGCTGTCCACTGGAAATCCCACCTGAAGGGTGGGTACAGATAGCTCCACTGCTCCTCGGGTCCCGCCGTCCGCTCCGAGTGTGTCCCGCCCAGTGGTCCACCTCTAGGTACCGTCCTGCTCTGCTAGCCTCAACCATGATCAACGCTGTTTGTCGTCTACAACCAACACAACGTAGTGCGGGCATAGCCCTTGCAGGGGTGAGTATATGCTACTCAGTAGGGACCATGAGACCCCCTAAGGTCTCCCAAAATCCAAAAGGATAAACCACAAAGGAAAGATACAACCACGAAGTAACAACTGACACTGCTTAGGTATATGGCCATACATATACCTAGGTCATCAATTCCAGTACACTCCAACCTCCGAGCCCAAGTACAACCCAGTCCACACAGGAAAGTATATGTATTCCACACAGGAAAGCAAAACATAATCCACACAGGATAGCACAACACAATCCACAGAGGAAATCAAACAGGATTCAGCTAACATAGGTATACTTCTTTGAAGATGATAGAGAAGATCACTGATCCATCTAAGTCGTCGGACCCACAAAGGATCGATAGGTACTAACCCCCGTAAAGACCCACACAGGATCGGACCCACACAGGATCTGTAGGCACTGGCTCAAACAGAACCGCTGAGCGCTGACCCACACAGGATCAGACCCACATAGGATCAGTAGCACTAATCCACATAGGATCGCTGAGTGTTGTAGTCGTCGTCGTCGAATCCACTGAGGATCTCTGCACAGTCGTCGTCAAAGTCACAGTAGCAGTCGTAGCCAGCTCTAGGGTTCTCGCACACAGCTAGCTCGTTTGGGAGGGTCCGCTCCACGAGCCGAGAGGCTGATACATCAACTGACACTTAGTACAGAGTTGATGTATCCAAATATTCTGTATCATCAACCGGAACTCAACGCAACAGACGGCGCGTCAATCGGACGCCCGGTCTGAGAGTTATTGACTTTTTCGTCCCAGGGGCCCGGTTGGTTTTTAAGGCAAAACCAACCCGACCGTACTCTACCTGTGTCCAAACCTTGGGCGGAGTATGAGAAATGATCTGTCTCACTACGAGGAACTCAACAACTTTGACGGCACGTCAATCGGACGTCCGTAGCTCAAGATATGAGCTTTTCCACTCCGAGGGCCCGGTTGGTTTCGTGTACGAACCAACCCGGCCGAAAAAAAAGTATTCTGAAACTTTGAGTGAGATATACCAAAACGACCGTCTCATTCTAAGGATCGTGTCGCCGCTGACAGTGCGTCGATTGGAGGTCTGTAGCCTGTGTTCTGGGCAATTGATCCCAAACAGTCTAAAAACGGGGGTTTCGGGCCCGAGACCGACCCGACCCAAGACCCCCCCCGGTTTGCCTGAACCGGGTCGCCCCGCCCCGGACCGGGTCGGCCCGGCCCACCCGAACCGACCAGCCAGGCGCCGGTCCGGCTGGGGACAGCACGCCCGACGCGCTGTCTGGCTCGTCCTTTGGCTGAGCCGTTTTGGCGAAGGGGGGGGGGGGGGTTACCCCCCTGTGTAACCGAGGCCCCCCCGAAAAATTATGGGGGGCCGTTTGAACCGGTCGAGGGAATTTAATTCCCCCGGCCCCTCCCCTTTCCAGCAGGCCCGACCTGGCAGGCCGGCTCCTTCTCAACGGGACCGGCAGTGCCCGGTCCCCTTCCAGCTCCATCACCGGCGGCCCGGTCCGGCCGCCGGTCACCATGCTCCGCCGTGGCCCGGAACCGTCCGCAACCCTTGTCTTCCGGCGCGGTGCGACGACACCGCGCCCCTTCGCCGTGGCCTCGCTCCGGCCGCAACGCCTTCAATTTCCTTCGACGCAGCGCGACAGCGTCGCGTTCTTAGACTTCTTTCCATGGTGCGGCGCGACGGCGTCACGTAATACTTGTCGTGTGATTCCCGGGTGGTGCGACGGCACCATGCCATTCCGTTCCATCCACAATGAATCAATCATGAACATAGGAGGGGGGTTCAGCCGTGTTTGTGCGGTCTGGGCCCCCCTCTCATTGAACGATATCATCTAGTCGAAAATCCACGATAAAAGATAAACTAGATTTATGAACGGAAATAATTAAATAAAATAATCCCCTACCTCGGTCCAGAAACAGTGCACGTCAATTGAGCCGTGGAAGACGATCGTCACGGAAGTCGGGCATCGCGGGAAAAGGACGTCGACGTCACGAAGCGAGGATTCGAAGACATTGACAGAGATTTCGTCGCGGGAAGACCGTCGCGGAAGAGATGACACGAAAGAAGAACATCGCGTCACGGATACGACATCACGGAAGACGAACGTCAATTCCATTGCTGTCGAGGTGCGTCTGAAGAGAAAACCTCGTTGGAAGAACACGTCATGTTCTTCGGCGGAGGTGTTCTTCGTTGAAGATCGGTGTTCTTCGCGTTCTTCATCGAGGTTGAAGAAGAAGAAGACCACTTCCCCAATCCTCTCAAGGTTGCAAATTTCTAACAATAATAAAATAAGACCAAGTCTTATTTTATTATCACAACCTAACCATTTGAATTTCAAGAGTTTGAAATCCTGTAACTCACTTAATTAATTATAACAAGTTGTCAAAAATTAAAGAAAGTGAGTTAATGGGGAGTTAGGAATGTGAGGGGTTAAGAGGGGTTAGGGAGTTAGGGAAAAAATTGAAAAGGTGGGGGGTTCGTGTGGGCCCCACACTTTTAATTATCCTCACATGGGAAGTTGGGTGGATGTGGGCCCCTCCACCAACTTCCCATGGGAGAAATTAACCACCTTGAAAAATAAAATAAAATTGATTCAACAATTTTATTTAATTTTTAATTAAACCCCATTAATTAACATCTTCACCCGCACAAACGCAATTAGAGTAAAGGTTCCCTTAAGCGATTACCAGCGTTACGAGTTCATCAGTTCCCTTGGAATTCAATTCCAAGCACCAGTTCAAAAGATATAAAATCCCGCTCGTTCGTTCACTGAACGTACCCGAGCCAAACTTCAGAAGTTTATTCCGGGCACACCGGGCCTCAGAATGAGGTGCCGTCAGAAACCGCATTCTTGTAAAATTCGAAAGAAAATTAAGAAAAAATTTCCCATGAATTTTACGGATCTTTAGATTTTAATTCGCAATATCACATATAGCTTAGCATGATTTTTGGGTATTTTTCTGAAAAACATCAATTTTTTATGAATATTGAAACTACTTAGTCGTTGTTAGAAAACTGACTTTTCCATTTAAATGAAATTTTACCACTACTGTGAATTGAGTTTCTAAAATCCAACATACATGGTTTTTATCAACAAATAAAAATATGGTTCATTATGATTAAAATAATTTGTGCTGAATAGTAACTTTTGACTTTCATTTACCGCAGTTAAAGGTAAATATGGTAATTCGAGGTTAAAATAATATTATAAAAACTACAAATTGCCTTAAAACTTGTCCTAACCATATTGTATAAGTCTTGAAAAACCATGGGAATGTTTGGAACGATTTAGGGACCCCATTGAGCCACTTGGGAGTGATAATGACAATTTAGATTAATTTGCTTAAAGTAAAGGGAAAAATGACAAAAGCAAATATCTTTTAGTAAATTAATTTTTAGAAGGGGTTATATATATTATATTTTTTACTATAAATATTAATTGGAAATATACAAAGATTTCATACATCATGGTATTTTTTTTATAATTTTCATTCATTAAATAAATTAAATTATTTATGACACAATAATGATGCAGTATTTACCTCATTAATAAATGATTTAAATAATTAAGATTATAATGATTACCATAATATCCAAAACCTGTCCAATTCCTATTGGATGATTTTATTTCAAATAAAAGTCATCTTATATTCGACAATAATGTGTTTTGGACCTATTGAAACCGAATATAAGTTTGTAATAAAATAATAGTTTCACACTTTCATAAAGAGCCCCTCCTCTCCCTTATAAAAGGAGACCACTTATATGCAATTCCTCACACCTCTCAAGATTTTTGCCTCGTCCAAACTCTACCCAATTTGGCTCCCTACATCCCTATCCTCGTCCTAAAAGCCTTACCTTATGCAGAAGGCACTTCAAGATGTCATTTGGTTCAAACCAAAGGGAGTTACGTAAATTAAAAGTAACATTTTCTCTTAAATTGTTTTCTTTTATTTTACTTCTCCAACCCATAAACTCTTTTTATTTCCTTTATTTTGTAAAACAACAGTATAATCAATATACTAGGATGTTGTTATAAGAATGATTCTAACTACACTTACACACACCTCCATCTAATGGATGGAGAACATAATGTTTCTGTGGATGGAAAACTAAAGCCCCATGAAACGATGATTGTTCTATTACATCTTACCGCCTCTCATGGTGGACATTATGATGGCACTGTATTTATATATGATATATATTATGTTTATGTTTTCTTTATGCTTATTTATTTTCAATTTATATAATACCTTTATGGTTTCCATAGTGGGTAAATACGATAATCTCAGTAGAGGATGTGCGGACTACCGCCCCCTCAAAGTGATATGACTCGTTAATACCTTATGTGGGACGTATAAAAGATGGAGTTAATAATACTATATATGAAATTATAATTTAATTATAATATAACTATATATAATTATTTTTTAATTCCATTAAATTATGAAATAGAAATGGAAGTAGCGTTCATGCGTACGTACGGCTTACCGTCTCTATGAGTGGTGCATTTCATTTGTTACCTCTAAATGTTATATAATATTATAAATACATGAATATGCTGGATATATATGATATATATTAAATCCAAATCATGAATATCATTTTAGATATAATCGACCTCGGACCACATGATCATATTTTATTATAAGAAGTCCATTTTTGACTCAAGTACCAAATATCGAAAAATGAACATTATTAACATAAATGATTACATAATGTTTATAACATTTTAATAATTGATATAAAAGGAATAATAAAATTTAAAAAGTTTCGGAATCAAGAATAAATTAACTATAGTTTATTATTTAGGATGTTAAAGAAGGAATGGGTCAAGTCGAACGCGAGGTAAGGGATCCTACCTCTATCTTTCTTTTAAGTAATCTCTTTTATATCACTTATTTTAAGCACCTATTTATTATGTTTGGGTATGTTCTATTATATTAATATTATTTTTATTCTTATTTTCATATTATTAGAGACCCTATTTTATCTCATCAATCCATTTTTGGATGTTTTAAGCATTGTCGTTAGGCTGCCGATGTTTCGTAAGGGATTTTCTTATCTCCCTTTTAATTCCTGGAGATTTCCAATGTTCACCAGTTATTCAATACATGAGGAGTATTTTGTACTGAAATTTGATATATATTATCATTATTCTCATTATATTAAGGGTATTTTGTGATTCATTTTGTGGTTATTAACTTTTGGTCATACTACTCAGTTGATTACAATGTGGTAAAGGGGTTTGTCTCACTTTTTATTCCCGTGAGATTCATGCTATATTTTCCACTATTTAATTTTGTGTGGTGTATTTAATTCCAATGAATGTAGTATTTATGTAATATAATTTCATTTATGAGTATTTACATCTTCATTGTATGATCCTCGTTCATATTTTTTATGTTTTTTACGTTACCAAATCAGTAAGGGAACCTTTAACCCTACTATATTGTAAAGTTTTCATTTTATTATGACTTTTAAATTACATCTTATTATGTTTTATATGTTTCTTTAGATCCCCATGGATGTAAACATTATATACAAGTTATGATATTCCCTTTTTTTATCTCATTAACTCATTTTCAGCATTTCAATGTGATGTCGTTTGGCTGTCAAATTTTTACAATGGAACCTCTTAACCCAATTTCAATTTTTTGGGTTCAACTTGTACTCATTGAATATGTCATCCAAGGAATATGTGTGAATGACCTATTATTGTTTTAAACATAATATCCAATTTTATTGGGTGCATTTATATTTGTCAAACCTAATTATGTGATTGATTTATCCTTAATTTTTGGATACCATCTTTATAAGGGATTTCATCTCAATTTAATTTTCCTTTTGGACATCATTGTTGATATTCACCAATTCACTCTTATATGGTGTCTATATTGTTAGTTGACATATTATATCATGAATACCTTTATTCTCATGAAATTATGAAGTTATGATTAAATGTTATTCCTCAGTTTTTTGTTTTCAAGTGTCTCTCCTTTTGTTAAAAAAATCTTTAACTAAAATATCATTTTTAAGGTTTTAAAGATTTATTCTTCTAAATATTTCTCATTAATGTCCATGTTTTCAAAATGGGTTTTAGGATTGATTTATATGGACATTAATGTTTTCAAATCAAAATTCATTTAAAATCTTCAAAGTGGTATGGGAAAATTTGATTCAAAAATCACTTTTTAAATGGTTTTGAAAATGATTTTATACATCATTGTTTATTTCTATATCTTGATTTGATATAGTGGAATGTGGAAATGTTATCTTTCCTTCATACATGTGTTATATGTAATGATTAGGTTACGGTTATTGGGCATTGTTTATGTATACAGGTGGTTATGTGATAAACCTAGGGTGGGTGAGACCGAGATAGCTCTCCAATGCATTGGGTAACGTGACGGAGGTAAACATGATGTTTCTCCTAAGTGATTTACAGAATATATTGTGATGGGTATTTCAAGTGTAACACCCTACGTAATTGTGATAGATACAATGTATGTTTGATATCGATGCCATAAGTAACCTTTATGATTTATGATTTGTGTGTGTTATTCATAAATCTTATGATTTCATAACGTATGTTATGATTTGAAAAGTATGGTTTCATGGATTTTATTCATTGTTGGGATAATGTTTTCCTACCTTATTTTATAACCCTTACTGAGCTTTTTTATGCTTATCCCATGTTTTTGAAATGTTTTCCACAAGACTTAAAGATGAATAGGTTCAAGGATGGGATCAATGAAATGTCATGTTGTCTAAAACATGGAACTAGACATGTTTGTTTTTACGAGTTTTATTTTATGAAAAAAATGCATACTGAGTAGTATTTTCTACTAGTAATATTCAAGTTGTTATGTAATAGTTATGGACTATTTATATAAAATTCTAAACCTGAAAATATCCTCAATTTGAATTATTCATTTAATTCAATATTATGTAATGTTTTAAGGTTGGCTCCTTGTAGTTGGTATCAGAGGTTGGTTTAGATAACTTTAGAAGTTAGGAAATTATTTAAGCATAAGTGAAATTTCCATAACTTTTAGGATTTTAGAAAGAGTCATAGTTTTTTAGATAAAGTGAATGAATTTAAGATAACTTGAATAAGAATATCTTAGTGTTTACCCTCCTCATTAAATTTTACATAATGATCTTACTGATATACTCACACTGGAATTTTTGGTTTTAGTAAATGGCATGATATAGTAGGAACCAAAGTAACTATGGATGTGATGAAAAATATGACGGTTTTCTAGACGACCAACTGAATGATATGGGAGCTGCAATGAGAACACTTGTTTTTATCCTCAACCAACTATCTATAGTCATGATTGACCCCCTAAACCTTAGTGATCTTTATAAGCATCATATATGTGAGAAAAAATCCCTATGGATGTTCAGGTAATAATCATAAAGGTAAGTATATTCAAAAACCTATGTGTTAAAGATGTTGAAAGAAACACCTAGGAAAAGGTTTCAATGGGACATAAAGATGATATATATGTGGAAATGAAGGTCATAATGCAAGAACCTTCCATGGAAAAAGGAAGCATCAAGTTAACTCTTGGAAAGGGAAACAATTCCTTTCTGATGGATCAATTGAATGTTTTAAATGTGGTGTGCATGGTCATTATGCAAACACATGTCCTAGGATGATGTTTTGGAATGGGATCACTAATAGCATACAAATATTCGTTTACCAATACCTAATGTCATTCCGATGGAGGATGAAGAAACTGACAATGACCAATGAAATATATGGTTTATTTCCTAACATATGTTTTCATATTATTAAAATCGTAGGATATGATTCATGATTTTGTTTTCAAGAAATAAGTATATCAGATTATGTAGTAAATGAATGGTTAATGGATCATGAAGAATTTTTAATGAGTTAGAAGTCAACATATAAGGGATTCAAGAGTTATGATAGATTTTAGGATGGTGAAATGCTTAAAAGTATTAAGGCTCTTTTGATGATGGGAATTACATTAGAAGTATTTTTATAGTAGGTGTAACCCTAATATTTTATAAATGAAAATTTTATTAAAGGAATAATTATCTTTTCTTTTGTGGATATAGTTATAAATAGCCATTTGGGTTTATATGATCCTTGAATTTGAGGAAATTATAGGTTAATAAATTTTTGGGATGCAAAATGAAAGTTATTATAAATCCTTCGTGGTTAACATATTCTGTGGTTATTTTTGATAAATTTATCTCTTTTTGGGAAGGTTATAAAATTATATAGTGTTTTAAAATGGAAAACACACAGACCATGTGACAACCCGTCACGTCGGATGAAGCTGCGGGAATCGAACCCACAACCAAAGTGCGATGGGTATTAAGCTGCTACAATTGGACTACGTAAAGTCCATGGAATGTTTGACTAATTCTATTTAGTTAGATGATTTTATGAATTAATAAAAGTTGATATTGGGTTATCTATGGAAATTATTAACCTATCAGGGAGGATATTTTATTATGTTAATTACTTTTCAATATGAGACTTTAAGAGTAACTAATGTTATTTGGAGATAAATGTTATGATTTATCTTGGAATACTATGTGATTAAATCCTTCAAAGATTTGGGTTTAAATAATAGTTTGGATTACATTGAAGAAATTTATGGATAACAGTTTATTAAATGGTCTTGGTTAAAATTTGGGTATTGTTTGACAAATTTTGGTGATTAAAATTAGTAATTCTTTTTATAAATTATTATCCTTTTGGGGATTATCTGATCATGTACTAACTTATATTGGTTTTGGTTAACGTATAAAGATCAGCGAAATTTATAGTTCATATTTTTTCGATCATGTTATTATCTAGAAGTTAATTATAGTTCCTTCAATGTGATTAAGTCATCTTGAATACTTACCTTTTGGAGAAAAGATGAGTTTGTGGTAGAATTTTATTAAAGGATGAAACTCTACATGTTGATTAAATATATTTCCTTACGATATTAGTCATGTTTTAAATAAAATTCTTCAACTCTATGAAAAGTATATTGATGAAAAAATGATATAAGCCCTTTTTTATCATCAGACTTTTACCCAACCACAAATTTATGCTATTATGGTGGTTAACTTTCTTTGATCAAGTTCTCTATCACTCTATATTAATCTATGAGAGTTAGTTTCTCATCCATATCCATGTTTTCAGGGAATCTGAGTATCTGTTGTCTCAGATGACCTTGGTACTTCTTTTCATTCTTTTAAAGTGATAGTTTTCTTTACTCCTCTCTGATGTGGTACTTTTAATGAAGTTTCCAAGCCCTATATTAAAATTGTGAGGAAGCAATTCTAAAAAGGGGGGAAGGATGTAACATCCCAGGTAAATAAAGAATAAAATATTTTCATATTTATTAATATATTTGAATTAAATTGTAATTTTTCTTTAAAGGGGTTGATATGTTCGATAGCGTACCCAATACCAACAACCAGTTTCTTTGAAATATTACATTGCACACTAATAATATAATATTATTATTTTAAATGGTAGTTAAGTCCTTGTCGTTGTATTGGAAGGAATAAAAAAATAACTATAATTGGATTATACATTATTTTTAAATGTATTTAGATTTATCCAATAAAAGATAGAGGTTTAAAATGTGTATGAATCTAATCTTATGTATAATTTACATTAAAAGGTCAATTTACCGCCTTTTAATGGAAATCCCTCATTAAATATAGTTTTGGTCACTTTAATACATTCTATATGACTAAATAAAATCCTTCTTTATAATGGAGATATCAAAATTTACTTTGGGCAATTTTTTGGTATTTTTCGGATAATGTTCATTTTTTAATGAATAATGAAAAATATTGTATTTTAATTCAAAAGTGCCTTTGAATCTATTTTATTTATATTGTTATATTATCTTTTTATTTTGTTTTAAAGTGAAATTAAAATATATTTTTACCATTTAATCCAATGATGGTCATTGAAATTAATTTCACCATGAAATTGAACATAAACAAGTATCAATCTTTTGATAGTTATTATTTCTTAAAAACAAGCTATTTGTTTTAACAATGGGAATTAATTTTAAAATTAATTAATTCCACTTCTATGTTTTTAATTTGAAAAAATAGATATCAATTTTGAATTTAGAATATCAAATATATGTTAGGCTGAATTTTTTGTATTTTTCTGAAAAACTTCAATTTTTGATGAATAGTGAAACCACTAAGTGGTAGTTAGAAAACTGAATTTTTCATTTAAATGAAATTTTACCACTTATTTGAATTTAATTTCAAAGATACGACATACATGGTTTTTATAAAAATGTAAAATGTGGTTTCTTAAGATTAAAATAATTTTTGGTGAATAGTAACTTTTGACTTTTATTTACCGCGGTTAAAGGTAAGTAGGGTTATTCAAGGTTAAAAGAATATTATAATAATTTCCAATTACCTTAAATCATGTCCTAACCTTATTTTAAGAGTCATGGGAGACCATGGGAAACTTTGTGGCGATTTTGGGACCCCTTTGATCCAATTGGGAGTGATAATGACAATTTTGATTAATTAAATTAAAGTAAAGGCAAAAATGTGAAAAGCAAATATCTTTTTGTAAATTAATTTTTAGAATGGGATATAAAAATTATATTTTAGAACATAAATATTCATTGGAAATCTAAAAATATTCCCTACATCATGTTATTATTTTACAACTTTTAGACATCAAATAAATTAAATTATTTATGACACAAAAATGATGCAGTATTTATCTCTTTAGTAAATGATTTAATTAATTAAAATTATAATGAATAAAATATTATCCAAAACCTGTGAAATTTCGATTGGATGATTGTATTTTGAATATTAGTCATCTTATATTCAACATTAATGTGTATTGGACTAACCTAAACCGAAGATAATTTTATAGTAAAATAATAGTTTCACACATTCCCAAAGAGCCCCTCATATCCGTTATAAAAGGAGACCACTTATATGCAATTCCATACACCACTCAAGCCATTTTTCTTGTCCAAAATCTCCTCAAATAGGCTCCCAATATTCCTATCCTCCTACTAAAAACAATACCTTAGGCAGAAGACACTTCAATAAGTCATTTGGTTCAAACCAAAGGGAATTACCTAAATTAAAGGTAACAGTTTCTCATAAATTGTTTTCATTTATTTTACGTCTCCAACCCCTAAACACTTTTTGTTTACTTTATTTTTTAAAAACACAAGTATCTTAAATATAGTACGATGTTGTTATAATAAGGATTCAACCTACACTTACACACACCTCCATCAAATGGATGAAGAACAAAATGCTTATATGGATGGAAAACTAACGCCTCACGAAACGATGTTGGTTATATTACATCTTACTGCCTCTCATGGTGGACATTATGATGGAACTATATTTATATATGATATATATTATTTTTATGTTTTATTTATGCTTCTGTATTTTACATTTAAATTATACCTTTACGGTTTCCATAGTGGCTAAATACTATAATCTCATTAGAGAAAGTGCGGACTACATCCCCCTCAAAGTGATATGACTCGTTAATGCCTTCTGTGGGACATATAAAGGATGGATTTAATAATAATATATATGACATTATAATTTTATTTTAATATAACTATGTATAATTATGTTTTATTTCCATTAAATTATGAAATAGAAATTGAAGTAGTGTTCATGCGTACATATGACTTACCGTCTCAATGAACGGTGCATTTCATTTCTTACCTCTAAATGTTATGTACTATTATAAATACATGTATATTATGGATATATATGATATATATGATATCCATATCAGGAATATCATTTTGGATATAATGAACCTTTGACCACATGAACATCATGTAATTATAAGATGTCCATTTTTGACTCAAGTACCAAATATCGACAAAACGAACATTATTAACTTAAATGATTACATAATTTTTACGACATGGTAATAAGTGATATAAAAATAAATAAAAAATATAAAAAGGTTCTGAAGCAACTATAATTTAAATTTATTTTATTATTCAGTACGTTAAAGAATGAACGGGTCTTGTTGGACGCGAGGTAAGGGATCCTACCTCTCTCTTTATTTTAAGTAATCTCTTTTATGTCACTTATTTTAAGAACCTATTTATTATGTTGGGGGATGTTATTTTATATTCCTCATACTATAATTTTTATGTTCATTTGATGAGATACCCTATTTTATCTCATCAATCCATTTTTGGATATTTTAACTGGCGCTGTTAGGCGGTCGAATTTTCGTAAGGGATTTTATTATCTCACTTTTAATTCCAAGAGATTTCCATTTTTCTCCACTTATTAAATGGATGGGGTGTATTGTGTACTGAAATTTGATATATATTCTCATTATTCTCATTATATTAATGGTATTCTGTGTTTCATTTGGTGGTTATTTACTTTTGGTCATACGACTCTGTAGATTACAGCGTGGTAAAGGGTTTCGTCTCACTTTTTGTTCCATTGAGATTCATGCTATATTTTCCCCTATTTCCTTTTTTGTGGTGTATGTAATTCCCATTATTGTATTATTTATGTAATATACTTTCTTTTATGAGTATTTACATCATCATTGTATGATCCTTCTTCATGTGGCGTATGTTTGGTAGGTTACCAAATCGGTAAGGGAACCTTTCACCCTCCTCTATTTAAAAGACTTCTTTTTATTATGTCTTTTATCTTAAATATTATAATGTTGGGATGTGTTATTTTATATCCCCATTTATGTAAAATTTATATCCCAGTTATGAGATTCCCTTTTTTTATCTCATCAACTCATTTTCTGAATTTCAAAGTGACACTGTTACGCTGTCGAATTTTTAAAAGGGAACCTCTTAACACAATTTCAATTCATTGGGTTCAACTTGTACTCAATGAATATGTCATTGAATTAATATGTGTGAATGACCAATGATTTGTTTACACATAATATCCACTTTTATTTGGTTTATTTTTATTTTTCACACATAATTATGTGATTGATTTATCCTTAATTTATGGATACCATCTTTATAAGGGATTTCATCTCAATTTACTTTTCCATTGGGACTTCATTGTTGATATGGACAAATTCACTTTTATATGGTGTATATATTGTACTTTGACATATTATATCATGAATACCATTATTCTCATGATATTATTAAGTTATGATTAAATGTTATTCTTCAATTTTTTGTATTAATGTGTCTCTATTGTTTCCAAAAATACTCATTAACAAAAATATCGTTTTAAATGTTTTAATGATTTATTATTCTAAATATTTCTCATTAATGTCCATATATTGAAAATTGTTTTTAGGATTTATTTATATGCACATTAATGTTTTCAAATAATAATTAATTTTAAAGATTCAAAGTGGTATGCGGCACTTTGATTAAAAAATATCTTTTTAAATGGTTTTAAAAATAATTTGATAAAGCATTGTTTATTTCAATATCTTGAATTGATATTGTGGAATGTGTAAATGTTATCATTCCTTTATATATGTGTTTTATGTTATGATTATGTTATGTTTATTGAGCATTGTTTATGTATACGGGTGGTTCCATGAAAAACCTAGGGCGGGTGAGCCCAAGATAGTTCTCCAATGCATTGGGTAACGCGACGGAGGTAAACGTGATGTTTCTCCTAAGAGATTTGGGGAATATACTGTGATGGGTATTCAAAGTGTAACTCTCTATGTAGCTGTGATAACTACAATTTATGTTTTATATGGATGCCATAAGTAACCTTTATGATTTTTGATTTGTGTGTGTTATTCATAAATCATATGATTTAATAAGTTATGTTATGATTTGAAAAGTATGGTTTCCTGGATTGTATTCATTGTTGGCCTAATGTTTTCCTTCCTTATTTTATATCCATTACTGATATTTTATTCTCATCCCATGTTTTTGAAATGTTTTCCACAGGACATAAACATGTATAGGTTCATGGATGAGATCAATTAAAAGTAATGATGTCTAAAACATGGATCTACACATGTTTCTTTTTAGGAGTTTTTATTTTATGAAAAAAATGGATACGTAGTAGTATTGTCTACTAGATATATTCACGTTGTTATGAAATAGTTATGGACTAATTCTCTAAAACTCTAATCCTGAAAATTTACTCAATGTGAACTATTCATTTAATTCAAGATTATGTAATGTTTTAAATCCGGGTCCTTATTCTTGGTATCAGAGGTCTGTTTAGATAACTTTAGAGGATAGGAAATTCCTTAAGCATAAGTTACATTACCATAATGGTTAGGATTTTATAAAATGTCATAGTTTTTTTAGATAAAGTGAATGAATTTAAGATAACATGAATAAGTATATCTTAGTGTTTAACCTCCTCATAAGATTTTACATGATGATTTTACTGATATAATCACACTGTACTTTTTGGTTTTAGTAAATGGATGAATCTAGCAGGAACCAAAGTAACTGTGTATGTGAAGAAAATTGTGACGGTTTTCTAGACGAGAAACTGAATGATATGGGAGCTACAATGAGAACACGTGTTGTTATTCTCAACCAACTATCATGTGTCATGATTGACCACCTGAACAATAGTGATCTTTATAAGGCATTATATATGCGAGAAACAAATCCCTACAGATGTTCAGGTAATATTCATAAAGGTAAGTATATTCAAAAACCTATGTGTCAAATATGTGGAAAGAAACACCTATAAAAATGTTTCAAATGGACATAAAGATGCTCTAGATGTGGAAATGATGGTCATAAAGCAAGAACCTACAATGGAAGAAGGTAGCATCTAGTTGACTCTTGGAAAGGGAATGAGGTCTTTTCTGAGGGATCAATTTAATGTTTTAAATGTGGGGTGCATTGTCATTATGCAAACAAATTTCCTACGAAGAATTTTTGGGAATGGGATCACCAGGATCATAAAAATATTCATTTACCAAAACCTAATTCCTTTCTGATGGAGGATGAAGAAATTGACAATGACCAATGAAAGGTATAGTTTATTTCTTAACATATGTTTTCATATTATTGAAATATTATGATATGATTCATGATTTTGTTTGTAGGAAAGAATTATTTAAAAATTATTCGGAAAAGAATATTTAATGGATCATGAAAAGTGTTGAATGAGTAAGAAGTCAACATATAAGGGATTCAAGGATTGTGGTAGATTTTTTTATGGTGAAATTCTTGAAAGTATTAAGGCTCATTTGATGATGGTAATTACATTAGAAGACTTTTTATAGTATGTGTAAACCTAAATATTGATATATGAAAATTTTATTAATGGAATAATTTTCTTTTCTTTTGTGGATATAGTTATAAAGAACCATTTGGGTTTATATGATCCTTGAATTTGGGGAAATTATAGGTTAATACATTTTTGTGATGAAAAATGAATGTTATTAGAAAACCTTCATGGTTAAAATATTTTATGGTTATTTTGGATAAATTTATCTCTCTTTAGGAATGTTATAAAATTATATAGTTTTTGAAAAGTGACAACATGCAAACCGTGTGAAAACCCATCGCGTAGGACGAAGCTACGGGAATCAAACCCACAACAAAACTGTGATTGGTATTTATCACCTACCACTGGACTATGTGATGTCCCTGGTTATTTTGACTAATTCTTTTTAGATAGATGATTTTATAAATTATGAAAAGTTGATCTTAGGTTATCTATGGAAATTATTAACCTATCAGGGAGGATAAGTGATTAGGTTTGTTACTTTTCAATATGAGACTTTAAGAGTAACTGATGTTATTTGGAGATAAATGTTATTATTTATCTTGGAAGACAATGTGATTACATCCTTCAGAGATTTGGGTTTAAATCATAGTTTGGATTACATTGAATAATTTTATGGATAAATGTTTATTGAATGGTCTTGGTTGAACTTTTGATATTGTTTGACAAATTTTGGAGATTAAATGTAGTACTTCTTTTTATAAAGGATTATCCTTTTGGGGATTATCTGATCACGTACTAACCAATTTTGGTTTTTGTTATTGTATAAATATAGGAGAAATATATAGTTCATATTTTTATGATCATGTTATTATCTAGATGTTGATTATAGTTCCTTCAATGTGAACATGTCATCTTGAATACTTACTGTTTGGAGAAAAGATGAGTTTGTGGTAGAAATTTATTAAAGGATAAAACTCTACATTATGAGTAAATATATTTACGTATGATATTAGTGTTGTTTTTAATAAAATTCATCAACTCTATGAAATTTATCTTGAAGAAAAAATGATATAAGCCATCTTTTATCATCAGACTTTTACCCAACCACAAATTTATGGTATTGTGGTGGTTAACTTTCTTAGATAAAGTTCTCTATCACTCTCTATTAATATATGAGAGTTACTTTCTCTTCCATATCCATGTTATCATGGAATCCTTGTATCTGTTGTGTCAGGTGACCTTATTACTTCTCTTTCTTTCTTTTAATGTTATAGTTTTGTTGACTCTTCTCTGATGTGGTACATTTAATAAAGTTTCCAAGCAACGTTTTAAAATTGTGATGACGCAATTCCCAAAAGGGGGGAAGGATGTAACATCCCAGGTAAATAAAGACTAAAATATTTTCCTAATTATTAATATTTTTTAATTAAATTGTAATTTTACTTTAAAGGGTTTGCTATGTTCGATAGCGTATCCGATACGCAACAACCAGTTTCATTGAAATCTTATGTTGCACACTAAGAATATAATATTATTATTTTAAATGGTAGATAACTCCTAGCCGTTGTACTGGAATGAATGAACAAAAATAACTACAATATGGTTATACATGTTTTTTAAATGTATTTACATTTATCCAAAAAAAGTTATAGGCTTAAAATGTGAATGAATCTAATTTTAAGCAAAATTTACATTAAAAGGTCGATTTACCGCTTTTTAATGGAGAACCCTCTTTAAATATAGTTTTGGTCACATTAATAAATTCTATATGACTAAATAAAATCCTTCTTTAGAATGGGGAAATAAAAATTTAATTTGGGAAATTTTTTGGTATTTTTCTGATAATGTTCATTTTTAAATGAATAGTGAAAAATATTGTATTTTAATTCAAAAGTGCCTTTTAATCAAATTTATTTATATGGTTAGATTATCTTTTTAGTTGGTTTTAAAGTAAAATTAAAATATATTTTTTCCATTTAATCCAATTTTGGTCATTGGAATTAATTTCACATTGAAATTGGACATAAACAAGTTTCAATCTTTTGATAGTTATTGTTTCTTAAAAACACACTATTTGTTTTAACAACGGGAATTAATATTAAAATTAATTAATGCCACTTATATTTTTTGAATTTTTAAAAATTGATATCAATATTGAATTTGGAACATCAATTATATCTTATTGTGAATTTTTGTTATTTTTCTGAAAAACGTCAATTTTTTATGAATAGTGAAACCACTTAGTGGTAGTTAGAAAACTGACATTTTCATTTAAATGAAATTTTATCGCTTCTATGAAATGAATTTAGAAAGTCCGACATATATGGTTTTTATCGATAAGTAAAATGTGGTACATTAAGATGAAAATAATTTTTGGAAAATAGTAACTTTTGACTTTCATTTACCGCCGTTAAAGGTAAATAGGGTAATTCAAGGTTAAAAGAATATTATAAGAATTCCCAATTACCTTAACTGTTGTCCTAACCTTATTATATGAGTCATGGAAGACCATGGTCATCTTTGGGTCGATTTTGGGACCCCTTTGAACCACTTTGGAGTGATAATGCCATTTTATATTAATTAACATCAAGTAAAGGCAAAGATGAAAAAAAACAAATATCTTTTAGTAAATTATTTTTTAGAAGGGGAATATACATTATATTTTCGAATATAAATATTCATTGGAAAGATAAAAATATTTCATACCTCAGGGTATTTGTTTTATAATTATTAGACATACAAAAATTATATTATTTATGACACAATAATGATGCAGTATTTACCTCATTAATAAATGATTTAAATAAATAAGAATGAAATGATTCAAATATTTTCCAAAACCTGCCCAATTTCTATTGGATGATTTTATTTCTAATATTTGTCATCATATATTCATCATTAATTTGTTTTTGACCTATTGAAAACAAATATAAGTTTATAAAAAAATAATATTTTCACACTTTCCTAAAGAGCCCATCCTCTCCCTTATAAAAGGAG